>JAIXND010000771.1:1036560-1118862 GCA_023646645.1 Varanus salvator macromaculatus | reverse complement strand
GGGAAGGGAAGGGAAGGGAAGGGAAGGGAAGGGAAGGGAAGGGAAGGGAAGGGACGGCTACGTACGTGCTTTTCTCCTTCGATCTTCTTATCCGCGGCTTGCATCGCATCCAGGTACTTGAAATACAGCTCCATCAGTCTGTCCACCTGGGCACAAGAGGGGAGACACACAAGAGGGGTCCTGACACTGGGCAAGACGGGCGGTGCTCGTCCTGCAAGCCAAACGGGGCCGGGTTCGTCAACAGCATCTGAACGAGAGGGTGGCAGTCTGCTTTGCCGCATGTCAGGAAGCCCTCGGGCGGCCGGGAGTGGTCTGGCAGGGGCCCCACAGAGCCCCAGCGGCCCCCACAGCCTGTCAGCTCCGACCTGCTCCTGCCTGCCCCCCTGCAGCCCCCGCTTTGGCTCGGGACTTCGGGCGGCCTGGCTCCTGCGCTCCAGCGTCTTGCCAAAGCACTTCGTGGACTCAGAGAAGAGCAGCGCCGGAAGGGGCCCGACGGCCGGCGGTCCAGCCCCCACTCCATCCCACTCGGGGGACCGTCCAGGTGCTTTCTGAAGCCGCAAGGAGGGCGGGAAGGCCACGCCATCCCACCCCCCGGAACGTGGTGGGCCGAGGCACCCCGGCAACATCGTGGCTAATAACTGATGAGGGGCTCCCCCTCCTCTGACCTTCCGGGGAAAAGAACTGCTTTTAATTGGAGGAGTTCCAGCGGCAGAATTTTAACGGCACTTTGGGGATACTCGTTGCTCTCTCTGCCGAGCAAAAGCAGCAGAAGCCCCTCGGGACGGCTCTGCAGGCCCCACCGCCAATGCCGACTGGCGCGCACTTCAGCTCGGCCCCCTGCTAGCGCGGCGCTGCCGGCCTCACGGCTCCGCTCATCCATTCCAGAAGTCGCCCTGCGCGAGCTCCTGCTTCCAGGAGTACGGGAAGCGCCACTGAGCCCGACCTGGCGAAATGCTGGTGTTGACCTGGGAGCTCCCCACCACATCTCGTTTGCGGGGAATCTCAGGGGGGAGCGTCGCCCCTGCCGACTATCCACTTAGCCGTGGCGAGCTGTGGGCGAGGGGGCGGCTGAGCGCAAGATGGGGCTGCGCCAGACCTCCCAGCATGCCGTGCTGCTTCTGCGCAGGCCGCCAGACGCCGGCATGGGAGTCCCGGGCGTCACCGGCAGTCCGGCCTGCAGCATCCCTCTGCCTTCTGCCTCCACCGGGGCGGCCCCGCTCCCAAGCCAGGTGAGGGGCCCCCTGGGGAGGGGCTGAGCCACAGTGCAGCAGCGGTGACTTGGAAGGGGAGGCCTGCGGTTGCCCCGCTCGGCCGGGTGCTCCCAGGGCGACTTTGGTCCAGTCACCGCCTCTCAGCCTAACCCACCTTGCAGGGCTGTTGTCAGGATGAAACAGGAGTGGCGGAGGGCCGTGCAAGCTGCCCGGGATGTGGCTGCGAGAGCGAACAGCCAGACCCGCACGACGGAGCGTGAGGGCTGGGAGGACACTGGCTGCTCCTCCCGTGGAGGCGGCGCCCTGTCCCGAGCCGAGGGGACCGCGTCTCCCGCCAGACCCTCCGTCCCCAGCAGCCCCGCGCCTCACCTTCTCACTGTCGTTCTCCGTGAATTTGTTGAGCAGCCGTGTCCTCTGCTGGCCCCTCAGATTCCGCAGGAGGGAGGCCAGGATGGAGCAGACGTGCTCTGGGGACAGAGAGAGCGCCCGGTGGGTGTGGATCGGGCCCCTCACGGCCACCCCTCCCCACCCGCCTGCCCGTGCCTTATTCCCTTATTCAGCCACTTCCCGAGTGGCCGTCGAGGGCAAGACCCTCCAGGGACCCAGCACCACTCCTGTTCCCGTCCAGCCCCAGAGTGTGGCCATGCCGTGGCGCATGCACATCACAGGGACAACCCAGGCCTGGAAGAGGCGCTCCTGGCTGGGCAGCTTCGGCAGGAGTGGGTTCTGCCCCGGGCTCAGCTCCCTCCACAGAAAGGCTTTTGCGCCAAACACCATTCAACCCGAAAGCGGGGTGAAGGAGCGAGCGCTTCCGCCTGCTCTGCAGCCAATGGCTCTTGCCGGCCCAGGGGGGGTCTCCTTGCCCCGAGGGCCCCAGCACCACGATGGCAGTGGCGCAGGCCCCCTTCAAGCGCAGGGAGGGGTGCTCATGGATGCGGGGGCTCGCAGCTGTTCCCAGTGAGCATGCACCTACTACACGCAATCCATCTGCTGTGAGTTTTTCCTACAGTGCCTTTTAAGGTAAATATTTGCAAGCGGCTCGCATAATAAACGCAAAATAAAACATGCAAGACAGCAGTGCAGCTCGGCCCCCATATAAGACCAGTTTGGACATGGGCGTAGCAGCTGAGCGGCTGAAGGCCTGGGTCAAGCTGAGCCCCAGTCTGAGCAGCAGCAGGAGCCTCCCCTCCCCCCTGCGGGGTCTCCAGCCCCCCACGGGCTCCCCCGGCTGGCACAGCGCTACGGCCCCCAGTCCAGCCCTCCCCACACCTTCCTCCCGGTGGCCGGGCTCGCGTCGTCGCCACTTCATGAGAATCTCACTGATCCCCATGCGGCCGATCCCAGAAGGATTCCTGGGAGACGAAGCTGCCCTCTGAAGCAAGCCCAGCTCTGGAAAGGGACCTGAGCTTGCTTTTGCGACAAAAAGCGGGAGAGAAGCCTTGGTGGCAGAAGGGCGCCTGGGCTGCGCATGAATATCCCTGCCCTAGTGGCGTGCGTGTCTTCCACCACTGGGCGCTCGCTCCGATTTGGGTGACGCGGGACTGGCACAGGGGCCCCCAAGGGGCCATGGTTTATGTGGGCCCAGACGCCATGCGCTGCACCTGCTTGTGTGCGCTCAGCTCCACGGAGATGCCTGGCCGGCCCGCCTCTCGTGTCCCCTGGCCTGTGGGAGCCCCAGCCCAGGATCCAGCCGCTCCCGCTGGCCATGGCACACAGACACGGCAGGCTCCGCGTTTAGACACCTCTGATGCAGCTCCGACTGCTCGCTGCTGTCTTTGCCTTAATCTTGCTGATTAAGATGGATGAAGCAGAGCAGGCCGTAAAATTTGCCTCTGTTGCCTCGCCGGAGGAGAGGGGTGTCAGAACGCGTTATTTTTCAGAGAGGAAAATGCAACATACAGAGGAGAAGGATCACCTCCTCATTGCTGTCAAGACAGATTAACGCAGTTTCCACAGCTCTGCCTGAGCCCGGGGGCCACAGGCAGCCGCGATCAATTGCAAGCAGAACAAGCCGTGCGCACCTGCTAAGAGGCGCCCGGGAAACGGATGGCCCGGGCCTGTGCTGAGCGGACCCAGCGAGAGGCGCGTGACCTCCCGGGTGGGGGTCCCGGATCGGGGCCCCCATGCTCCGCGCTCAGGCAGTGCAGACCGAGCGGGAGGAGGAGAGGCTGCCGTGCACAGGTTTCATCGACTGCTAATAAATGTTGCTCCCTGAGCTACAGATTTCAGTCTGAGGTGGAGTCAATTTTTCACGCACCAAGGAGTCTGGCGGGAGGAGGAGAGGCAGAGCCTGCTGTCTGGTGGCCGGCGTGCTCAGAGCCTCCGTCACCCCGCAGAGCAAGAGGGAAGGAGAGGCAGTCGGGCGCCGCCTGCACACCGGCCACCCTCCACGGCTGGCAAGCGCCCCCTTGAAGCAGCACTCCTGCTTCCGTGCGAGGCGGGCAGGGGGAACAAACCAGGCATCCCAGCAAGACCGTTTGCGAACAATCAAGAGTCCCAAGAGTTCTCTCTGCTCGCCAGACAGACGAGGAATCACCAGCACATCCCGGCTCTTGTCTGGCTGCCGGAAGCACCCAGAGCTGGAAGCACGGCAAGGAGCCCAGCCCCGGCCTCCGGGTTAGCCAAAAAACGCGCTTTGGAGAAATGGCACTGAACACTGTCAGGCTCCCTGGCACCCTGCAGAGGTTTTGGGCTACGACTCCCGGCATCCTCCCGCCCGTGGCCAAGCAGCCGCTCTTCCTGTCCTGCAGCGCTTCCCCGCTGAACCCCAACCCGACCCGTGGCCTGCCCAGTGGCGGAGCCCTGCCTCTGCAAAGCCAGGCGCATGTGGACAGAACGGGGCTGGTGGGATCCCCCTGCATGCGCTGGTCCCGGATTGGGGGGGGGGGCGCTCTGGCTGCTGGCTGGATCCAAGAGGCGCCGGAGGCAGCAGCGAGGGAGCGCCTTGAGCGCAGCCCAAGCAGAGGCGCCTGCAGCCGCTCGCCCTGGATCTCCCCCGCGGCCGCAGGGCTTCCGCATTCTGTGGCTGCCGACAGGCCCTGGGCTGCCCTTCGGGCATCGCAGACGCGCCGGCGGTTCTGCAAAGGAAGCTCCCGGCAGCGGCATCAAGCAGTGCAGCCGGGGGGGGCTGCGGCTGCCGCCACGAGCTTTTGCATGGCAGGGTGCAGGAGCTGAGCTGCGCTGCTGGGGCCACCATGTGCTCTGCTGAGTCGGGGTCCAAGGGGCCCCCGCGGGAAAGATGGCGGCGGGCTGGCCTCTGCCTCTGCCGGAAGGGAGAGGCGCCCCACCCCCCAGCGGGCAGTTCTCCGACTGAAGCCAGGCCGGCCGTTTTGGCAAGCCAAGCAAAAGAGCATGGCGGGGGCACAGCCCTCTCCCCATAAAGGTCACGTGGAAAGCCCCGGCACTGGCCCGGCAGCTGCAACCAGCCACGTCCCTCCCGAGCTCCCTGGGAAGAGCCACCAGGCACCCCCCGGGAGCTGCCTCAGCAAGCCTGGCAGGACGCGTGAAGGGGACACACGAGGAGACGGTGGAAGGGCAGGCGCTGTCCCAGGATCCGGGCATCAGACGTGGCTCTGCCTGTGGGGGCACTGGGGCAAGATGGTCTCCTCTTGACTGGCAGCGAGAACAGGGGCGGGGGGCTTTTTCTGCAAGGCATGTGTGGGCCCAAGCTCTGGCGGGCCGCCTCTTGCTGGGGTGAGGAGTCAGCGGTGCTCCGGCATGGAGCTGCGTCCCTCGAAAGCGCGGTGGCCAAGCGCGGATGTGCAGCCGGGGCCGGGGCACGCCCGTGGCTTTGCACGCAGAGGACGGCGTGCGCCCTCCTGCGTGCCCAGGAAGGGCCGGGCAGAAGCCCAGCCGAACCGCCGGGGCGCCACGGCTGCCGCTCAGGGCCAGGCACCCAGGGCCAGCGCTCGGCAGCTGGCTTCCTTCCCCCGCAATCTCGGAAGCACGTTCCGCGACGCTGTCCGCGCTCTCAGGCTGGCATCGCCGATCCAGACAGGCATGGCCAACGTGCCTGGAAGGCGAGGAGAACAGAGGCTTGCGGGCGTGGGAGGAATGCCAAGCGCCCCCGCCAGGGCAGCCCAGCCCGGCCCGGCCCGGCACGCGCACGCCCACCCGCCTGCCTGCCCGCCTCCGAATCAGGCATTCTGCTCAGACCCGCTTCCGCAGGCTCATCCCGTCCGCCCATCCTTCTGCAAGTGGGCAAGCAGGCTCGGGATGCAGGCAGTGTTTAAAATACCCTAATTAGATTGATCTCGACTTTGGCGGAATGCAGATTAATCTGCGCTGGGCTGGCAGCTGCAGCAGCAGGAGGTCCCAGGGATGCTGCGCGAGCTCCTCTCCCTTTGTTGTTGTTTTCCTCCCTCCCCCACTTTGCATCGCATTATAATGGACATCTGCCTGGCAGGGGGGAAGGGAGGGGGCGGGCGGAGCGGAAGCATCTCGGCACACTCTGGGCGGAATACCGATGCTGGTCGAGACCCCCGCCCCGATCCAGGCCCTGCTCCACACACACACACACACACACACACACAGGCAGGCAGCACAAAGATGGGCAGCACGGCTTCTGGAACCCAGGAAGATGAAACGGCGAGGAGGCGAAGAGCGGCGGCTGCGGGGAGAGGTGCTTGTTAACAAGCGCTGGAGGAGCCAGGGAATGACGACGGAACAGGAGAGGCAGGCGACGGGAGGGGTCTGAAGGCCCCTCCAGACTGCAGCTTGATTTCAAATGAGGTGCAGCCGGACGGAGAAAAGCCAGCGTCGGGCCCTCCATGCCAATCCTCGCGCTGCCGTGTGCCAGAGCAGGGGGAGCTGCTGGCGGTCGGCTGCGGCGCCTCCCTCCTCTCTGGCTGCCAGAACGGGGGCGGTGGGGGGGCCCCTTCAGACAACACCCGGCCTCCTGCCTCAGCGATCTACCTGCAGGGGGAAGGGAGCCTCCGACTCCCGGCCTCCCCCCTCCTCCTGTGCTCCAGGTGCACATGACACGTTTTGATCCCAAACCTGCAGCAAACACTCCCTGTGCCGTGCAGAGAGACGCTGGGCCACGGCAGCAGCCTGAGAGGTGCAGCCCCCCGGCCTGGAAGGCAGCGTGCCCTTGATCTGCCCTTTGCCTTGGGGCGGCTGCCTGCATGGAGCGTGGAAAGCACCCTGCCGCTCTGGCCAGACACTTCTGGGAGATGCCCAGCCTCACGGGGCAAGCTTCTCCTTGCGGAGGTGGGGCACCCGGGAAGTCAGTCCACGGCTGGGGGCTGCCGGCATCCGATGGATTCCCAAATGCACTGGGGGATTTCCCGGCAGCCAGAGCCAGTGGTTGCTCCGAGGCCCCCGGGCCACTGTGGAACGGCGAGGGGTGAAGGGCCACGGGCTCCAGCGAGCTCTCTGGGCGTGAAAGGTGGACAGCCGAGAAGCTGAAGCGGGTCTTGGCAAGACCGGGATCGCCTGTTTTGGATGGGGCTGTGCTCCCACGGAAGTTGGGGACAGGTTTGAGGGGGAGGCTGGATCTGCCTTGCCCCTGGCTGGGGCACCCACGGCCGGCTTCAGCTGGAGGGCCCATTCCTGCACAGCGCTACTTTGGCCAGCGTGATCCACGCACGGGCAACTTCACCGCTGGGCTACTGCAGCTGCATCCGGATCAGGAGCTGCCGCTGGTGCACAAGGTGCCCGCCAGGGTGCTCAGCGGAGCGGGGCATGTACTACCCTGTGCCGGAAGAGCCGCCCCGCTGCCTATTGCCTCCGGAGCCAAAGCGCAGGCCACAGCCCTGCCCGGGGCCGCAGGGTCACAGAGGCCGAGCGCCACGCCTTCCAGCACAGGGGGCCTGTGGAGGAGATCGCTCGCCCTCCTACTGTCTGGAACGCCCGCAGGTGGCCGAGGCTGCCCCGCCGATTTGCCGCCTCGTTACGGCCACTGCGGTCGACTGCGCCGGCACTGCCGAGATCCAGCACCCTTCCGCCCCGCCATGCCGACTGTGCGCCATCAGAGCCACCGCTGTGCTTCGGAGGGGGGCTGGCTCCTCCCGGCGGGGCATTTTAACATTCCCAGCACACGGCTCTCTCTGCCCGCCAGGGCTCAGCAACATGCCAGAAATGAGGTCGCAGCCTGCCTCCTACACGAGTGTCTTCCCTTTCATATTACCCAAGCCCAAGTATTTAGGCAATTAACAAATTCATTTTCTTCAAGCTACTTGACACCTCGATTCATTATGTCCGTGGTGCTCAGAGTGAGATGCATGTTTTGGTGGCGAGCTGCCTCGCATGCTCAGCGCAGGGTGTCCGCGTGGCCTGTCGCAGGGAAAGCCAGGCCGGCCGCTGGGGGAGCGGGGGGCAGCCCCCCTCCGCAGCCCAAGGGCACCCTCTGTGGCCAGGCCGTGCCCAGAACTACCAGGTAACGGCGGATTCGGGTGCAGGTCCAGTTTGAGCTCCCAACTGCTGCGGGAAGCGACCTCGGGGACGCACGGCAACCCCGGCGAGCCGGCAGCCCCCGCGAGCGTGCCGGTGGCGAGGCGGCAGGGAACCCAAGGCCTCTGGAGGGCGAGGGTCAAGGTGACGGCCCTCACGGTCGCCCTGGGGCTTGGCAGGGTGGCCGCTGGGCAGCATCCTCTGCATGTGCCACGGCCCCCGTGATCTCTGGGCGGCTCAGCACGAAGGCCGAGGCTGGCAGCTGGCAGGAGTGGGCGGCAGTCCTTCCCCCCACGCGGCCTGGATGCCGGCCACGTTCTGCTCCGCATGCAGAGGGCAGAGGACAAGCAGCTGTGCCTAAATGGATGCCTTCATGAAGGGAGTTTGAGGAACTGAGGCAGACAGTGGTGACAGAAGGTAAACTTCTCGGCCTCATTGACAGCCTGGAAATTAATAAATCACTGGGCCAAATCGGATCCTTACAGATCTCAAATATGCACATTTTGTCCTCGTTATTAAAATACGTAGCATGCCCGGAAGAACACACCATGTAGCAGGTAACTGGAAAGCGGTTGAAGTACCATCAGTCTTTTAAAAGGGACGGGGGGAACCCCAGAAGCTACAAGCTCGTGAGGGTCCCGGTGAAGGTAAGTCGGATGAGGGTGCAGGAAGAATCGTGTGCTGAGGAGGAGTCGGGCGGCCTCCCCAGAGCTAAGCCCGTGCCTGACCCTTTCCAGGGCTTCGCGGGTGCTGGCGTGGGCAGGGGCGAGCCTACAGAAACTGGGCGCTTGGATTCCCAAAAGGCTGTTGGCAAAGTCCTCACCAAGGACTCCCGAGCCGGCTTCGCGGGCTTGGAAGAAGGAGGGAGGCCCCCTGACGGATCAGAAATGGGTGCAACTCAGAGAGTGGCAAACTCCGCCGAGGGAGGGATGCAAATGGTGGGTCCCGCAGGGATCCTTTTGATTTATTCACCCTCACCTGCAGCTGCAGCTGAAGTGGCCAAGTCCACTGGTCACCCCGCATTATTTCCGGGGGGTGAAACAAAAGGGGCTGCAAACGAGGAGAACGGCCGGCCATCGAAATGGCCCGTGTGGCTCGCTCAGCCCAGGGCAATGCGAAGTGATGCCGATCGGGACAAAGCCCCGACTTCCACTAGATGCTGATGCAGCCCGAGCGGGCAGGGACTGGCCAAGAAAGGGGTTGATGCTCAGTGAAAATGTCAGCCCAGCATGTGGCTGCCATGGAAAAGACAAATGTCATGTTAGCTGTACTTTAAGAAAGGAATTGAAAATAAAACTGCCAATATCGCAACGCCCTTGTAAAACTCTACGGCGCGGCCAGGAAGCTGTTGCCGGCTGCCGGCCTTGGTGCTCGTGTGCTGTCCCAGCTGCGCAGGCAGGCGCCAGTGGCCGGGGCACATGGGTGGGAGGGTGCCGCTGCAAAGCCCTGCGGGTGCACATCCCTGGGCAGCTGGCCGGCCACATGTGGGCAGAAGGCCGGTCCGGACGGCCCCTTGGCCTGGGCCAGAGGCTCTTCGGGACACCTCGCCCAGTGCATCCGCACGGCTTTCCCTCGTGGAGGGCTGCCATTCCTTCACTGGATCTGCGACTACAGATAAGGCAGCATCTCAGTGTCAGTGCGAAAGAGCGAGCATCTCCTCCAGGTGAAGGACGCACACTCATGCGGCAGCTGCTCGAGACAGACGGAGGCCAGGCGCTTTGGCTTCAAAGCCAGCTCCCTGCTCAGAGCGGGGCCGTTCTTGGCTGCGCACCCACCTCTTCTCTTCCTGTGTGCCTCTCAGCAGTTCACGAAGCACAGGCCCCTCCAGCGCTGCAAGATGCAGGCAGGAGCACTCCGGGGAACCTCCAGCAGCTGGCACAGCCCTGGCCTGGCTGTGCCCGTCGGATGGGCAATGGGGAAGACGGGGGAAGCGCGCCTCAGTCCGGTCAGTTTGCCTCCTCCTCATCGTAGCCATCACCGAAAGAAGGTTCCTTTGTTTGGCAGTTCCAGGCAGCTGCCTAAAGTAGGCACAACAACTCCGACGTGTATCTCAGGTCTAGCCTGGAATTTAGCTCCATGCCATCTCTGTCATGCACTTTCGAGCCCTCGTGGGCAGGGAGAGGCACTGGGAGCACTGAAGGAGCAGGTGGGAACGGACGTCCTGCCAGCTCTCAGCTCCCGCAGGAGCTGCCGGTGCCGACAGCAAGGAGTGCCCATGGAAGCCACCGAGCGGTGCCTCCATTCTGCAGATGGCGCTCCGTCCACCCACCCGCGGGAGGCCTGCCTGGTCTGCACCTCTGCAGGGATCGTAATCCTGAATCAAGGAGATTACGGCAAGCTGCTAATCATGAAACAAGCAGTCCAGCAATGGGCACAGTTAAACTTCTGGCTGGCGGCAAATCGTGAGCTTGGCGCCACCTGCAGAAATGCCCCATGCAGTCCGTCTCCCAGCAGCCCTGCGGGATGGAGGCGATCCGTCCATTAGCACTGAAGGGCGTTTTGCCTGGTCCGCAAGGGCAAGCCCGAGTCTGTCTCCGCATCAGGCGGCTGGCTTCCGGATAAGCACGCCTGCATTATATGTCTTTGTCTCCCGTGCACTTTAGATTCTTCAAAGTGCGCACCAGAAAATGTCATGTGTGAAGGGGCCCCGGGGTATCCGCAGAAGTGACTTTCTCCTATCCGTTTGAGAGCAGCGTCTTCCGTGATGCCGAGGAGTCCCGGCCCGCATTCCCTGCCAAATGCTCAACCAGTCAAGCATGCGCCATGATTGGATTCTGTCTCTCGGAGGCTGGTGCCGGTGGCCACCTCACCTGGGTGCCGTTCTCCTCTTCTTCCTCCCTGTGCCGGCTCTGCTTGGCCCTGGCCACACACAACTTTCTTTCTGCGGGCGTCTGACACCAGGTCAGGCCACACGAGCAGCAGAGTCACGCAGTTTGCTAGAATAAATGGGATTACACAGGGTCTGGCGCACGAGGCCACGAGGGCAGGGGAGAGGGAGGAGATGGCGCAGGGAGAACTGGCCTTTTTCTCTGTGTGTATTAGCTACATCCCACTTTTCCTCCAAGGAGCCCAAGGCAGCTAACGCTCCGACTGCGGCACCGCCTGTATTAGTGCCGAATGGTGCAGAATGCAGCTTACAGAATGAGACCCAGGCCAGATCAAAGGAATTAACGCTGGAGCAGCTCCAGCGGTTTGCCAACGAGCGCTGAGCCACCAGGGACAGGAGGCGTTTTGCGTCATGCCGCTCACAGCAGAAAAAGCGCAGCCAAGCGCCGCGCTGTCCCACTTGGCCCGAGCTCACCTGCGCTGCAGGCACCTGTACGAGGTGTAGCGTCAAGACGGCCCGCTTCTGGGCGCCCTGCTGTCAGCTCTCGCTCCCCGCAGAACCATTTGTGGGTCTTTGCAGCCGGCGCCGCCGCGAGCGCAAAGGCACTGCCTCTTCGGGAGGGGCAATGGGCTTTCCAGGGTCAGGTCAGGGTCAGGGTCACCCTCCGGCAACAAACGGCAGGCAAGACACAGAGACTTCCGGCTGGCGCTTCTCCACCCCTGCATCTCTCCGTGGCTTGCGCTTGCAATGCGACTTGCCCCGGGAGAGGCCGAGGCACCCCCTCCCAAACTGCCAGCTGTGTGAGCCAACACTGGCCAACCTGTCTGGCGCGTGAACTCAAAACCACGTCCAGAATACGAGTGCGCTGCTCCGTTTCACGTGGTGGCGCCTCTGCTCCTCCTCCAGCCCTGCGCCACGGTTTGAGATGCGTCTGCCTCTGAGATGCTGAGCTGGGGGGGCAGGTGGGCGGGGGGGGCAGGCGTGCCGCACGGGCTCTGCATCCCCGCCTGGCCTGCCGACCGAGCGCCTCACAGGCTCGCTGCGCAGCCGTGTTGCCGTGCTTTGGCCTGACCAGCCGGCTGCTCACGGGGTTCCTCGCACTCCGCTTGACTTGCTCGCGTGTGTCTTGCAAATGCAGGTGTGCTCTCTGGGGTGGGGCATGTGATCTGTGGGCATTGGTGCCCCCCCCCGCTTCGCCCGGCCTCTTCTACCCCACAGGGTCGTCCTTTGGCAGCAGGAGCGCTCCTCCCTGAAAGGGGCTTGAGCAGGCTTCTGCCACAGCTCCGCGCCGGCAGGCAGAACCCCAAGGGCAGAGGCGCTCCCTCTTCTCCACTGCAAACAGCCACATTCTTCTCCCTGGGCTGCAGGGGGGGTCGCACTGCGCTCTCCGGGTGCTTGAGACTATCACTCCCATCGGTCTTGGCCGCATGCTTAGCGGTCCGCAATACTGCAACCGCCGGCTTAGGGGAGGGCGCAGCGGCCTCCGTGTCCATCAGAGCCACTGCGACCTGACTTCTGTCTGAAATGACGTCTGGACATCCGGACTCCTCTTCAAGATGCCACGGAGTTCGCAGGCAGAGCCCGTTCCGGCAGAGGACCAGCCTCGCCGCTGTGCACGCACGCATGGGGGGCAGTGGGGGGGGCTGCCCCCGCCCCTTTCCTGAACGTGCAGAAGCGAGTGCGAAAGGCCCACGAAAGGCTCGTGCAGGGGAGGCAGCCTCTGGGCCCCGTGGTGGGGGTGATGCACTCCCAGCCCCCTGCATCTCAGCCCTGCCTCTCCACCGAAGAACCGCGGCTGCCTGGCCCACAGGATGCCCCGACCAAAAGGACACGAGGCAGCCGCGACGGCCCTGACTCAAGGAAGCGAGCCGGGCCTGGAGCGCTAAGCCGGGCTTTGCGGCAGGGCTCCTGGCTGGCTGGAGCAGCGGGCGAGCAGCTAATGTGGCTACCACGGCTGATGTGCCTGGCAGACGATCGGGTGCAGGACGTTAACGCTCCTCCGCCCCACCATCTCCCTCCCTCCCAGTCCGCCGAGCTGTGCCTCCTCCCTGGGACGCCCCTGATGGCTGTCGAGCGGGCAGCCGTCACCGGCTCTCTCTGGCCAGCGCGTCCCAGCAGCTCTGTAGCACCGGCCTTGGTGCCACCATGAATCGGGCTTTCTGGGTTTGGACGAGACAACAATACACACCAAGAAGCCACAGAACGACCTGCCGTCTCTGTTCATGGTTCCGAAAAAACAAGCGGTCCACCATGAAATGCCCCAGTGGGGCATGGATGACATGGCAGGCCAGAGCTAGGAAATACCTCCCCCCCCCCCCCCGTGAGCTGCCTCGTCAGGCAAACCCACCCAATGGGCTCAGACACGCTGCTACCCTCTCCGTAGCTGTGGGCCTCTTAGAGCACGTGGGGAAGTTGCTCTTCCTTGGCGTGTGTGCCGGGGGAATGCTTCTGAGCCCACAAGGAAGGCACACCCTGTGTTGACGGTTAAGAGATGTGTCTTAGCCACTGCAGCCCCTGCGCATGTGTTCTCAGGTGTGGCATGTCTCCTCCGGACCGCTCTACAGTCACTGCAAAGACTCGCAGCTCCTTTCTCCCAGAAACAGGCAAAAAGGCTTGGAAAGGTACAGTTTTAAGCCACCTGGTACAAAATCCTTCCGTGTGTTTTGACAGAAAAAAGGCCTACAACTCCCAGCATGCTCCAGGTTGGGGCATGCCTGAGGCTTCACAGGACTGTGCCTTTAATTATGAGATTTCGGCATCATTTACAAGAGGAAGCATCTCCTACATAACAATGTGATTTTAAATTTCCTGCCCTCCCCAACTTTAAGAGGTTCTGGGTACAAACTTCCAGCTCCTGGAACCACAAAGAAGGCAGGAGCCACGAGGCTCTGTTGCCATTTCCAAAGGCTCCCAAGTTCACCGCGATTAAGCACGTCCGTATCCCCTATCTCCCCTGCGCAGCCTGGAGATTAGGCGCATTGTGTGGCCTACGGGCCGAGGCAGCAAAGGCAAGCAAATAATCTCTTCTATCGGAAGAAGTTTTGTTTGCACATATGAGATGAGTCGGTGGCACAAACAAGATGCGGGCTCTCCCGCTGCTCCGTTATCGCCGCAGCAGATAACAAGCGACAATACGGCTGAGAGCCCGGCTGCCTCTCCCGGCTGCAGCAGTGGGAAAGGGGGGCTCCCCTCCCTCCCACCCCAGCCCGGGACGCAGCGCCGACACCGGCAGCTCTGGGGCGCAAACGGAGCGGGGCGGCGGGTGCAGCAGGCAACGACCTGGGGCCTGGTGCAGACCCCGGTCGGCTGTGAAGCGCTCGGGACAGTCCTTGGCAAGCGGCCTTCCTGGCCCGATCCAGCTCGGTGCTGAGGGGAGCAGAGGCACGGAGGTGCTCCTGCTCCAGACACACACCCTCGCACTCCGAGCCTCCCGCAGGAGGCCACGCCGCGCCTCCCTGGCAGCCCCGCCTCGTGACTGGCGCTGCCAGCCGAGCCCGCTTGCACACGGGACTGTCCCCGAGGAGCCGCCGGCAGCAGCCTTGTCCCGGGGGCCGGGGAGGAAGCAGCCGGCCACGCATCCCGCGCCATTCAAAAGATGCGCCGCGGGAAGGGCTCACGGTTCTCCCCCGTGCTGCAGCACACGCACACCCCGACCGCCCTGCCCACGGGGCCCACCTTCCAAGGGTGGGCAGCTGCTAGGAAGAGGCACGGCGCTGACCTCCTCCTCCGTAATCCCAGCCTGGTGGCGGCCAGCTCCGGCCGACCACAGCCTCCGCCGGCTCCAGGCCCATGCTCCCCGCCTCCCACTCCTCACACGTCCCGCTGGCTGGCCACCCTGGCCCACAGCTGGTCGGGGCGGCTGCAGGTGAGGAGAGGTGCAGCGCGACACGCCTGGACACCACCAAGTCGGAGGGGCAGTGGGGACCGAAGAAACAAGGGCACCGAACAGATCATCACATGGCTAGACGCTCATTCGCACCGCCCTGCAAACTTCCCCGAGATAAACACCTTCCACGTTTCTTCTATAAAGTTTAATTCGCACCATGAAATTTCATAATAAAGGGAAAGCTGTCCAAGCCGCATTGATGTAATAATAAAATGGAAGCAGCTGGGAGTACAGCTTTGAATAAGAGGATAAACATTGTTTTACACATAATCTCTGGCACGGAATGCGGCAGGACCAGTGTTTCATCCGCTCAAGGGGAGTGCCGGGGGGGCACCCAATTCCCCTGCGGGGGCTCCGGTGCAACACGGAGGAGGAAGGGCTGCCTGCCTGCACCCCAGGAACTCCCGTGGGCCCCACCGCCCCCTCGGCACCAGGCCAGAACGGACACATCTCCTCGTCGGAAGGGCTCCTGGAGGCCCAGCAGCTGCCAAGGCAAGCCGCAGCCCTCTCCCCAAAAGCTCCATCCAGCCCCGTGGAGGCAAAGCTTTTAGAGACCCAGTGCCCAAACTGCAACCCAAAACCCACGTATTTATCACAAAGTGCCAACATATATTTGTTTTTGTATTGTGAGCCGCCCCGAGGCTGCTGCAAGGGGCGGCATATAAATATTTAAATAAAAAAACAAACAAACAAAAAAAAAAAAAACACTGCAATAAAACCTGAAAACTGAGGTTTTAGTTTAGAAAAAACACCTCACAGCCAGTCCCAGCAAATATATATTTATCCTTGGCAGCGCAACGACGGGCCATGTGAAAGCTTGGGCAAGTCACGGCTAATGAGTCGCGGCTTGTGATGTCATTGCCTGGCACCACTACTCCTTTCTGAGCATGCGCATGGCCCCTGTGTGCCCTGTTATCCGATGCTCGGCTGCTGGGGCGACAGAGAGGGCTCTGCGTGCCCAGTGCGGCACACGTGCCATAGGTTCGCCACCCCTGATCTAGGACTATGGAATGCACTCCCGAGGAAGATCCGCCTGGCGCCGTGATTATATATTTTTTGGCGCCAGGTTAAGACCTTTTATTTAATCAATATTTTAATATGCTTTAATATTGTATTTTATTGTTGCATTTTATTAACTTGCAGCCAGAGTGAGTCCATTTACTCATGTTGTAAGCCGTCCAGAGACGCAAGTAATTGGACGGCATACAATTTTTTAAAATAAATAAATAGGTGGGTAGGTGGGTAGGTCATCTGGACCAGGAATGGGCCCAGGAATCTGAAAAATGCTTCGGCGCCCTCAGTTACAGGTTGCGTGACCATCCTTGCTGAAGGGAGTGGCTGAGCATCTTTGGGTTTCCAGAGGGGGAAACTTCAGGCCCGGAGGGAGGAGATGTGCTCAAAACCAAGCAGCTGCCGAGCGAAAGCGAAAGCTCGGCTGACCCTCACGCCCCCAGGCTAAGCCCCCCACCCCCCCGCAAGGCAGGAAGGCCTGGCCCAGCCTCGGGGATCATCCTCCCGGTGTCACACTGGGGGTGAACAAGCCGCTCTGTGTGCTGCAACTCCCACTGGGCTCGGCCCGTCCCTTGGGGGCTGGGCCAGCCTGCCCGTGCCGGGGTCGATGCTGCCTGGCCGACCAGGCTAAGTGCGTCCCAGGACGGGCACGGGGCTCCGCCAATGAGCCCAGGGGAGCGGCTTCCCTCATGAGGGGCACAACGGTCAGGGTCCAAACTGGGTGGACACCGTGTTCATGAGCAGCAGCCACCCACCTCGCTCGGCAACCGAGCCACTTTCTGGAGCCCAGGAGGCGTCTCAGGGACGGCTTGAGATGTGTTGTGTGCAGAGGTGTGCACTCCTTGGCGAGGAGGAGCTACCAGCCCTGCTCGGGTTGATCTCTCAAAACCCGGACGGTATGGCAGAGGCGCGGGCTGAGGTGGCGCGGACCCCCTCCCTAAGGTGACACAGGCATCCTGTCCTCAGTCCCACACCCTGCTTGAAGGCAGACCTTGAAAGTTCCTCGCCCTGGGCAGACCATAATAGTTGACCTGGAAACCCTGCTGCTCACTCCAGGAGCATCCCAGTAATTACTCCAACAGACAGACTGGCACACACGGAAATGTGTATTATTTTATGGATATGCATCACCTGCACGCAACTTAGATGTAAATGTAAGTATTTGAAGAGATATATTGTATGCGAGTCTTTTAATACATAAGACCATTCATTTTCATTTATATATGTAAAATATATCACAGACTGTTTAAAAGACAAGTCTACTACTCTAAAACATGACCAGAATCAAAACCGGAAAATGCCCTGGAAATGCGGCACTTCCAGGCTCCCTCTTCAAGGAACACGCGATCCGCCTGCCCAGTTTCGCACCTGCCTTGGCCATGCGGCCTCCTGGCCGGGAGGGAGAACGGAGGGCGACACCACGCCTCTGCTCTGGGGCCGAGGCAGAAAGCCCCCTATCAGGGCAATTTCCACTAGTCTCTTTGAAACAGCAAGATTGGCTGCTCCAAACTTGAGAAAAATGGCGGGACAAACGTTACCTTTTTGTGCAACCAAGAGCTTACTTTTGACACGACGCAAGCAGCAGGATGCGACGCGACGCTGAGCTCCTCCCTCTCTCTGCAGCTGGACCAGAGCGGCTGCCGCTCAAGTCCCGTGGCAGGACATCCTTCCTCGCAGCCCCCAGGGCTCTGATCCCTACGCTACTGCAGGAACGCCCCGGGGGACTGTAGCTGTGCATCAGCAACCCTGCCCCACAACCTACTGGCACTGCTGGGCGCACCAGAACACCCCCCACCGCCGGCAGCAACTGGATGATTCTCCCCACTCTCTATATGCACGAAGCGGGAGGGAACAGGAGAGAGATGCAGGGAAATCAAAAGACCTCAAGGGAAACCGACTATGACAGAGAAGAGCAGAGCCTCCACGGAAGGACCAGGTGGGCCACCTTCGGCCTGAAGTGACAGGAAGTTCTGGAGAGTGTTGCTAGGGGCCACCTACCCCAAAATTCAGCCAGCAGCTTCATGCTGCGTTGCTCCAAGCAAGAGCTTTAGACATGCCTCTGAGACCCCTGCAGGGATGCTCCCGCTCTTCACGCACATGGAAGAGGGCAGAAGTCCCCGGCCTGCCCAGAACGGGGCACACAAGCTCTGCAACTATCGCTTCTCTGGGAGGGACCACAAGGCACGATGGCTTCTCCGTTCAGAGTAAACCCCCCGTTGACAACATTTACCTACGCCCAACCGGCACGTGAATTCTGCGGAGCCTCTTATCAAATGCAGCCGTTTTAGAAGTCCACATACTGTTAAACATACAGCGACCTCTCCAGACGCCAGCATGAGCGTTTAAGGAGCACGGCGGCGCTCAGCCGCCTGGCTCCCTTCCACAGAATACAGGCTCTTCAAGACACAGGCGGCTGCAGGGATCCAGGGAAGCACTGAATCCTGGAACGGTCGAGTGGGAAGCGGCCAGGGGGCTGTCGGGTCCACCCCCTGCTCAGCACAGGACTCCCAGTCCAATCTCAGTCTGTCCCGAGAGCTTGTATAATAGGACGGCATACAAAAGCTTTTAATAATTAAGTAAAATAATAAGCCTTCCTCTCAGAGGGCTGCTCGGCTGCCACCTGGATGCCTCCCCTGTGGGAGAGCCCACCACCTCCCTGGGTCATGGGTTCCACTGTCGTGCTGCTCCAACAGTCGGGAAACTATTCCGGATGCCAGAATCTGTCCTTCTGTCACGTGAGTTTCTCACCGTGAGGCAGTGGCCAAATTCCTGCTGGGCTTCCCAACAGCTCCGACCTTCTGGCCCTCAGACGCCCCAGGAACTGCCCCGGGGCGCGAGCACCCAGGGGGCAAATGCCTGCCTGCCAAGGCAATGAGGGAAAGGCCAGGAGGGGGAGGAAAGCTGTCGCCACTCCTGGAGCAGACCCGGACGCAGGAACCCGGATGCAGCAGGACCTCTGGTGCCAAAGCAGGCACACCTGGTGGGGCAGGCCCCAGCTCAGCGGCAGGAGCCCTCGGCCTCGGCACCCAGCAGGCACAGCATTTCTGCAAAGACCTCGGCCTCAGCTCAGGGCCTGGGAAAGCCATCTTGCTCCGGGACCTGGGAGAGCCCGTGCTGGTCGGGGCAGGTGCCAGCGGGGTGGGGGGCAGGCCTTTTCCCCACCCCCAGCCCTGCTCCTGACCATGCCCCCCCGGCGCTCTGCCACGCGCTTCCCCGTCTCCAGTCCCTGCCCGGGCAAGGCGCAGGTCTCCCGCAACGCGCCCAGCCACACGCGGTGGGTGCCTGCTGGGCGCAGAGGTGGCCCAGGTGTGGATTCCGGGGGCTGGTTGCGAGTTCCGCACATTCAGAACTGTGCCAAGAGGAGGAGCGCAAGGAGGCGGTGGGTGAACGCCGGCCTCGGGGGCAAGCCTGCTGGGGAAGATTCATGGCAGAGGCAGCTCAATGGTGAGACTCTAAGACAGCAACAAAAGCCATCAAGGCACACATTTTAATCCTTGTTTAACACAAAGTGCCCGTTAGTGAACAGCTTAATGCCATTCTTTAATTTAAACAGCACTGACTGTTTAAGGCTTTATAGCCAGGCACGAGAAATCCTCTTTTGAGATTTCCAGCTCAGAGGTGGGGGGGGGAGGCGTGTCTGTGCGCGCTCACGCTCATGCGCAGGATCCGGCAGTGCCTGGGGATGGACTAGATGGGTGCCAGCCTCCCGGAGGACCCTCTGACCGGAGACAGCCCCTTGGAACCTTTTCCTGAATGCCACGCAAAGCCCCTCCAGCCCCTCACCTGCCCCCGAGGTCCCACCTGGAGTCTTGAGGGGAAGAAAACCTACTTGGTGAGAGGGGAGTAGGAACCGGCCGACGGAGAAAGCGCTGAGCTGTTTCCCCAGCCCCGTCCCCAAGTCCCTCCGAGGACGACTCAGGTTCAGGTGGGCTGCAAGCCTCCTCGCTCCGAGGGAACCCTCTGCCCTCCTCAACCGACAGGCGCAGGCCTCCTGGCCGCCCTGCCGCAGCCTGGCAGAAGCACGAGGCTGTGGGAAGAGGCGCTGCCGGCAGAACCCAGCAGGATGGCGGGGGTCACCGGAGGCATGCTTGCCGGCCCCCGCAGGGCCTCAAGCCAAGGCTGCGGCTCCCTTCCCAAGGGAGCGTCCCAGCAGGCCCCCCCAGCCCCTGCCTCGCTCGGCGGGAGCCCACCTTCCTCTGCGTTGCTGCGCCTGGCTCAGCTCGGTGCAAACAGCAAGCGCCTCTGCGGCGGCACTGCATCCCCACCCCAGACCGGGAGGGCCCTTCCCACTGCACAGAGGCTCCCGGGGCCCATGTGCTGCGCGCCGGACACACCCGTCCTGTCGAGTTCGGCCCACCCTTGCGCAGCAGACAACGCTGGACCCTCAGAAGGTGGACAAGAGCAACGAGCGCCTGAGGAAATTTAGCTACCTGACCAAGGACAAATCCCCCGATGGGTTAAAAAGTAAAAAGCGGGAAGTGAAAGCAAATGGGCAGCTTTCCCAGCGGAGGTGGGGTCCCTCAAGGATTTGTGTTATTCATTTTATTTTAAAAGAAGCTACCGCGCATACTCAAGGCAGTGCACAGCTGAGACTGGCGATACTCAGAGCGATGCTAAACCCACAATAAGCAACAGGAACTGTTTGTAAGAACAGCAGTTCACTGTAAGGGACAGGTATTTTCTATAAATAACCCGGGGTTAGGCTTGAGCAAAGAGGTTGTCGGGGGCGTGGAAACCAAGGAGACGCTCAGGAAAGTCGCACCATACTACACAAATGGAGCAAAACAGCACATGAGTTTAATGTCAGTGTGATGTACGCACAGAGGGGCTAAAAAATCCCAACTTTTCACACAGGGGGATGTGAACGGGAGCTGACCGGCCCAGGGGAGATGTGGGGACATGGTGCTCAGGCCGGTGGGAGCATGCACCGTGCCTGCAGGCTGGCGGCAACTGGGCAAGCTGAGCCTGGCTCTTGGGATTTGTTCCCCGCTTGCAAATGTTCTCCGTCTGGGGAGACTGCGGGGTGCACCACAGCCCCGCTCACCCCACACAGCAGGTCTCAATGGCTTCTTCGACCCTGGACTGCCGCAGCGTGGGCAGCCACCAGTCTGGACCCAGAAGCCTCAGCTGGGCAGGAATCGTGCAGAGCTGGCCGGGACGTGCCAGCCCGGAGTCACACCACCCTTGTGAAACCCCGCAGGATGCCAGGGCTGGTGGCACGCAGACTGGCCCCGGCCCATCAAAAGGAGCTCCTGAGCATTACTGGTGCTTGCACAATTGGGGGGGGGGTGGAGAGGAGCTCCAGCTGGAGGCCCCCACCACTCCTGCGGGACAGGGCCAGCTCCAGCTGCTCCAGAGAAACAGACACATGCACACGCCTGGAGCCCAGCTTGGCCCCAGAAGTCCAGCAAGGCCCAGGAAGGGCAGCAAGCTGCTGTCCTGCCCCCACCCCTGCAGGATCACAGCCGGCCGGCCCCACGGAGGCCTGTTCACACATCTCAATTAAAGGAATCGCAACAGCCTCAATAACTCAGCTCTCCAGTCATGCAAAGCAAAGAAAATGGAGCTCTCTTTAAAATAAAATCTACTATTTTACATCTATATCAGTGCCTCCCTGGACTCTGCCTGTCCTCGTGGCTGTTTCCTTTATTTGCCAGAGCCACTGAGCAAAAGAAAACCAACAATTCCCCGCCCCCGGGGTGCCCTCCAACTTAAGGCCCAGAGAGCACCTGGCTGCTCAGGTGTGGTGCTTGTCCTGAGACCACGTGAGCAGCTGATGCAGGAACAGAACACACAGCCAGGCCGGGGGGGGGGGGGGATGCCACGGCCTCGTGAGTGACCCACATCTGGGAACTGCTGCCACAGCCCCAGCTGTGACGGGGCCACGGAGAGGGCTTGCTATCCCATATCCAAGCAACAGCCCCTTCTGCAGGACACCAGAGGCTTCCAAGGGCAGCCAGTCTTGCAACCTTCGCACCGCAGCTCTGCACCCAAAGCAGCCTTCCAGGATTAGACTGCAGCCACAGGGCTCAGGGCTCCGTTGAGAAGGGGGCTTTGGCCTTGCCAACTCGAGGTGAAATAAGAGGCGCCCCGGCCCTACTCCAAAGGAGGCCTCTCGCCCTTTTCTATATACACTCACAGCAGTAATTGGAACTAATTTCATGCACATCCAAAGACCAGAAAGGTACATGGCACTTTCTTATTTCCGCAGGCTAATTCAGCTCGAGAAAAGCTTCCTGGCCCACTCCAAGGCGGGACATTCCGGCTCCGGAAAGAACCTTAGAACAACCATGAACCACATCTGAACAGCTCCCCATCAAGAGCAAGGGCCCAACATATCACACCAGTGAGCGATTTCATATAACAGAAATCTGATGTTTGAACTTCAACACCTCAACGCAATGTTTTTAATGCCAAAACCTGCTTATAACTATTTGACATGCAAAGGCAGTGTTTGATCCCTAGAGAATTTTTTAGCATAACTGTGAACACCCAGGGGACGTGTGTCAGCATGAAACAACAATGTGGGGGCCGAGTGAAAATACTTTCCTCAGAAAACCTTTTCAGCCTCGCTGCTCCGCACAGCTTTAACAATGACGAGCTGGGCGCTGTGGGGACATGCGCAAGCCCACCTTCATCCAGACCGGCAACCTGCAGCCTGCTTTTTCACGCTGCTTTGGAGAAGGCTGGGGCACCGGCGGGAGAAACCAGGGCCGGCGTTTCTGGAACGTGTGCTCTGCCGCCATGCTTGTGGCATATGCTTTCAAGGCTGGCGCCCGTTGTGCACCTTACTCTTTTATTCCTTTTCTGTGTATCTCGAACACTCACTAATCCTCCTCACGGGTTCCTGGCAAGCAGCTTTTGGCCACTGTCATCGCCACCCCGGGTTCAGACTGCGAGAAGCGCGTGGCTGCGGATGCCACTCCCAAGCAGAGATACTCGGTCTCCCTTTGGAGAGGCTTATGTAGAGCCGGCACTTCCGGCTTTCTGCTGTCGTCCGGTTATTTATGTATTGGCAGTCGCTAACTTCAGGGGACGTGCTTCTCTATCTTGGTTAGATTTTCTTTCATTGTGGTGGATCCCACAATAAAACGTAAATTAAGGAAAGCTCAGCACCCCTTGCTAGCATCGCCACGCCTCGTGCTCCCGAGCAGAACCCGGCAGCTGATCGGGTCGACGGGACCTCTGCCTCCCTCCACAGAGCCAGTCTCCCGGGGAGCAGCTGCGTGGTGAGAGAGACAGCAAGAGGGACGGGAGCCACAAGTAGTCGGCGTCTGCAGCGCCTGATGCTCGCGTCACGCCGGCGCTGGGAGCCAGGAAAACACTGCTTTGGAGGTGACATTTGCAGTGGCTCATTACTCTTTTCAAAGGAGCTTGGCATCAAAGAGACAGCTTCAAACAGGCTCACATGCGCATATGCAAGAGCTAATTAACCGCCATGCCTGGCAGCAGAGGAGGAGTTGCGGGAACAAGCAGCCTCGCTGAGCGGGCTGGGTGGGCACTCTGTTTATGCATTCCGGGCTGGCAACCTGGCGAGGGAAGAACTCGGGACGCTTTGCGGGACCACGCCTTGCATCCTGGGGCCCCAGCAGGTGAGCTCTGGCTCCGGCCTACCTTCATGCTCCTTCTCGGAGGCTCCGACCTTCTTGATTTTCTTGGGTGACTTCATGAAGAGCGGGAAGATGGTCCGAAGGCCAAGGATGTCAACGAACTTGTGGCAGTTGTCCGCCCCCTCGGGCCCGATCATGGCATGATCCAGCACCTTCAGGGCACTGCTCCTCGAGATTTTCTTCTCTCTGAAAAAGAGGAGTTGTTGCCAGCGAAGGAAGTGGCCACAGAGTAAAGATTTTTGCCTGCTTTTTGGACAAGGCAGCCAAATGAAACGTTAGTCTGCAGAAAGGAGAGAATTTGGGACTCTCCAAGTTAGCGCAGGCATCTAAAATTCACTCCCCCTTCTTTCTCCCACACCCTTGCCCCCTCAGGGCCCCCCATGGAAATGGCTGGCATCAAGGCACAAGAAACCTGCCCCATGCCAAGCAGGGAAGAAACCGCGCCACGAGAAAGGCTTAGCCAGGTGGCGAAAGGTGCTTCCAGCCAGGACCGTTCACCATTGTTGCCACGGCACTTTTCATTTGCTGGGTGCGTGGCCGGGCTTCGCGCACTTGTTCCCACAGGCGGGATAGCCGCCAACCCTGTTCGACAGCGGACGAAACCAAGGCTGAAGGGAGCGTGGCCAGGCCTGCAAAGGGCACATGCGCGGCAGGGGGCCACGCTTCGTGCGCTGTGTCCGACCAGTCCTTCCGTGCTCCGACTGGGCCCCCCCATCCCACCGCTGCATTTCGCCGGGTGACCTGTGAGAAAAAGGGCGTGAGCGACTGTGCCCCGGCCCCTTTCCCAAAGCCGGATCGCCTTCCGTAACTGCAATCCCAGACGCTAAGTCACAACTGCCTGCCTGTCATACCTGCAACGGGACGCATATGCATTCGGCGCAAAAGCTCCAGGGTGGCAGGAAGTCTGTGCTCTCTTACTGACCTTCGCTGCACGGGCTCCAGCTCCCCTCTCTCCCGTAACTACCAAAAGAAATGCGGACCAGATGGATACGTCCAGGGGCAAAGCACTTCCTGCTCAGCGCATCGATCCACCGATAGCGATTCGTATTTCTTGTGCGACAGCTACACGTGTGCAAATGGGCACAAGCAGAGAGGCGAGGGGGAAACCGTGTTCGGCGGTGATCTGATTTCACGTTTCCTTCTCAGGCACACGCCTCCAATGTGCAGCGTGTAAAGTGGCCCCTCTCACTGCCCCACGTTCGGGGCAAGTTGCCTGCCCGCCTGCCCCCTTCCCAGGCCGCTGGGACTGGGCACGAGATAAAAGCCGCCTCGCTATTCGCCTTCACGCTACGCGGAGCTGCATGAACCTCCACCACGCCCTCGGCCTTTTTCAGATGTGAGGAGGCCCAAGCGCTTCAGCCTTTTTCCTTGCAACGCTTGTTCTTGGGCCCCCGGATTTCTGTTTCGGGCACCTCCTTCGTTATCGCAGGACGTGCCCTTTGGCAGGAGACTGGGCTTCCCAGTATGGTCAACGGAAAGGAGCCAGGCTCCTGTGGTTGCCACCCATCCCACCCCTCCTCACGAGGAAACCTGCCAAATAATGCACGCGAGGGAGCCCCCCCCCTCGTGCCCACTCCCCTCTCCTCTGTGCAGCAGCCGCTCGGGCCCCCCACCCCAGCGTGGACGGCGAATGCGGTAGCGGACGAGGCAGGGGCTGGCCCTCCACGGCCGCTGCCAGCAGAAGGTGTGGCGAGGAACGAGGCGGCCACCCGCAGGAGACGCCACCGCGGAAGCGCGCTTGTACTTCACGCCAACAAAGGGATGCAAGGCGCCGGCGCTTGTTCCCGGCGCGGCTTCATTCAGCGGAGCGTCGCTCCCAATTTGTTCAGGGAGGCATTTCGTTTGGAGGAAAAGCATCCGCTGAAAGAGCAGCCACTGGGATGCCTGAACTGGAAACGAATGATGAGAGGAAGGGGAGGGAGAGAGACGAGTCTTGGCAGCGTCTTCTGAGCCGCCAGCCACCCCTTCCAGCACGGGAGGGAGCGAAAAAGACCGCGCAGCCTGCGCTGAGCCCAGCGATGCAGGAGCGGCTCCTCAACCTGCCTTCCTGCCCGGAGCAGCGGCTGCCCCAAGGGGGAGCGAGCCACAAGGCCGGGGCGAAGGGGAGCAAGCCCGCACAGGGCCCAGCTGCGGGCCGCGAGAAACACGCACGCGCTCGCCGTGCTGGATGACTGGAAGAGGAGGTAGACTTGGAACCACGAGTTCCCCTCTGCGTGATCCGCGGTGGATTGGCAAAGGTTTGGGACACGGTTTTTTGGCAGAAGCAACACCACCACATTTCTCATCTAAGTGAGGCTGCTGAAATAAAGGAGCCCCGAGAGAGTCCCATCCAGTCCTAGGACTGGAAACAACCGCTTGAGAGCAAGAAGCACCCAGTGGCGCCCTGTCCTTGCAACACAAGTGGCTTATTTCGCACTTGGCCCTGGGACTCTAGCACAAAACCAACAAACGGAGCAGGACCGGCACACCGGAAGTCTGCCCAGCCTTGCTCCCGAGGAAACCCGCACCGTCCTCTTTCGCCCGCTCCCTCTGCGGAGCCGGGGCCCGAGGCAGCATCCATGGCCCGCCCCATGGCACCTGTGCACCGGGGTGTGGGCCAGGCCACGGGAAGGCGGCCGGCCCGCAGTCACCCGGCCCGTCCGGCGCTGGACGGCAATCCGGCCCAGGCCTCCCCAGCCGAATCCAACGCAACACAGCCCTGGGTCACAATCCCGAAGAGGAGGGAGGGCGTCATGCTGCTCCCCATGCAGAGAGGCCTCAGCAGCTTTGTCTGGCACCCAGACGAGGGGAGGGGGCGGCTGTTACGCATGGAGTGGGGGCTCTAACTGCCCAAGTCAGTGTCATCACTGCGGGCACCAAGCTGTGGCTCAACACCTCAGCTGGGAGGGCCCGGCCCGTCATTCCTCACGGATCTATCAGCTCTCATTTATATCCTGTGAGATACAAATCAGCTGCAACATATTGAACAGCCATCACAAGCAGAATGCTGTGCGTGACGCACGAGATGCTCTTCCTTCCCCGGTGTGCATCCCATCAGTCTCCCGCACAACCGCTGAGGCATCCCAGGGGGCCGTTTCCCTCTGACCTGCCCTCTCCCCCCATTTCTGGCTTCTCGCTCTGCCGGATGCACTCAACGGGGCCTCTAACGGCCAGCAGTTCGGAACGCGTGGGAAACAACCCCATGGCCACGTAAACATTTCTCGGCGACCCGACCTCGGTCCACTCGCAGAGGCTCTACAAGCCATCGCCCGGGCTGCACAGTGCCCATAAAATGCGGCACCCCTGGCCTTTAAACTCTACAAGTCACGGTCACACGGCCAGCCTCATTAGAAGTCTGGCTGAATGGCATCGGAGGGCGACGGAGGCCACGGGGGCCCCTCGGGAGCGCCGAGGAGCACTGAGTGTGGCGGGGAGAGCACGCTACGGCACACCTTCGCCCCTGCCCCCTCACTGCTCGCCCGCCCGCCCCACGCCTCACTTTCAACTCTCCTTCACCCTGCGAGCCAAATAATAAAATGCTAAAAGCAAAAAGAAGTTCAGGCCTTGGCTGGAGAACTTAAGGTCTCTTTTCGGGGAAGTAATTGCATATTGATCAGCATTTAGGCAGGCGGCAGGGAGTCATCCCTGGAATATTCATGGGGCTTAAGTTCGGGCTCGGAGAGATCAATAGCTGCTTGACTGGATGGTCTCGGGCTGATTTTATTTGAAATAGTTATTCTACCTGAGAGCATGCAGTTTATCTTGGTCTCATCTTGGGCTTAGCAACGCCTCCCTTGGGTGGGAACGGAGGCGAATGCCAGTGCTTGGGCCCGTCACCAGAGCAGGCGGCGGACGCGGGACGGGCCCACACCGGGGCCAGCCCTCTTGCGAGCTCGCGGGCTCTGCCAGGCCAAACGCAGGCCGCCCAGTGCCCAGCAAGCCGCCTGGCTTTGCGAGCTGGCCAGGACTGGGGACACGTGAGTGCGTGTGAGAGAGAGGGGACGGCATGCAGGTGCATTTGGCCTGATGGGTGGCCAGCTGCACAGGCAGGCACCACCACCTCCCCGGAAGAGTTCTTGGGAGCTGGCGCATTCCAGCGGTGAGCTGGGGAAACACAATCTGATGAATCTGCAGGCACCGTCCAAAAACTAAAGCCAAAACAAAATACGCCGCACTCGCTCAGCTCCTGCAATGAACTAACAGCCCCAGTTCACTCCAGAAAGCAATGCGGGGAATGGAAACCTCTGGAGAGCACCACAGCACTCCGGGAAGGTCGCCAACGTTAGGAGAAGACAGAAGGCCTGCAAAACCACGGAGCAGACACCTAAAGAACCAAAAGGAAGAGCAAATTTGGGGAAAAGGGAAGGGTCCTGCCAGGCTGGGGAGCTTCCTCGTCGGGGCTGCACGGGGCAACCATTTCCTACCCACACATTAGCCTTCCCCTGTTCTGAGCCTGGCCACCATCCGGGAGGGGGGGCCCTGGTGAGCTCCCGATGCCTTTACCCCACCTCCTCCCAAAGAGAAAGCCCCCAACCGCCAAGGCAGAAGAGGCTTCAGGACTCCAAGGCTTCCAGAAGAATGCATTCTGAGAATTGGCAAGAGGATCTGATTCTGCTAGGTAAACACAGCATGAAGCTGCTAATAAAAGAACATTTCAGTAGATACACATTAATTTTGAGTTTCCAAGGAGCTGATGTGACCTGAAAACCAGAGAAGCAGCGAGAGGCTGCGCAGGGCTGCTGCGAGCGAGCTGAGCCGAGCTGCGCTCCGCAGGCCGGTGTGCCGGTCGTTCATTCCGCAAGCCTGGCCGTGCCCGCAGCCCTCCTGCCGGTGTGGTCAGTCGGAGGACGCCTCTGCACAGGTCAAGGGAGCGTCGCCGCAGGGCTCTGCCATCCGCATAGCAAACGGGCGCGTGCCCACCGCTCCCAGTCCGCTCACCCCGGAACGAGGCACGCGCTCTCCCGCTGCCATGAATGCAGCACTGGCCTCCCTGAGCAGCCCCCGGAGACGGCGGCATCTCCTCGGATAACGAAGAGGAATAATAGGTTTCGTGCCAACATTCCTGAGGAACTTGACAGGCTGATCTCTCTCTTTCCGAAGGGAAAGAAGGGAATTTCACTTTCTCTCATGGAAGCCTCTGGCAGCTCCCGATCGGTGAAGAAATTGAATTGTGTTTGGAGAGAGACCTTAATTGGATGTGACATTTCTAAACCTCCAGTTGGAGGTCACCCACTTTAAATTTGTTTCTTGATAACCCTCACTGCAAACTGCCCAGAGAACCTGTGTTACTCGGCCTTACACATCAAACAAACGAACAACGAACACACAAATGAAACTAAACCTGCTCGTTTGCAGGCTGGGCAATTTCCAAGATAATCATCCATCCCACCTCCTCCATGGCTGGGGCTTCTGTGTAACACAGACCCGCATTTACGACCCAGCCAAGGACAGGAATCGGAGGGAACAGCCCCGTGTCTCCCGCTGCAGAAGCCGGCGGCAGCCCAGCCCAAGCCAGCCGGCTGCTCTAAAATGCTCCACATTTGGACCAAGGGCACCCGACTTCCTCGCTGCAGGAGGCGGCGGCTGGCCATCCCTCCCTCCATCAAAGCCACAGCCGGGCCCACGGCCGACTCGTTACTCCATTACGCCACCCTTTCCAAGACGTGCGATGGAAGAACACACGTAACCTCAGCAGATGCATCAAACTACAGGCCAAACCCAGGCCGGTCGCCACAATGAAGATCCATCGCCTGGCCAGGCAGCCTAGCCAGAACGGCAGCGTCTGGGTAAGACGCGCCCCAGCAAAGGGTGGCCATGCCCTGGGTGCCACAAGGGGGGCAGCGGGGACCCCCCCGAGGAAGGCGTCCCACAGAACAGGCGCCCCCCCTCCACGCCTCGCCCAGCACACCCAGCGAAAGGCCAGGACTGCGGGGAACCCGGAGCGATGCGCCGGTGAAGCGCCCCTCTGTGCGTATGGAGGCAGCCTGCTGAGGTGTGCCCAGAGGCGGGCAGCCTGTGCCGGAGTGCCAGGACGCGGCCTGTTGCGCACGGTACTCTGCACATGCGGGTCGGCCCTCGAGGGCAGCCTGGCCCCACCGGGAGCCGACCGGGGCAAGGCTGCGCCAGGCTGAGCGGGCTGCAGGCTGCCCTGCTCCCGCCTCCTGCTCGCAGGGCCTGGAGGGCGCCAGGGGTCTCGGCCCTGGCGGGGGGTGAGGGGCTACCCGCACCCCTCCCACCCCGATCCCGTGCTCCAGGCAGTGCCCCCCGCCCAGGACTTTTGGCGGCTCTCCTCATGCACCGCCCCAGAGAACATACACCAAGTGGCCGGGCACAGGCCATGGGGAGGCAAAGGGGGGACGGCAGGGACCCGGGGGTGGGGGGGCTCAGGCGCTCCAGGCTCTTTTCCCAACGCCTTCCCACCTGCTGGGGGGGGGGGCACAGAGCCCGCCCCAATTTGCAGAGCTGCTACGGCAGCCACAACAGATGGGGTGGCTGGTTTATGCAAGCGCCGTCCTTCAGAACGCCTTTTAAACGCAGCCGTGTCCTGGGAGACACTTTCTCCTTGTCATTATCAGCCAGCTGGGACCAGGCAAGGGAAGGGCAGTAAACAGCACAGCCCCAAAGGGGGGGGGGCGGGCATTAAAAAATTAACATGCAAGGTCCCACCCATATGGCTCGAGGACTCCAGGTAATTAGTTCTGCCAGGCTGGTGAGCAGCTTAGCATGCAGAGGAGAAAAGGACAGGAAATGCAGGGGGCGGGGGGAGCTTCCCCTGGTCCGGGGCTTCAGCGCTTTCCAGCTTTGCTTTAATTAGCCTTAAGAAAACTCAGCACTCCTATCTGAATAATCCATGTTTCTGGTTATTTATTCAGTTCCCTGCTGCTGCTGCATATTACCCAGCCTGGGTCCGCAGGAATAGATCATTTCTTGCCGGCGCTTGCCAGCCGCCTCTCCGCGCCGCTCGGCTCAGCCCACCCAGTGAGAGAAAGCCTCTGCGCAGCTCGGGGAAGGGGGCTGATTCTGGGGTGCTGCGTGAGGGGGAGGGCCCCCCGGAAGGACAGGATGGAGCGAGGCGCAGGCCCGTGGGCCCGGACACCATGCAACACGAGCCCTTTGTGAGCTGGCAGGGCGGGCATGGCTGCAGAAGGCTCAGCAGTGCATCCGCCTCGGCAGGCTCCTGCGCTCTCGCCGGCGCGCATTCACGGGCCTGCCCAGCGGCCCCGCAACTCCAGGGGCGGCTTTGGTGAAACGGACGCTTCCAAAGGGAACGGGCTGGCGGCCATTTGCCTCCTGTGCCAGCCAACTCACAGCAGGGTCAAGCGTGCCCACTGTGCTGGGGGAGGGGGTGCAAGAGGGCCACAGCTCACGTTTGCCACGTGCACGGCGGGGGTCCAGCTGAGGCGCGGCGTGGGGTGCCTGCACTCAAAGAAGCCCACCTACCACCACCGGGCGCACACAGACCGCCCCACGTGCGAGTACAGAATCGTTCCGCGGCGGCCAAAGGCTCTGCTGCGTGGGGTTCGAGCCAAGAGACGAGCAGTGGACAAGGGGAAGTCCCCGAGGGAGCCTCTGCTGCACCCCCACTTCCCCGCCGGGGGTTCTGCCGCAAATGATGCCCCACCCCCCAAAGGGTGGCCCCAAGATTCGCTTTCCCTCCTGAATGGGAGTCAAAGGAAGGCGGGGGGGGATGGGGCCCAACTAGAGAGCTCTGCACGACCAAGAGTGCGAGACCTCCCCCCAGCCCTGCTTCAGAGTCCGCACACCTGGCGGTGCCGAGCGCTTACGGGTTGTGGGGCGAGCGGCTCCCCGGCCAGGCCGGGGACCGAGCCCAGAGGGGAGGCTGCCGGCCAAGAGGCTGCATGCGCTGCAGGTCTCTTGGAGGCATGTGCCATGCGAGCCGCACCAGCGGAGCCTTCAGCAGGCCAAGGGGCAGAGCGGGAGGGCAGCCGAGGCCCTGCAGACCTCTCGGCCCGAGGTCCCCCATCGTTCGCCACGGCTTGTGCGGCCACCACGGCCACCCTGTGGAAGGCCACGCGCTGCCCACCCTCGGCGGAGATGCTCCCGAGCACACGGATTCCGCCACATCTGCTTCAAGCGGAACAGCAGCCGAGGCAAGCCACTCCCCCGTTGAAGCAAAGCAGTGAAGCTGGGGACGGAAGAGTTTTGCCTGGGGCGCCTGACCCGGGTGCCAAAGCGACGCCCCGTGTCCGGTGGAGGCGCTACCAGTCGCAGACCTTGTGTGTCACAACATCTGACCACAGTTTTACTTGTCTGGAAGGGAAAGGCAGCCTTGTGTGGTGGGACAGAGAGATCTCACCCTTCATCACCCTCTCTGGCTGCTTTTGTGGGAACCCTCCTCAGCCACAAAGGGTTTGCTTCTGGCTTCTGGGCCACTCGAGAATGGAGAACAGGCCACCCCAGATGAGGTTCTGGGCATGGAAGAGAAGCGTGCCCACAAGCCTCCCCTCGCGCTGGAGCCCCCTGCCTGCCTTCGGGCCCCGTTGCCCTGGAGAGCGGGGGCCCCCAAAGAGTCAGAGGCCCGGCTCGGTGCTCCCGCCCCCCAGACGTCACCTGAGCATGAGGTTCATCAGCTGCAGCCCCTCCCCCTTCAGGAAGCGGTCCCGGTTGGAGCTCAGCATCAGGGAGGAGCACAGGGAGTCAAACAGGTTCTCCATCATCTCCTGCTCCTCAGCTGTGTTGGGGTTGTGGCGCTTGAATACCTGCATGAAGAGCAAACCAGAGGCCTTCGTCATGTCAAGAAGCCCTCCTGACCGCACTCCCGACTGCCATTTGCATCCCTGAACCGGGGGAGATGCTCTCGGGGACGGGAAGGGCTCGGGCGGCCGTCACGAGAGGCTGTGCCACACGGGAGCCCCTGGAGGAGCCTCCACGCCGGCCGTTTTGCCAAAGAGGACACTGCAGGCTCGGCCTGAGGAGCAAAGCGCAGTGCCCAAAGGAGGGGGGAGCAGGCCAGGCCCTTCCGCCGAGCGAGCATGCTGGTTTCCAAAATGCAAGGAAGACCCCTGCCTTGCGCAGCTCCCAGCCACATGGGCCCCCACTGGCCCCCACGGCTTCTGCTTGGCTCGCCCCCTCCCCTCCCCTCCCCCGCCCCCCCCCAGCCTGCGCCTCCAAGCCGGCTCCGGGCGCTCCGTGGCAGACACAGTAGCGGGGAATCACTCACAGATAACTGCTGAAGCAGCACGTCGATCCCGTCCAGCTCCCCCAGCAGCTCTCGGTTGTCTAAGAGAAGAGGGGGGGAAACGGGGCCCGTGTCAGGTTTACAGCCACCCAGCCCTGCTCCATCAGCCGGCAAAATCAATAGGCCTGACAGAGTGCGAAAGCTGCAGCCGGGGAGTGGGATGCGCGGGCAAGAGGAGGCGGGGGGGGGGGGCAGAGGCGAGGGGGAGGCGGAGGCGGGCAGGGAGAGTGGTGCGAGTGCGGCAGCTGCCAGGCTCTGGAGCAGACGGGCAGCCCGGGGTGGGGCGGGATGGGATGGGATGGGGCGCAGCTCACCGTCTTTATTCTGGAGGAGGATGGCCAGCACCTCACTGCAGTACAGCTTGTTGGCATCGAAGGGCACCTTGGCCTGCGGGAGGAAGCAGAGCAGAGTTGGGTCAGGGGCACGGAGCGGCTGGCCAGCGGCAGAGGGGCGGCGAAGGAGCCGGACCCTTCCAGGCAGCAGGCAGCCCCTTCCCCGGGGCCTGCGAGAGGTTCCCCACAGCGCCTCACGTGCCACTTTTGCTGACTCTCGCCTAGTCCAGCCTTGCTTGTGTGACTGACCGGACACCGTCCTTGGATGTCCTCGGAGACCAGCTCAGCACCCTCTGGCGCCACCCGAGTGCCGCTTCTGCGAAGCCAAGACGCGGAAGCAGCCTTGGCTGGTGCTCGGAGCTGCGGAAGCACCTTTCCCCCACCAAAGCGTTGCTCAGAGGCCGGGTCATCCTTGCACTGCTGCTTCAAGCTTTCGCCCTGAGCTGCCCGGGGAGAGCTGTGCCGCCACCAGCAGGGCAAGCGCAGCAGCCTCCCGCAGAAAGGGGCTCTGCGCAGAGCTGCTCGACCAGCTTCTCCGGACCAGCAGCAGCCAGAAACGCTACTTCGGAGAAGCACCGGTAATGGCCACCCCGCTCGGGAATCACCGGCCAGCACACCTGGAAGGTCCGGGGATAGGGAGGCCTGCTCTAGAGAAAGCAAGCCAACATGACGCGGCCTCGGTCAGTCTTGCTCTGGCCACTTCAGGACCTCTCCCGAGGACTGCCCTTGAAGACCACCCGGAAGCTCCCGGAGCAGAGTTCCGCTTAGCGCTGGTCACGCTGACGGTGCGCTGACCCTCTACCAGGATTGCACTTTGTCAGCCAATTTCAGACTCAATTTAGGTGGCTGCCGTGGAGGCCCCAAACGCCAGCAGCAAAATGCCTCCAGGAGCAGCTTCCTCCGCACGCGTCCGCTCAGCAACGTCCCTCCTTTGCCGAGGCCACCGCGGGTTTCCTCGCCATTAGGAGCCCGCAGGACAGGCCTGTCGCCTGCGGTGCCCGGACTCTGAGCAGCCCCTCCAGGGAGCTCCCTGGACCTGGCCCGTTGCTGCCCACGGAGGAGCAGCAGCAGCAGCAGCAGCAGCAACCTCCTGAAGCGTCTTTATGTAGATACACCCTTGCCTGACTCTGTTGTGACATCTGTCTTTGATCACACCGTGATTAAATGCTCTGATGCTGCACCACCACTGGGAATTTGCTGGAAAGATGCTTCAAGATTCAAGGTGGAGTCCCCACTTTAGCATCAGATCACAGAGAGGACACCTTGCCCTGCTCCTGACCTGTGGCGGTGAGTGTTGGGATGGGGACCCGGGAGATTCAGGATCTGGCATCCTCTCGGTCATGGATCTCATGGAGTGGCTTTGGGCCAGCCACTGAGGCTCGCCCTGCATCACCTTACAGGATTGTGGTTGAATGGGGAAAATGAAGCGACGTGATGCACCTTGGGTTTCTCGCCCAAGGAAAAAAGGCAGGATATAAATACAGTGATCGATGCAAAGAAATGGAAGAGAACAACCAAGGGAAAATGAGAGACCTCTCCCAGAAGATCCGGGAAATCCAAGGGGAATTCAAACCTAGATTAGGAATACTGAAAGACCAACAGGGGAACAAGCTATCTGACCAGGAGGAGATAAAGCGAAGGTGGCAACAATATACAGAAAAAACTACACACAGGAAATAGAGAGATGTCAGACTTTGTCTGCCTTTGAAGAGGAATCCTGTGAAGAACCTGCAATATTAGAAAGTGCGGTGAAAGCCGCTCTGAAAATGTTGGAGGGGAGGAAGCATCCAGACCGGACACCAGCAGAACTAGTCCAAGCTGCAGGGACCGACCTGGTCCAAGTCCTCACATGAACATGCAAACTCCCGTGGAAACAAAGCCGCGGCCGACCGACCGGAGGCGCCTGATTCACGTTCCATTTCCCCAGAAGGGAGCGGCAAAAGCAGGGTGATGCCCAAGGTGTAGCGACAAAGAGCATTTCCTCACACGGAGCGAGAGACGCCTGAGCTTCAGGCTGGGTTCTGAAGTGGAAGCGGCACTAGAGATCGCACCGCAAAGGCACACTGGCTACTGGGCTGCACCAAAGCATTTCAGGAGACCAGCTGATGCCTTCTGGACTACAGCCCAGTCTGTGTGGATCATGAGACGCTGGTCCTGGAGAAACGGGGGTGCCTCGGCTCTCGATCTTCCTGACGCGTTCACTGTTTAGTGGACAAGAAATTACCGATAGGGAAGAATATTGGGGGTGTGGGGGGAGAGAGAGAGAGAATGAGGGAGAGAATGGCTTCCTACAGGCAAAGGGTGCATCTTATCTTCCATCCGGTCTATTTGGACATAGACTATTTAAGGAAATATGGATTAGAGCAGAGGAAGGAGTGAAAGTGGGTGGAAGATCCATCAATAATTCAAGGTGCGGTGGTCAAGAGGGCGAATGCCACCCTTGGTTGCATAGCCAGAAGTGTGGCTTCTAGATCAAGAGAGGTATTACTTCCACTCTACATGACTCTGGTGCGCCCGCAACTGGAGTATTGTGTTCAGTTCTGGGCCCCTCATTACAGAAAGGATATAGCCAGGTTGGAGTCAGTGCAGCGTAGGGCCACAAGGATGGTGGCTGGTTTGCAGGGGATGGGGTATGAGGCGAGACTGAGGGAACTGGGTCTCTTCAGCCTGGAGAAGAGGAGACTCAGAGGGGATATGTTGGCAACATACAGGTATGTGAGGGGGTGTCACATGGAGATGGGGAGAGGCCTGTTCTCCCCTGCAGAGGAAGGCAGGACGCGCTCCAATGGAGCAAAGCTCAGGGAGCCAAGGTTCAATTTGGATGCCAGGAAGCACTTCCTGACAGTTAGGACCCCGAGGGCGTGGAATGGGCTTCCACGGGAGGTCGTTGAGGCCCCATCGGTGAGGGTGTTCAAAGATAGGCTGGACATGCACATGGCGGGCATGTCATGAGCGGAGCCGGCTGGTGCCGGAGGTCAGACTAGATGGCCCAGGAGGCCCCTTCTGACTCGCTCTGTTTCTATGTTTCTATGTTTCTATATGACATCGTATTGTTTTATATTGTTTTATATTGTATGTGTTGTATATGTTGTTAGCCGCCCCGAGGCTTGTTTGCAAGGGGGCGGCATATAAATTTGTAAAATAAATAAATAAATCACTGGCTGAGAGCAGCGATGACTTGAAAGAACTCCCGGTGAAAGAAGCACAAATGCAAAACTGCAGTTGAACATCAAGAAAGCCAAAATCATTACTGCAGAAGAATTACAGAACTTTAACGACGACCATGAAGAAACTGAAACCCGTCTTGATCATCAATTCAAAGGGAAACTGCAGCCAAGAAATTAGAAGATGACCGAGCTTTGGAAGGACAGCAATGAGGGAAGTAGAAAAGATGGTCAGGTGTAGGGCTGCTTCACTGGAGACCAAGGCCATGATCCACAGCACTGTATTCCCAGTCACCATGCCTGGGTGTGAAAGCTGCACAGCGGAGAAAGCTGGCAGGAAGAAAACTGGCGCATCCAAAACCTGGTGCTGGGGAAATGTTTGGAAACACCCTGGACTGAATCCAGGGGATCCCGGATCCAATCAAGCCGCAGATTCCCTAGAAGCAAAAACGCCGACACTGAGGCTATCGTGCTGTGGGCCCATCAAGAGAAGGCAAGGCTCACTGGCGAAGACAGCCGTGCGAGGGAAAGCTGACGGCAGACGCTGCAGCACAGGAAGACCAGACGCGAGATGGATGGAAGGAAGGCTCTGCCTTGAATTTGCAAGAATGTTCACAGAGAGAGAACATTCTGGGGGCTTCCATTCATCAGACAAGTCGATGGCAGCGAGTCACAAGGATATCAATGCGTCATCGTCAACATCCTCCTCCAAAGGGACAGCACAGCTGCCATACGCTGAGGCTCTCAGCTTTCAGGAATGGCCGGGCTACACTCAGGAAAACAGACAGCCCACAGGGAGTCTTAATCCAGCAGAGAACACACAGCCTTCGACATCTGTTTCAGCATCCCGAGAAAGATCAGCGTTCCGTTTTCCCAAGGGCCCACATTTCAAGTCCTCGTGAATGCAGCCTTGCGAGAGCGGAAGGCGGCTGGCCTGGCCTCCCGGCATGCAGGGAGGGGGCTGAGGCTGTGCGAATGGCTCCGTGCCCTTCCCAGGCCAGTAAGCACAGAGCCAATTATGCAAAGTGCCCAGATATGCAAATGGGTGGGCGTTACACTACATGAAATGTGGTCTAAGAGAGTTCGGATTAAAGCATTCAGTGCTCCCCGCCCAGCACTTGCTCGGCGCAACACGCAGCTCTCGGCTCGGCCCGCTTTCCCGCACCGAGCACCACAGCCGCAGAACACGCCGTTGCTGGCGCTGCCTCCCGAGCTCACCCGAGAGACGGCAGGCGCTGCAGGGGCAGCGGGCTGGCCCTTCCGGGGCAGAGAGGCTCCCGGGGACCTGCCCTCGCCCCAGCCCCCGCACGGGACCCTGGGAGGTCAGTCCCGGCCATGCCCCAGTGGGGCCCCAGGAGGGCCGCTGTTGGGCGAGCTCCACGGAGCCGGCTTCCTCTGGGAAAGACGCCCCTGTCCCCCGCCTTCCTGAGGAGGAGGGCCTGGATGAGGGCAGGGAGGTTGGCCTCCCCCACCCCGGGCGACCTGCATCAGGGTGGGGGGAGGGGGGTGCACGTGCCGATGCAGCCATGCCCCCCGCCATGCCAAAGACAGCCTCTGGGGACACAGATATTAGCCCCCCTTCTGCTGACAGGCATCCACGTCTGTGGGTTTCGGCAGACGGCGGGGCGCACTCTGCCTCGGAGGGCCCAACGACATCCCTGCCAGGTGAGGAGCAGCCGGCCGGCCAATCTTGGTTCCTGGATGTCAGCTGGGAGTGCCGATGCTGAAGCTCAGCGGGTGCCCTGCTCCAAGACCCCAACAGACAGAACAGGCTGCCGCCTGCAATCAGGTTGCCCGTGGTCGAGCCGTCAGGGGAACTGAGGGTGTTGCGGAACTTCCATAAACATTCGAGCTTCCAAGGAAAAAAGACGGCTTGCTGAGGAGACGCTCCACGCAGCCCCCCCGGCACAGGAGGGACGTGCTGCCTGCTGCTGCAGGGTGGCTGAGCAGAAGAAAGCTGCGTCCTCTCGAGTTTGCCTTGGGGGAAGTGGGGCAGGGAGGAGAGGGAGAAAGGGAGAGACAGGCGGTCCCAGAAGGCGGCTTGTGCTCACCTTCAGCCTCTTGAGCAGCCACTGCAGCAAGCCCTGCTGTGCAGCGTCTGAGCACATCTCAGGTCTGAACTCCGCCATATTCTCAATAATCGCTTTGAGGGGAAGAAGAGAGAAAAGGGACAATCAGTTCTAAATTTGCAGGTTCAGGTAAGTCAGAAGATGAGTCACTAGCCAAATAAAACAAAGGAAATCGCTGAAAGCAACCTTAGAAAGGAGGCTAACTGAAAAGCCAAGCCAAAAGATCCGCCCTGGCCCCCCTTTTCCCGAATGCTCAGACCAGGTTTCCGAAAGTGGAGCCTTCCCCATCACGGAGGCACCCCTCCTGCAGCCCTAGGGGCCCCCCTCGTGCCAGCCGCGGCGCTGGGAACGACAGGCTCTAATCAGGCCAGCTCCGCTCTCAAAGCAGGGCGTGCGCTATCGTCCTCTTTGAAGGGTCAGACAGACCCTGCACCCGGCCTGCTTCGGTGCCCCCCCATGCGAGGCGGCACAGGGGCTGAACCGTGACGCCTGGAGAAGTGCGAGGCCTCGTGGCCCCCTCCCACCCCCAGGCCCGGAGATGCCACCGGTGCAGCCCAGGCAGAGCCGCGCGCGCATGCCCGGCTCCAGCGAGGGTCTTGTCTGCAGCCCGGGACGGGAGGGAGGGAGGGAGGGAGGGAGGGAGGGCCCTGCCCGCATCCCAGGCATGGAGACCGATTTCTGACACAGCTCATCCAGACGCTGCCTGGCGGCACCCTGTCCTTCATGCTGCTTTGGGACAGAAGCAGGCGAGGGATGGAGTACTGCCCACTGACCGTCTGGAAAAACCCTCCAGGGCCCCACGGGGGGGGGGGTCTGCTGGGGGCCCTGTGCATCCCCCCGCTGGGGCACCCTCTCGGCCCATCTGGCCGTGCTCCAGCGTCAGCCCTGGTGGGCCCCTCAGTGCCATGGCGTTCCTGGAAAGACCCATCCCCTCATTCTCCTGGGCTCGCCCTTTTGGCCCTTGAGGCAGCACCGAAGCAACGCCAGGGATTCTCCACTCATGCGGGGATTCCACGGTGGAAGCAATCTTCCAAGGCCTCCATCTCAAAGTGAGTGGACCACTCTCGACCCTCCGACCTCGGAGTCGATGGGCGTGTGCAGAGGGCTCTTCCGAGCGCTGGCCAAATCCCGAGGAGGAGGGCTCTGGAACTCGCTGGCAGGCCCGGGAATCCTGCCCAGGACAGGCGGGACGGCGGCGGCAGCCCTTTCCGGGAAGTGAGCCCAGAGCCGCCAGGCCCGAGGCTCGCTGCAGCACCTTACCCCCCGCCCCACGAAGCGGGCCCTCCACCGGCTGGGCGCCTGCAGAAAGGACGTGCCGCACCCCCCGGCCCCCTCCTCACCCAGCGTGTTGTGAACGCCGTCCGCCTCCTCCTTGACGCTCTCGTCCAGGCGCTCCAAGTTCTGCACCAGCAGGGCCACCACCTGCCCGTCGACCTGGCCCAGAAGAGGGGGAGAGGCGCCGTGGTGAGGGGGGCGAGGCAGCACAATGCACGGACATCAGGCGCAACAGAGGTACACACCACTCCAGTGAGATCTAGTTTGATCAGCCAGCAGCCTCGCTGTCAAAGCTTTCCCCCAGCAAACTGCACTGCTGTGTTTCCCCCTTAATTAATTGGACAATTTTTCTGAGCCAGACACAACAGAAAAACATCTGAAGAATATGAACCTTGTCACAAGGCTGCTATTCCCCAAATCAGGTCTTGATTGACTTATAATCTCCCTGAATTCCAAAGTGCCACGCAGAACAAGCCGGCTGGGCATCAGCTACCTGTCAGCCCTGAAAGCAGCACAGAGAGTTGATCGCGGCACTTCCAGCTCTGCCTCCCCGCCTGGGAAGCGGCGGGAGAAAAATCCACGGGCTGAGCGATTACGCATAATGAAAGCCTCAGGGAAGAAACGTCCGCTTCCTAAAAGAGGAGGAAAACACACACCCGGCTGCCACCCTCTCTCCTTTATCGTGCAGCCCGGCACAGTTAGCGTGGCTGAAGGCAATTTCAACTGATTACAATTTTCTTGTGTCTGCTTCGGTATGTGCATGTGTTCTGGACACGGACAACATTCCCTCCGAGCGCTTCTGCCGTTCTGGCTGGCACTGAACTGGGCAAAGACTGGTGAAGAGGCCCGAATTCTCTTCTTCGGGGCACCCCCACGCGTGCCGCGTGACACTCGAGGTTGGTGCTGGTTGTACCAGGCAGCTAGCCTAAGATTAAGCAGGGAGCTGCAAGACTTCCGTTTCTGTTCGCAAACCAGAAACCTGAACTTACCCCATTCTCAATCCTGAACGTGAATGTGGGAAGGAGCACTCTTTTTGAAAAATGTCTGCATAATTTCCTCAGTCTGTGATTTAAAAAATACCCCACTTTTATGCGCACTTTGAAAAAGCAAATAAAAAGGCATTTTCATGCCTTAGTCGACGGGGACAGGCAGCTGAAAAATGCACTTTTCTTATTCAAAAGAGTGCTTTTTAAGCGCCACAAACAGAAACAGCAGTGAGCTGAACTGAGTTTCAAAGCAGAGTTCGAAAAAAATGGTTGAGACTGAACATGAAGTGCCAATTCCCCTCTGCCTGGCGCCAGCTAGGCCTCACCTGTGCCCAGTTCTGGGTATGAAGTTTAAGGAAGATGCAGACACGCTGGGAAGGTTCAGAGGACGATCCCGGGCCTGGAAACAGCACTGAGGACAGGCTGAGAGGACGGGGCAGGGAAGGCTGAGGGGAGGTGTGCCAGCAGTGCACGAGTACCGCAAGGGTTGTCACAGAGGAAGGCCAGGATCCCTTCTCGATCAGGACACAGAGAAGGGGGACAAGTCCCAGGAAGCGAGGCTCCGGCTAGGCTTGGCTCCTGGCCGTCGGGGCAGTACAGCAATGGAGCCGGCACCCCGGGGCCGGCGGCTGCCTCACCCCAGAGGCCTCCGGGATGCAGCCCAGGGCCGTCTGTCAGAGCGCCTTCACCTGGCGCCCGGCATCAAGCAGGGGCTGCACTTGGGGTGCCTGAGCGAGGAAAGTGCCTGTGATAATCTCTCCGCGTGAGCGAGCGGCATTAAATTGGGCACAACCGCTCCTCTGTCTCCACCGTCAAGGTGAGTACCAAGGACTGGTCTGCAGAGAGATGCTGCGCTCTGGCCAGTGGGCACGGAGTGCGCACACCCGGGTGCAGGCGGGGCTGGAGGAGCCAAGGGCGCACTGCTGCCCACGCCAACATCACAGCCAGGAACGCCTGGAGCCGCCGGGCAGTGCAGAGCAGAGCAGCTTGCGGTCTGCGCCGGGAGACCGGGTGCGTGCCCCAGCTTGGGGGCGTCCAGACCGCCGCCGCGGAGTGCGCATGCTCAAAAAAAGCAAATTCTGGGGAGGACTCCTAGGGATGCCCCATGGCCTGAACCGGAACCTGTGGGCCAGACGGCGCGCACATTGGCGTCCTTCAGCAAGCCGCACTGACGGTCCCGCGAGAAGGCGCGCAGGGGTCGTTCCGGAAGGCATCCCAGGAAAACAAGCCGTTCTCCCACTCTAAATCCTGCCTCCCCAGCAGGCAAGAGATGCCCCTTTCACTCCCAACCCAGCACCTCCAGCAGGACAGGAGCCACCTCAGCAGGTCCTTGTGGGACCCCTGCACAGGTATCCGGAGGAAGTCAGACCTGGCCGCTCTGTGCAAGAGCGCACGCGCACAGAACGCCTTTGTCCAAGTTTATGGCCTCCTTGTGCGGTAGATTCACAAGGCAGACGTCCCCGCAGCCGACCGCTTCGCCCCGGCCCTGCCCTTTCACCCCTCTGGCCTGCCCTTGCCGCCAAGTCGGTAATGAAGAGAGCTCAGAGGCCAGCCAGAAGAACTCGGCCAGGGCAGCTGCAATTAACCTCTGGAAGCTGCGACCCGCAGGCTGCGGCCCCGGCCAGCGCCACCCTCAGCTTCTCCAGACTGGCGGCTCCTGCCCTTTCCACCTCCAGATGGCCGCAGAAAGGCCACACAAGGGCCCTGCTGCTCCACGCACACAAGCGCCTCCCCCCGCCAGCCCCTGAAGGCGGGTGCAAGTGCTGCGCCCGGCTGCTGCCACCAGTGGCTTGGCCGGCTCCCTCCCTCGGCCTCACCGGGCACACGGGATGCTCCCCACACCCAGCAGGGCACCCGCAGCAGAGCCGGCCCCAGCCCTGGCCCGGCCCCTCCGGATGCCCCCTTGCGCCCAGGCTCCTGCCACTTTGCACCGCACATTTGCCAGCGTGGCGAGCGCCCGGTGCTCGGCTGGAGGGCCAGCTGCAGGGCCCGTCTGGAGGGAGGCGGCCCTGCCCAGGCGGGGGTCCCGGGGGGGGTGCTCACCAGGGCATCAATGAGGATCTCCGCTCCTTCCTCGCTTTCGTGGAGGGTGTCGATGTCGGTGAGCTCCTGCAGGAGATCCACCACCGCGATGGAGACATGTGCAGGCACTCAGGAAAACAAGCAGGGAGGAGGGTGGGCGGGCAAGGACCGCTCCGGAGCCTGTCCAGCAGCACACCGCCCCATGAGCCCCGCAGAACGAGGCCCAGGGGACAAGGAGAGGTGCGGGCTGGCAGGCAACCCCCCCCAGCCTTCTCCCACTGTGGCAGGCCAAACAGCCCCCCCCCCCCCCACCCCCAGCCTGTGGGAATCGTCCTGACCACGTCCATTTTTGTGCTGCTTGAGAATTTACTGGAAGGATTCGCACCCTGAAAGGCAGGGCACATGGGGCTGCACCAAGCCACAGGGTGCGAGCATGCAGGCTGGCGTGTGCCGCGGAGGCGCTGCTTTGTCCTCCTCGCTGCACCGACACGGGCATTCCCGGCCCGGCACAATGCCCCCCCGGGCAGCCACTGGTCCCAGGAGAGCGGTCCATGGGAAAACGCCCGTGGCAGCTGGGCAGGGAGGCGTCTTTCTTTCAGTGAGGGCCGCCAGTCCTCGGACTAGCGCTCGGCTGCTCTGCCCTCGTCTGCTAGGATCCGAGACGTAGCCAGTTCCAACTCCTCGCACTGCAAGCCATACCCAAACCCCAGGATCACAGACAACGGCCGCTCCCCATCCGTTTATGCAAAGATTTATGTCCTGCCTTTCTGGTGCATACAGACCGTCCAGGGCCGCTTACGGCAATTAAGACCAGATGTGAAATGCAGGAACATTCCATAAAAACGACATGATAAAACAGAGCAGACCAACAAGTGGCGAGCACACGGGACAGGAAATTAACTGCCAAGTAAAACAGAGACGTGTCAAAATGAATTGCTTCCTTGTCATGCAGCGGAACCGAACGAGCGAGGGGGCCGGAGAGCTGCACGGTGCAAGAGGCCCGTGACGTGCTGGGGGCCACTGGGCAGGGCCTGGCACCGCCGCCGAGGGCTCTGTCGCAGGAGGGCATCCATGCCAGGCCCCAGGGCATGGGGGTCGGGGGGCCAGGACGGCCCCAATCCACTGGGAGCGTTACACTGTGCCCAGAAAGAGACTGGTCAAGGTGCAGCAGCTCTGTGCAGAAAGCTCCAAGGGGCTGGAAAAGCAGCGGAGAAAGCAAAACCCAGCTCCACCCCAGCAGGGCTGCGCAAGCGGGAAGGGCATCCATGGGCGGCTTCCAGGCATGACGATTCCGTGCCACCCGCCGAGTCTGCGGGCCACCGGCTGGGAAGGTGCGTGGGGGAGCTCCTGGGCCCGGCCTCCCTGCGGCCTTCGCACGGCCGTGCCTGCCTGGCCACTCCGAGGCGAGGCGGGACGAGCGGGTCTCCCGCAGTGCTCACCAGCAGAGTGCTCACTGCACCAGCGACAGTGAGGGGGGCCCATTCCAGGGGCCCAATCATTCCACGTGCGGAAATGGGGAGCTGGCAGCCCCAGGTGCTGGGCGCATTCGCCTGCAGCTCTGGCACAGCCAATTCAAAAATCTAAGCCCCACACGTTGGGGCTGCAGACCCTGTCAGATTTAATTCCTGCCCCTGCCTCTTCCCCACACCCCTCAGCTACTCGGGGGGGGGGGGGAATCATCGAGAACAGTCCCCGGGAACAGCAGGTACAAGGGGCAGCAGGACCGTGGCCAGGGCCGCCGGACCGCCAGCCGATCGTTTGCACGGCCTGCCCCCCTCCACCGGGAATCTTCTCGGCAGGGAGCCCCCTCACACAGGGGCCGCGTGGGCTGCAGCAGCAACTGTAATTGCTGTGACAGAACCAGAGAAGTGATCTGACAGCCGAGGCATTCGGCAAAAAGGGAGCTTCTGGGGTCATTTCCATTCCCGAGCTGTTTACTGTCTCACGGGGAAATAATCGCAAAGGCGCTGGACAGAGCCACCGGGAGCAGAACCCCATCTGCGCAGGCCGCGCTGCCACGGCTAACTGGACAGCACCAGGGTGCCGCACCCCATAGGTCAGCCGGCTGGGCCAGAATTCTGCACGTGCCAGCGCCCCTTTGCCATGCAGGATGCCGAGGCGCGATTCCGCCCATCAGGCCTGCTGGCCGACAGGCCGTGCACTTGCAGCTGAGCCCGACCTAGTCCCAGCTCATCACGAAGGCAAGCCAGATGTCAAGGTCTCCCGCCAGCAGAACTCTGGGCTGGCAAAGAGAGCTCTCGTTCTCCCTCTTGCACTCCGCCCTTTCCTCTTTCTGGAATTGTAAAATCCCATTTCAAACGCTGCCAGCTGCAGGCTCCGGTTCGATGCCGCCAGTTCCCCTTGTCCATCATCAGAATTCGCACTGTCCTGCAGAGTTGCCACCACACAAAAATGGCACCCCGGCCTTCTGGCTCGCACTTGCTCCCCCATGCATGCTCCTCAGAAGTAGTTTACAAACTCTCTCGGGATCACGCAGGAGCGGCTGGCAGAGAGGCGCTCACCGACTGCTCCAGCTCCGTCACAGCCTGGGATCTACTCCCCGGAGCCCACCACCCCAGGATCCCTCCTCAGCCCCCCGCCCCTTAAGATGAACTGGTTATGCCTTGTGCGCATGGGACCTTTCCTGAAGAAAAAGGGAGAACAGAGCAGCTGGGCTGCTGGCCAGGACTGTGCGTCCACGCAGGAGGCGAGCCATCTGAGCAGACCTGGGCAAAACGCAAGGCCTCGCTTCCCAACAGCCGCTTCAGGAGCGCCCCCGGCTCCTCCGCAGACTGCGGCTACGGCAGGCCCCCCAGAGCCGCGCAGAAGGGTGTGCCACACACGGATGAAACCCTCCACAAGCCGAGGCTCTCCATCCGAGATGTTCTAAGCCAAGAGCAAGAGATCTGAAAACCCACCTTGCCGTGGGATCCACCAAGGAAGGAATGTGGAGCAAGAATGTGGAGGAAGACCATGCTTGGCTGGGGGTGTGCGGGGGGGGGGGGAGAAAGCAGCCGTTCTTTCTCAGCTCCCCCAAATCACACTGGGATGACAGGGCAGGAAAATGTGCAGCCACACCCCCACAGGGACCGGGGCGTCCCCCATCCATCCCTGGACAATCAATCCATGCGCATCTCCGTTTGTGGAGAGCATGGTGGAGAAATGGACCTCAGCCCTCAGGAGCCGATCCTTTTGTGGAACTCCAGTCCCCTTCAGGTTCACTATGCCCTGGCCCCACAGGCACCGCAGGAGGGCCGCCCCACAACCAGAGAATCACTCAACCGGCCGAGGGGAGGAAACAACTCGGCAGCAGCCTTTGCCGATCGAGCCGGCTGCACCGCTGAACCTCTGCACCCCTCTCCACCTGGAGATGTGTCCGCCGAGGGCCTCTTTCACGGCCCATGTGGCGCCAACCCTCCAGCAGCCAGCTTCTGGTAGGCAGAGGCCCGCCACTGCCAGGGGAGGGGGTCTGAAGCGCCAGCATCCATCCTGTCCGGCTGGACTTATCATGGAAAACTAGCCCCTCGGGGAGACGGAGCGGGATAAACTTCTTGGCACACAGCCCCGCAGGTAGGAAAGCAGGCGAAAGCTCAGCTTCCTCGGCTCTTAATGCATCTTAGTAAAGGCAAAAACGAGATTAGGAAAGTGGGATTTGTCTCTGCCAACGGTGCCCTCAGGCTCCGGAGACGCGCCGGGCGGGCGAGCGAGCGAGAGCGAGCACCTGCACGCAGCAGCCGGCTCGCGTTGCCGCACAGCCCCCCGAGTGCGCCCGGGGCTCTTTGGGGCGGGGGCCCTCTTGCACCCAGACAGAGCCCTTGCTATCTGACTCCTGCAGATGCTGCCAGCGCTGCTGAAGGGGCTGCGAATGCAGCTGGTCCCCTCCGGGGGGGCCTTGGCCTTTCGTAATTTAAGCCACCATCCAGGCTTTATCTCCGCCTCGCACGCCTGGCTCAGCTGCAGCAGAGGAGCTGCTTGGTCCTCTAATTTTACTGCTGGGGCTTTTATCCGACTCGCATCTCCATCCTCCCCTGCCAAGGCACCACTTTTAAATCAAGTGTGGAGAGCCAAGCGTCAGTTTAGCATTCCTTTCAGGTGCGCCGCTTCCAAATCGCCTCTTCACCGTTTTACGCAAAGCCGCTGGCTGAAGGGGAACGTCTCCCAGGCGCTTCACTTCAGCTCTCCCCGGGTTCTCACTATTGCTCCACGGCGGTGCCTGAAGCCAAGCAGATTCAGCCTGCTCTTCGCGGCTTGCCTTCCTGCATCTCGGAGAGGCGCCCGCAGTTGTTTGGCGCCGACCCTTCCCCGGGGGCTGCGGCGTGCAAGCCAAGCCTCCGCCCAGCCCGATCAACAGACACGGGATGACCCCGCTTTGCTGGAAACTCAAAATGCTGACAGGCCATCAAGAGCGGCTGCCATCCCCAGACATGGCTGAGGAACACAACAAGCTGCGTTTCCTCCTCTGACAGGTCACGGTGGGCAAGCCCACCAAGTCCCAGTCCAAATCCCTGCTGCTGATGTTTTTCCCCCAGAATGACAAATCCGTGCTAACCTTTCGGCACAAGGAGCCTCGCTTGAGCTGTCCATCATCCCCAGCAAACATGCTGAAGGATAATCAGCCGGAGCCACGAAGCCGGACACACACGGAAGGGCTTCCATCACAAGACCACCGGGCTGCTAAACTTGCTATGCGACCAGTTCAAGCGGCAGAGGGCGCGGAGCTCAGAGCTCCGCTGATCAAGGTGAGGCAAATCGCAAAGACGCAACCGATGTCCTTCTGAGGGTCTGGCGAGAAACAGTCCTGCGCTGGAGGGTTGCATCCAGCCGGGACGTTCTCCTACCACGCACATAAACGTGGCTTTGGGCTGCAATACTGGCTAGATGCCCATCCGAGCACAGTCCACCGGGACACTGGCATCCCCAACCAGTGCCTCCCTCCGACTTGGACAGGAGCTCGGCTGGCGACCATGAGGGGAGTGGAGGGCCGGCTCTGCAGCAGTGCCCCAATTTGACCCCGGCGCTGGCTTGGCTGTCCTCCCGGCCCCACCTGAAGGCCGCCCTGGATCGACTGAAGCAGCGCTGGCAGGGGTGCTGCCAGCGCCTAAGGAGGCCAAGCGCTCCGAGTTAAACTGTTGAAACCTGACTTAAATTCAAAAAATGACGTTTTCACTGTGATTCCTATTTTATATTGCATTTTCTTAATTGCAAACTGCCCAGGGAGCTTTGGCGACTGCCTGGTAGCGAAATTTAACTCGCAGCAGCAGCGGCACAAATCCTCACATGCGAAGGAGTCCCCCTCAGGCGCCGGGACACACGCCCCGTTCTGCTAAAGCCTTCCTGCTGCAGCATGCTGGTCCTCACAGGGGGCAGCCCCTGGGACAGGTTCCTCCAGAGACTCCTGCCAGCAGGCACGCTCCCATCTCCAGCCCGGCGTCTCCTGCGTCCCACTCTTCAGAAGAGAACGCGGCTCCTATCAGCTGCCAGGGATGCCGGTGCACCAAGAACCCATGCATTTCATTTATGCCTACCCTTCTGTTCAAATGCCTCTCAAGCGTTTCTATCAGCCTTCCCCAGCCAACGGCCATGCTGGCGGGGAACGAGGCAGCTGCACTCCAACTCGACCGGGGGGCAGGCTGAGACTGTGGCCGCCTTAAAGCTCCGTGGCTGTCCTCAGGCTGAGCGCCGAGCCTTCGCACCAGGGGGCTGCCGCCTCTCACTGCCGCGGCCCCCCCACAGCAACCCTCCCGACCAACCTCCTGCAGCTGCGGCCCCAAGCAGCGAGCGGAAGCCCCCAGCACCCAGCGGGGCCGGTTGTTCACTGGCAGGGAGGTGGATTCAGTGGAGCGGCAGGAAAGGCGTCCCGGCCAGACAGTGGCCCCGACCGCCTCTGGAGCTGGGGGGCCCTGCATCGCTGCAGGAGCAGGACCCGTCTGTTCCAGCATCGCCTCAACGTGGTGGCAGGTCAGCCGCCCAGCTGGCCCCAAGCAGGACAGGAGCGGACAGCTCCCTCCTGGCCAGGGTCCTCACCCCGGCGCACAAGGACGCGCTCCCTCTGCCACTGCAGGTGGTCGAGAGCCAGGGTGACGGGAAGCCGCTGGCAGCCGCCGCTGCCCCCATGGATTTGCCCAAATCTATTTTAAAGCCCCCGGACGGGTCACGTGACTGCGTCTCCCAGAAGCGAGGTCCATGTTTCAACTACCTGCTGTGTGGGAAGCGCTCCCTTGGCTCGGCCCTGGATATCCCACCAAGCGGCTTCATGGGATCATCAGTTCAGGTCCGGGTAGTATGACACAGGGAGCCCCATCCACCTTCTCCGCACGGTGCGCAGCCGGCTCGCCTCTGCCACGTGCCCCCCACTTACCCTTTCTCTAAGATAAACCATCCTGGCGGTTGCAGTTTATCTCCAGAGAGGGCCGCTCCAGTCGCTCGATCAGCTTGGCTGCCCTTTTCCCGACTCTGCAATCTGTTTTTGAGGTGCAGAGACCGCACTGCACACGGCATGCCAAGTGGCCGCAGCCCCGTTTGCGTAAGGGCGGCACCACGCTGGGGCTCTGTGGCCGAAGCCTTCCTGAGGACGCCCAGCACGGACCGGCCTCGCCTTCCCCACGGCAGCCACGCACTGGGCCGGCGTTGGCGGGGAGCGGCCGCCGCCACCCAAGGCCCTTCTCCCGGCCCCACCGCCGCCCCACCAGCTCAGCTCCCAGCGGCTCAAACGTACGAAAAGGAAGCGGCTTCTTTTCAGCTGCCCCGACCTGCCTTACCTCGCACTTGCTCACACTGACCTGCATTTCCCGTGTCGGCCTGTTCCCCCCCAGTCCAGTCCCTCTGAAGTGACGGGAATTCAACCACCCTAAACCGTTTGGGGCCATCAGCACACCTAGCCACGTGGCTGCTCCCTCCTGCTTCCAGGTCGTTTATGAATAGGTCCGGAAGCCTGGGCCCTGATACAGGACCCCACGGGAGCCCGCCGGTTGCCTCCTTCCAGTGGAGAAAGGACCGTGTGTTCCCACGCTCTGTTTCCGACTCGTTAGCCAGTGACTGGTCCATGGGAGGAACGCCCCTCTTGCCCCACGTCCACCCCGGGGTCTTTGGGCAGGGGCTTTGTCAAAGGGGAGACGGGATGGCCAACTACCGGGGATGCTTCAAGCTGGATGCTTTCCGTGAGCAGGGGGCTGGCCTCAATGGCCCCTCCCACTCCAGGGTTCCTCCCCAGCCATCGCTCCTTGCCCACTCCCTTCTTCCCCCTGCCCACGGCGCGAACACTCCCATGTGCTGTTCAGGTGACTCTTAGCCCAGAATGATGGTTCCCGGCCTCCGCCTGGGGGTGATCCCGCTCAGCCCCTCCCTCTCCGTGACCGCGGCTGCCAAGATTCGGCTCCGGAGCACCGACGTTCCGCTGGCTTTGCAGCAGAGGCGGAATGCCACAGCAGTGCTGCTTCTGAGCGCCGCACTCCGCCTGAATCCAAATTAAGCCACTGCCGGGAACACACGTGGGGGCGGCCAGTCGCGCAGAACAGAAGCCCATGGGGACAAAGCGACGATGAGTGACAAGGGCTCACAGGAGCTCTTGGCCCTCCGCCACAGAAAGGATATCGGTGTTGTCGTGGCCGAGCAGCCCCAGGAGGGAATGCACGGCGTTCAGTTCCACCAGAAGGTGGTACAGGTCCGGCATGGTTGCGATCACGTGCATCTCCTGGATGATGTCGTTGAGGTCCAGCTCCGACTCCATGAACCTGCAGACAGAGGCAGGACAACACTCAGCAAGAGCCTTCGTGCAGTCCAGCTGTCCCCTGGGCAAGTACGCGCTGCTGCCTGGCTAGCCACAGCAGGCCAGTGCGGAACGCGGGGGCAAAAGGCAGCCAGCTGCTGGCCCACGGGGGCTGCCCGACCATGCTCTGCCTCGCCTCTCCCCCGAGTCCATACCCGGTTAGCGTGCTCTGAACCACGAACCACGCGGTTTCTGCTGCTTAACTTCTTGCCACAGGCTGCTCTTTGCTCCAAAGGCTCTCCCGATTTTCCTCACCTCCCTGCCCCTGCCTGCCCTCTCTCAGTTCTCCAGCCCCAGCGGTACCCAAGCTCACCCCCAAGGATGGGAAACCTGCGGCCCTCCAGGAGCAACTGGGACTACAGGCCCCATCCTCCCTGACCAGAGCTTCCCCTCCCGTTTTGGGCCCTGATGTGGGTCAAGGCACTGATGGACCCACACCGAGCACACGCACGACCGGGGCCAGGCGCCCTCTGAGAGCGAAGCAGCTCCCTGCCCCCCACGCCCCATCCGTGCCGCTTGCAGGGACCCTCCGCTCCCCCGGAGTACTCCGAGCTCAGGCAATTCCCATAATTTAATTTGCAACTCTGTCATTCAGCAGAGAAAGGATGCAGGACGGGCCCAGGCACTTGGCGAAATTGAAAACTGCAGGGCTGTGGCGAGGAACTGACTAGTCAAAACTGCACAGATCAGCGGAACTGCCCACATCAGGGCTTAATAGAGAAAGCGGCTGCTGGCAGGTCGGGCTGCTCACGTGCCGTGCTTTCCGCAGCCTCCCGCCGGAGAGGAGAGCTGGTGACGGGCGCTTCCTGCTCCACTTTTGAAAGCAAGGCTGAGCTGGGAGGGGGACTTTTCTGGGTCTTCTTTTCGCTGGGATCCGAAAAGGTCTCACACGGATCTTTCATGGGTGGCAATCTGGGCATTTAAGAAATGCCACAAAAATAGAACACGGCCCTTTTGTCCTGAGCATCCGCTCCGGAGCAGCGTGAAACAGGATTCGGCCACGTGCGTTCCAAGCGCGGCCTTCGCTCGGGCAACCGCCCCTGCAGCACATAGCCCTGCCCCCCCCCCCGGGGCGATGCTGACAGTTGGAGGTGCAGGGTATGGGGGGCAGTTCATGGGCAACAGGAGAGGAGCCCCCCCGCACACCTCCTGCTGGCTCCTCCCAGCCTTCGCCTGTGTTCCTGCCATCTCACCCGGCAGAAGGACGGCGGCGAAGCTGGACCAGCCGGGCTCTCCTCCTCTGCTCCTGAGCGCCTCCCTCCACTCCCAGGAGTGGACTGGGATGGGTGAGCTTCTGTTCCATTCCCATGGGTTGCTTGCACGGACACCAAGGTGAGGGAGCAGCAAAGAACTCTGCCCTGCGCCCATCTAGCAGGGGGGCCTCCAAGAGCCCCCACCCAGCCAGCCCCGCTGCGTTCTGGCTTCATTCGTGAGATGCAGCTCATCTCCAGAATCGCTTCCGTCACAAATGAGTGGCCAAGCTCCAAGGCTGACACACCCAGGAGACGGCAGGACAACCCATGACTTTTATGGCAGGCGCTGCCGCTTGCTTCCAGGTGACCCCTGCAAACTTCAAATAAAGCGGCCGGCAGAGGCCCACAAACACCCTGCAGGAAGCGGCGAGCCTGGAGCAAGAGGCACGCCACCGGCCGTCTCCGGCCCGTCGAGCGCTGCTCTTTCGCCTCCGCACTTCGCCTGCCCCAGGAGCGTGCCGCTTCCCACACAGCTGCGTGGCCGCCTTCCTCCCTGGAAGCAAAGCACCGCACCAGGAAGGCTCAGCCCTGCGGGGGTCTGCTACGGACCCACTGCTTGCCGCGTGACAACTGGGAGGACGCGTCCGAGAGAGAGCGGCCACTGCACGCCCCCTCCTGCTGCTGCCCGCGCACGCCCGGCCGGCCCCACGCAGGCTGACATGTGGCCCAGTCCATCACAAGCCTCCTGCAGTTCCACTGGGGCCCCGAGGCGGGCAGGGAGCGCAGACCAGCCGTGGCAGGCCAGGCAAGGCGGCAGATGGCCGGGAAAACGGGCAGGACCGCGGACAGTGATGGCAGCCCTGGGAGCGAGTGGAGAGCTCTCAGTGCAGGAGCCTCGAACGGATCAGGGTGGGGGCAGCTCTTGGTTTTCAGGAAACTGCCACTCAAACAGATCTTCAGCGGAGCGTTAAAACCCACTCCTGTCTAGCTTGGCACAAGGCATCCCGCCGAGTTCCCCGGATGTGACACCCTACAGCTCTCAAGAGCTCTCTGCTGCAGCAGGAAGCACTCTTTGGCCAGCCTGAGTGCCTCCAAAAATGAGGAAAACCTGACGGGGGCAAGCGGGCAGGCCTGACCGGGCAGTCAGCAGAGTCAGACCTCACGGAGGATCTGGGGAGAAGAGGCAGCCCAATGGAGGCTGGAGTGGTAACAATGAGGAGGTACCACCGGGAAACAAGGTGCAGATCAGCCAGTCCCCAGTTTAAAGCTGACCGTGCTCCATCACCAGTCCTGACAGCCACTAATATGTGAAACGGCCCCGAGCAGGGCAGCAAAAATGATCTGGGGTTTGGGAACGCTGCCCTGTGAGGAGAAACTGAGGGAACTGGGCATGTTCAGCCCTGAGGAGAGAAGGCTGAGGGGGGGCATGGTGTCCCTCTGTAAGTCCCTCCAAGGCTGTCCCAAAGAGGAAGGTCAAGGTCTCTTCTTGCTGATGCACGGAATAATCAATTCAAGTTGGGACAACCCAGATTCAGGCTGGGCCTCAGGAAAGGCTTCCTCACTCGCTGTCAGAGCAACACGGCAGTGGGACCAGCTGCCCGGAGAGGCGGGGGGCTCTCCCACACTGGAGGCATCCAGAAAGAAACTGGGCAGCCACCTGAGTGGGAGGGTGCAAACTGGTTCCTTGCGGGAGCAGTGAGTTGGACCCAGCGGCCTCCCTGGCCCCTTCCAACTCCGCTATTCTGTGTGCAGCCTTGAAGGGCACCTGGCCAAATTCGTGGAGAGGGCTGCCAGCGGCCACATGCGGCGGCCACACGCTACCCCAGGCATCAAAGGCATTATGCCCTGAACGCAGTTGCTGGAGAAGATGGGTGAGCCTTGGCCAGGTTCGGCAAGCAGCTCTTGCTGGGCAGCTGTAGGTAAGCGACACCCCTGGGCTCGTCTCCCCGCCCCTAATCCACAGCACAGAGCATGGAGTTACTAATACTGGCCCACCCGGCAGGGTTGTTGCAAGGGTTCCGGCAGATTTGAATAGTGAAAGGATTGCAGAGTACTTGAATACTGAAAAGCCATGGTGGTTGGAGGACTCAGCAAAGCGGAAAACCGCAGTGCAGGCTACTTTCGTGCTTCAGGAGAAGGGAGAGGCAGCTGCCCAGGGATGCCAAGCACGCCAGGGAACGGCACGTTCCTCAGGGAGGGAAGAGCGGCTCACGGCCTCCCTGACAGACCAGGCAACGATCTGGGAAGGAGGAGACAAGCGCAAGATGTCCTCGCATTATGCTTTGGCCTACTTTTCAAAGGTTACGGCTAAGAGCTCTCGATCCCTGTGTGCTTTAACCTAATCCAAATGTAAAGTCTTAAGAGAATGTATTTCCTCACACTGAGCAGATTTGGCAAATATGTAAAGGGAACTGCAGGTACCTAATCTCCATTTGGCCAGAGAAGTAATCATGCAAGCTGAACACACACTGGACCAGGAAGTACCCACAGAGTCCAGGAGAGCCGGCCCGAAGGCCTCTGGGTCCGAGCAGCCCACTCAGCAAGCTCCCTCTGGGAAGCAGAACCCAGCCGACTCCCACCAGCCTTTGGAAGTCCGAGTCCAGACAGACCAAGCACCTGAAATCACTCTCAGGGGCCATGCTCCACAGCCCCTGCCAGTCCCATGGCAGGCAAGCATGGGCACCAGGGAGCAGAGGCTTCCCTGCCGGGGGTGGCCCCAGGCCGGGACACGAGGGGCCCCCGCCTGCGGCCCTTCAGTGCATGGTGTTAGCTGCTGCCGGAAGGGTCATGCCGGAAAAGCCGGCATCCTGCCAGAAGGGCTCACGTTTCAGAAGGAAGCAGCACCTCCCTGCCTTCGCTTCAACCCACTTCTGCACTCAGCTCTGCCGCTTGCTGCCTCGCAAAGTTTTCTTTGATGCTTTGTTGTCAGCAGCCGCATGAGCTTCAGCAAAGCCGCTCCCGCCACTTTCTGATAAGAAGGTACAGTCAGCCGTGTCCCTCTGTGATCCCAAGTGGCCGCGAGACAGAGCATCACTCCAGACAGATCTGCACGGCATGGCGGCTTGCCCGATTTGGCGCGTTAGAGGAGCGGCTGACCTGTCATGTCCACAAGTCCTGGGAGTCGCTTCACCTGCCACGGTCTTTGGCTCGGTGAAGTTGGGCTCAATCTAAACGCAGGGGGTCAGAAGCCATGGATCCAGCAGGTGCGGCTGGAGAGCTCGAAATGAGCTGCGGCAGGAGCTCAAATCCTTATTTCCTTGGGAATGAGAGGCCGGGCTGCTGCTCGGCTCTCAATCTCTGAAGCAGAGTGCTTGGAGTTAAAAACCAAGCGAGCCAGCACTACTGCACCATGTGACGTCTATTTGCTTGCCCTCTGCACAAACGAGGGACCAAGAGGCCAACAGCAGCACCCCGAGGACCCTCGGCCGAGAGAAAAGCCACCCCCCGAGGCGACTTACTTCTCAGGGTTATCTGGGAACTTGATCCGGAGCTCCTGGTTCTTGTACGATCTCTTCTCAAAAGTGAGGATCATCTTCTTCACTGAACTCTCATCCAGGGGCTCCTCCTGGAGGGATGGACACACGGCCACGCGCTCAGCCCTGCCTCGGACGCCTCACTCCAGCGCCTGCGCCACTCCCGCCAACCGTCGCATTCTGTGGCAACTGCTCCGAACCGTGCCGAGAGCCTCCGCCATTGGCCAGCACGGAAGCCCAACCGTTAAACCAAAACGCACGCAGGCTCCTGCTCGGGCGGTCGGCCATCCCTGGCGCCTGTTCTGTCCAAATGACTCCCGGACCCCCGTCCATGTCAAAGCTCCTGACCCCTGGCCAGACTGAAGGGCTGCAGCTGAGCTTAAGAGACCTTTCCAGAGTAATACCCATATAAACACGAGGCGGAGGGTGACTCTTCTCTGACCCTGAGGGCCGCGGCGCCTCTGCTTCTAGACCGTAGCAGACTTCCTTCCTTCCCTCCCTCCCTCCCTCCCTCAGGCAGGGGCGGTGTTCCTCAGCCCGCAATTTTCATCCCATTCTGTCTAAAAGTAAAAGTGCTATGGCCACTTTTTAATGTTCCCAGGAGAAAACAAGGGGCCACGCATTTCGCAGGGCTCCCCAAGGCGCATTCTGCTTCAGACCCAGGAGCGAGTGGGGCTCCTTCAAGCGGCACAGATCCACTGGCAGATCCACCGGCCACCTGCAGTGGGTCCCAACTCCAGCACCACCCCTGCACCTGGGCTAGCGGGGGCCCGACGATGAGAACCGCCCATCCCGGCCCAGGGAGAGTCCACTCACCTCTTCCTCTTCCTCGTCGCCTTTCTCGATCACGTGCAGCAGCTTCTTTTTGTCAGCATCCGTATCTTCTGACGCAGGAGCCTCCTCTTCCCGGTGACGGACACGCTCCCGAACACTGCCCTGCTTGTGCCGCACTTTGAGATCTTCCTCTTCATCTTCCCGGGTTCTTTTTGTCCCTCTGTTTGGCTGGGAGGAAAAAATTGAAATGACTCTGTCCACTCAGTGATATGGGGTTTCCAAGAATCACAAATTGGAAAATTTTCCCAAAGTTTCCCAGTGCCAATCAGGCTTATTTACGTGAGGCCATTTTCTTTGGAAAATTGCCAGTTTGCTCTGGAAAACTTTCTGATAACCAGAAAAAAATGTATTTACCATGTTTATTTTAACTGTATTTACTGAACAGAGCTGAAACAGCCCTGTGTTGACTTTTGGCCCAATACTCTGAAAAGTAATCATCTAGAAACACCTGAGGGAGAAAATTAAACCACACTTCATATGATCTCAGTGTGATGTTAGATAGATTGTTTTGCTACTGCAATACCTGGAATATTCTTAAGAAGGTAGAAGCGCTTTCCTTGCATGGTTTACCTTTAAGAAAAAACAAAGGCCCCGAAAACACTTTATACCCTCAGTGCCGTAGCAGCCCAAGAACTGCTCCTGTGTGCTGACAACCACCCGCTCTTCGGAAGAGCCCGTGCTCTTCCAGGGAGGCACCTGGTGGAGCACTTTTGGTTGTGCTGTTGCTCTTCTTCGCTCCCGCTCCCTCGGAAGCACAGGTGTATCCCCGTGGCTTCTGTGCATTCTTTCACAGACTTGCCAGGGATAATTCCCGGGAAAACACTACTTGCTACTTCCAAGCTGCCACTCCTGCATAATGCTGTCTTTGCAATTGGCACCCATTCACTGTGTCTAAAGAACTTGTAAGAACGTAAGAAAAGCCAAGCTGAACTGGACCCAAGGCCCATCCCGTCCAGCACTGGAAACACAACACAACACCAAGGCAAACCGGCCGCACACAAGAAGCAGGAGGGCTGCGCGACCTCCTCCTGCCCAAGCTCCTCGGCCCCTGGTGTACGCAGGATACGGCTTCAGTGGAACTTTAGCCCAGTAAGCCGGCGCCTCACCGTGCGGCAGCTGACTCACAAGGACAGTTTCCTCCGAGTTTGGACTCCCTTGGAGAAAGCAATCGCTGTGTGCGCCCGCCCCAACCCGACTCACCATGTGCGCGCGGCTGCCACCGGCCCGTGCCTCCGGCCCACACCACCTTGGCGGCCGGCACCCATCCAGGCACCAAATTCGTGGTTTTTCACAATTAGCACATGCTTTAGGAATGTATCCCCTGTGAATTTCAGGGTATTAGGGTTAGGGTTGGAAACCGAGGTGTCCTGGCATGATTTTGAGAGATGGAATGTGTTTAGGATGGGCAGAAATGATGAGCTGTGCAGAAAAAGCTACGCAAGGAAGGCGTTTCAAAATCGCCCTATTTCCAATGGAACTTTAGCCCTATATTAGGGTTAGGGGTGTGCACCAGGGTAGGGTCGGGCCAGTGGTGGTGAACCTATGGCATGCTTTCCACAGAGGACATGCAGAACCCTCTGTGTCAGCATGCGAGCCACGTCGCCCCAGCATCGCCTCAGCAGCCGAACATTGGAGGACAGTGCACATAGGGGCCATGCGCATGCTCGGAAAGGACTAGCAGCGCCAGGTGATGACATCACGAGCCGCGACTCATTCGCCACCACTCACTCGAGCTTTTGCATGGCCCGTCAGTGAGCCGCCAAGGAGAAAGAGAGAGAGAGCGAGAGAGATTTGCTGGGACTGGCTGTGAATTGTTTTTTCTAAACTAAAATCTCAGTTTTCAGGTTTTATTACAGTGTTGGCACTTTGTGCTAAATAAGTGGGTTTTGGGTTGTAGTTTGGGCACTCGATCTCTAAAAGGTTCGCCACCACTGACCTATACCCAGAACTAGTCAGACCTCACTGGAGTCCAGTGTCCAGTTCTGGGCACCTAAGTTTGAAAAAGGTGCAGAAAAGCTAGAAGGGGTACGAGGTATAGAGGAGGCCAACAAGGATATTTTAGGGACTAGAGGCAAAGCCCTATGAAGAAAGACTGAGAGAACTGGGCATGTTCAGCCTCGGGAAGAGAAGACTGATACAATAGCATGCTACAGGTGCCTCTGGCTGTCACAAAGAGGAAGGACGTGATCTCTCATTCATGCCAGAGTGCAGGACACGGAATAACAGGCTTAAGTTGAAAGAAGCCAGATATAGACAAGCCACCAGGAAAATGTAATGGAACCTATTACCTGGGGAAGCTGTGGGCTCTCCCTCACTGGAGACATTCAAAAAGCTTTTGGACAGCCATCTGAGTGGGAGGGTGTAACGTGGTGTCCTGCAACAGCAGGCGGTTGGACCGATGGCCTTCTGGTCCCTTCCAACTCTACTATTCCATGATTCTATGATCTGTCCTTATGAGATGGAAAGATCCCACAGATAAAGCAAGCACTGGGAAATTTTCCACTGGACATCAATGGCTGCCGACTGGGAAAGTTCCATCGGAAGCCCACACCTGGCCTACGAGGCTGCTCCAGGAACTCTTGCAATTTTGCTCCGGGAACAGCTGCTCTGCACCACCTGCACCTTGTGAAGGCTGGGAGGCAGCTGGCACCGCAACACCAGACTGCAGTGCCAGGACAAGGAGTCGCATTACTGCCTCTGGGATCCCCGGCAGGGCTGGCCATCAATCTTCCCCACTCAACGAGCTGAACTGTCACCCGTCCCTTCCAAGCACTGGGAGCAAGCCAGGTTCAGGGCAGACCAAAGCACACACGGTGGAAGAACTGAAAAACACGCCCAGTCCCAGAAATCGGGGCTGTTCGGAGACGCTGCCAGCTGCAGCAGCCGCAAAGCTCTCGGCCCACAAGGAAAGCCAATGCGCTCCTCCATGCAGTCACAGTGCCTGGCGCTCCCCGTGGCCCCCCACATTTGGGCATTCCAAGCGGCAGCCTGGCACTCGCTTCGTAATGCAAGGACAGAGAAGGACATCAGCTGGCGGATGGCAGCAGGTGGGTGGGGTGCTTTGCCTCCCCACGTCTCCTCACAAATGCCCTCTGGCCACATCCAGCCTGTTTTTCTCCCAAGGAAGAAAGGAAATGAAGCTCAGCTGGAGAGTAGCAGGATTTGCGAGGTGGGTGGGAGAAGATCTGCCCCAAAATTAAGCAGAAGCAGGGAGGTCAAGTTTTCCTCCACAGAGCTGTGCTCCCCTACGAATGCCCCCACTTCCTGTATGCATGTTACTCCAGAAAGCACAAGGCCGGAAAGGCCCATTTGCTAGAAGCATGAGCAGCTCCACCGTCATTAAGATGCATTAAGGAAAAACCATCCCAGCAGGAAGGAGGCCCCACCAAGGGCGGCTTCCAGAGGCAGCGCTGATTTCGCCCAGCTCAGAACGGCCAGTCTACAAGGCCTCCAGGAGCTCGCTTCCGCCTCTGCCCATCAGGGCGGTGAGCGAGCCAGGCTGCCGGTTCTTATTTTTCTCCCCCACTTTTTTTTTTTTTTTTTTTAATTAAAAAGCAATGCGACTCCAGCTGTAATGAGGGTCTGGGGGAGCACATGGTTTGGTTGGACGCAAAGTAATGTACCATGGAAAAGCAGCATCGCCAGCACGGCTGCTAAATTAAAGCTCCAGTACAAAGCCAGTCCGCCTCCTCCAAGCGTGGAACCTGTGTCATTATCGGCAGCTATGATCTGTTTCAGCCTCAATTGGGGGAGGGAGGGGGAAATCGCCTCTAATATGCAATAACAGAGTCATTATGATAAATTATGAACGAGCCGGGTGTGTAATCATTAATGTTGGCAACGCATTTGCACCCAAAGAGCGATGCATTCCCAGACGCAAAGTGGCGAGGCTCGGATGCGGAACAGGTGGGTGAACTTTGCAAGAACCACCCCAGGATCGAACGGGTCCCGACAGACTGCCGAGCTGTGCCAAATTCCGGTGGCAATAAACATTATGGCAGGGAAATGATTCCAAGTCACCAAAACTGCCTCAAAAAACAAATCCTCCATATTCTAAGACAGGATGGGCAATGTGTAGCCCTCCAGAAGTTTTGGTCTACAATTCCCAAGTTCCCCGAGCATTAGCTCCACTGGCTTGGCTGATGGGAGTTCTGGCATCTGTGCATCTGCGTGGCCACAACGGGGACTCCTTCCCCAGGCTGAGGGACATCAGAACCTACCTGGAATCATCCCCTTTGTAAGGCACCTGCTGAACGTCTGCGCAAACCAACACCTGGACTTTCATCTACCGTCTTGCCAACAGCAGCAGCAAAATTGTACCCGTGAAGCTGTTTGTATATGATCCTTGACTATGATCCGAATTTGCGCTCAGGCCAGGAGCACCACATGCTGCTGTGGCACACATACTCCCAGGGAATTCCCCTAATATTTATATGGGAGGGGACGCATAGGGGGAGGCATGCAGCCCCTTGTGCCATCTTTCCACACCCCAAGGCCCAGCCTGTCCGCATATATGTGAAACTTTGCTGGCTTAAAAGCGAGGAGCAAACCTCCAAGACCTGCTCTCTCACCAGCAGCATGGATAGGAAGGACAGAACTTTCTCCATGGAGGCCCCACGGGAATCCCTGGGAATCCCTTCCCAGAAGCAGGGAGGGGTGGCTTCATGAAGGCTAAACATCCTGAAGACTTATTTGTTTCGATCTGCATGCAAAATTCCAAGATCTGCTGCTGCTGTCACTGCTGCTAAGGTGTGTGTGTCTCTCTCTCTCTTCTGGAACTGTGATTGTATGCTCAGGATTTGTGCTGTCGTAAGGAGACCTAAAAGGGAGAGGGGCTGTGCCTTTAATCAATGATAACGACAATGGAAAAACAACTGTTGGGCAACTTCTGCTTAGCCCTTTCCAAAGCAGCATTCCTACTCCCTAAGGATATCAGAGGAAAATAATTTTTGTCCCGCTCTAGGCAGGCACCAGAGACTGGGGATTTGGCTTTTGGCACCTTTGACAGCTTTATTCTCCTCTCCGGGGCAGTATCCACAACCGGCAGTCCTCCAGCGCTTGCTAGGCCGAGCTAGTGGGAATGACCGCTGGCACTGCAGGGAGCTGCTGTTTCACAGAACAGCTCCGGACACTTAAGTTTCCCAAACAGGACAAGCTAAGAGAACTGGGAGTGAGGCAGGCGAGTAAGGCCCCACCCGAGAGCTTGGGAGACCTGTCCCATTCCAGAAACACTGGTTTCCTGGGTTGCTCTAGAAAGCACCACCTGCCTGATGGTGTCTGCAGTCATTCCCACTTGTCCAATGCAGCTGCGATGCTGTAAAGACGGCTTTCCCTGCCTTTACTGGACTGTTTATAAAAATGCGTATTGCATGGTGGGGGGGAATTTTGGGTGGAAACACGATTTATTCACTTAATACTACTGTTGCAAATGCTTCTTTGCATGATCACCTGTAACTTGATCCCCATTTGCCACAGGCGACCAGGTGTGTGCCTCCTGACAAGCTGGGCTTGGGCTTCCCCATCAGTTGCTTCACCTTCCCTGCAATGGGTCATCATAGCAAAACGAAGCCCTGCTCGCTGCCAACCTTCACCAGCAGCTCAGTGCCACTGGAACTGGGGGCAGAGAAAGGAGCAGGTAATGAATTAACTTACTCTGCTTAAGAAAAGAAAAAGATAAATGCCTACTTTGTATGGCACAAAGGCAAAATAACCTGGTTCCTATGGAACTCGGAAATGATCCGTTAAAGAAATTTGAAATGAATCTTCGCAAGTGAAAGGGCTTCCTTTGTGCACAGATCTCTGGCAGTTAAATCTAGCTGGAAAGAGCCATCAAGGAGAGCTACCTATTAGCTGTCAATTTAGAAAGACTTCAGGAAGCAAGCCCCAAATCTCCAGTGATATCTTTCCAGCAACCTCTTAATCTTTTTTGTAACACCTGCGTTAAGCCAGTCTGCTTTCAATCTGCTTTTCGCTAGTGCATCTCAGAAGGAATGCTCGATGCCAGGGAGCACAAGAAAAAACATGTTTTTAAAAAAGGAAATTAGGTTGCCTTGCAGAGGGGAAAAGTCAGAGGCACATCCGGGGAGTAAATTTCATAGCAACTAACAGGTGAGCATGGGGGGAAGACACATGCCCCCGTCTTGGCGTGGCGCTTTTCGGAGCCCTGGGAAGAGTGCTCCAGCCAGCGCGGACCTCAAAGGGGCTCACCCATCGTCCTCCCAAGCAGGGAAGGCTGGCGAGAGGGTGCGGCGTAACGGCCTCGGCACACTCCAGGGTCTGCGATGGCTCCCTGCCGGCTCAGCTCCGCAGTTTCAGGTCATGCCACTCAGCTTTTCCAGCAGCCTTTTCTGGATGCTGCTTCTGAACACTATCTGCCTGCAGAGCGTCTTGTTTACCTAACTGTCAGCTCCTGCATTCACCTCGGTTTTACCACTGCTTCACTGGCGGGTATGTCTGCACACGGAGAGTGCGGGGCTGGGTACAGTGCTTCTGCTTCTGGGCAAGAGGGGCTGCTGAGCCTACGGATTCCGGCTCTCGGGGTGGAGAACGCAGCCCACGCAGGCAGAGAGCCCCGTGCACACCGGAGAGCTCCCCAGGCACCCAGGGTCACCTTGGCTGCCCAGGCTACGTGGGCCGCTGGGAGCGCCTTTATTTTAATTTTATTTATTTTTGGATTTATATCCTGCCTTTTTCCTACAAAGGGCTCAAGGCAGCTTACCTCATTCTCCTCCTGCATCTTATCCTCACAACAACAACCCTGTGAGGTAGGTTGGGCTGAGAGTCTGTGACTGGCCCAAAGTCACCCAGTGGTCTCCAAGGCCGAGCGGGGACTCGAACCCAGGTCATCTGAGTCCCAGTCCCATGCTCTTAACCACTACGCCACACTGGCTCACCAGTGTGCCAAGGTCCAGCCATTTCTCCAGCCATGGCCCTTGCTAAAGATGCCCTTGGCCGCACCTGTGCTGGCCACCCCCAGACTAGGCTACAGCATGGCTCTCCAGGGGCCCCCACATGAGAAACGGCGCAACATGTGGCCCTCAGGCTGTGGCGGGAACAAGGCAGTCAAAACCTATTACACCATTCCTGACGACAGACACATAAGAAACGTAGAAACGGAGCCAGTCAGAAGGGGTCCCCTGGGTCATCTAGTCGGGCCCCCGGCTCCACCCAGCTCCACTCAGGTGATCCCCAACGGATGGTTCTAAGCAGACAGGGCAAAGCTGTCATGAGGTCTGCCTTGCCCAAACGAGCCTACCCAAACCCAGAAGTGCCATTACCTGATCCATCATTTGCTAAGATGTGCCTGGTGGGTTACACAGAAACATAGAAACAGAGCAAGTCAGAAGGGGCCTCCTGGGCCATCTAGTCTGACCTCCGGCACCAGCCGGCTGCGCTCACGACATGCCCACCATGTGGACGTCCAGCTTATCCTTGAACACCCGCACCGATGGGGCCTCAATGACCTCTTGTGGAAGCCCATTCCACGCCCTCGGGGTCCTGACTGTCAGGAAGTGCTTCCTGGCATCCAAATTGAACCTTGGCTCCCTGAGCTTGGCTCCCTTGGAGCGCGTCCTGCCTTCCTCTGCAGGGGAGAACAGGCCTCTGCCCACCTCCATGTGACACCCCCTCACATACCTGCATGTCGCCAACAGACCCCCGAGTCTCCTCTTCTCCAAGCTGGGTTCCAGGGACAGAGGCCTCCACGGCGGCATCCCTGCTGCAGGACCCTCCCCTGACGCAGCCTGACCAGTGCCCACCCTCCCCCCTCCCCAGGTGGGGCTCAAATATTCAGCAGAAGCTGCTTCACTCTCGTTGTCAAGCTTCCTGAATGCTGCTTTGGTTGCTAATTTTTATTTTCTTACTGGAAGGCTTCTACTCTACTTGAAGAACTCGAAGAAGAGGGTAGAAATGATTTAGTTTAAGGATTCAACGTAATTAGTGGAAGGGTGATGGTGATGCAAGTAAAGTTGCACTCAAGTTGACCTCCTAGCCCAGCAGTGCTGGAGGGGGAGAATCGCAGGCCGCATGGGAGGCCACCGCTGCTCCCTCCGGCTTAATCCACAAATAAGGCACGGCTGCTGCCAGGACAACAGAAGGACAGAAGAGGAAGAGCAGAACCCCCCTGGCCTGGCCATGAGTCCATGAGCAGAAAATGCTATTTTTTCTCCCTTCTTTGTAACACTAGTGTTGGGGGTCACCCAATGCAACCGACAGGGAGCACGTTCGAGACTAACTAAAGAAATGACTTCTCAAATGGCTAAAAGAACATTAAATGCGTTCATGGAGGGGCCTTGGCCAGCAGCCACGAGCCGTGCTCGCTGAACGCGGGGTCTGTGAGCAGCAGCCATGAAAAGCCCCTGCGGGCCGGCGCTGCCTTCATGCCCTCCCCTACGACTGCCGGTGGGAGGCTGGCAGCTGACGCACAACCGCCGTCTTCCTCCCAGACTTGGAGCTGCGGAAGTGCTGAGAAGGCCAGTCTGGGGTCGTGGTCCCCGGTGCAGCGTCCACAGCCACCGTCTCTTTGCTCTGCACTGGTGCGCGAGGCAGAACGGACAGCAGCAAAGGGGCGCCAAGATCAAAAGGAAAGTGCCCAGCTGGCCCAGGCGTCCCAAGAAGCCAGGGCAGCCATTGGAGACACCAGCATTGTTTAGAAGGACTACGTTGGCCAGATGTGCCATAGAGGAGAGGCAATGTGGTGTAGTGGTTAGAGTACTGGCCTCAGAAGATCCAGGTTTCAGTTTCCCCAGACCATGAAGCCCCCTGGGAACTCTTGGCCAGAAGCTGACCCTCATGCATGTTGTCAGCACAGCCAGCTGGTGCCAGGGGTCAGACTAAATGGCCCAGGAGACCCCTTCTGACGCTCTATTTCTATGTTTCTATGCTAAGCTACCTCACAGAGTTGCTGTGCGGATAACATAGAGGGGACTGTAAAAGCTGCAGGACGCAGATGCAGTAGGTGGTGATGCTGAGCTAAGAGCCAAAGGAGGGAACAGTCGGAGCCGACCAGAGCTGGAATTCACATTCTTCAGCACTTCGCACGGATGCCTGCCAAGGCGTTTTTTCCCGCAGCACCGAGAGATCAAACGAAGCTGTCAAAGGCACGAACTGTAGGATCCAAAACAGATTAAAGAATCAAAGAAAGATTTCGAGCTCTCCCTGCCTGCCATTTTGCAAAGTGTCAAACGCAGGTATGGGGAACTCCAAGCCTGCTTCATTCTTGCTGAGGCAGCAACCAGGCAGCGGCCGTCCAGCTTGTACTCTGGGTTGCAAGACCATCCATTCTTGCTCCAGCGCAGCGCCTTCTTACTGGGTGTGGGGTGGGTACGCCATGTCATTTGGCCGTTTGCAGACTCTACGTGTGCAAAAGGAGAAAATCTCTCCCACCATAGCCATACGTTTCCAAGGATCATTATTCAGCCCCCTGCTTGTCCCGATGTCTGCAAAGCCTACTACTGAGCAGAAGTGTTCAGAAGGGGGGTGTCTGAGAACATGGTCCAGCTGATCCCAGGCAGCAGGTAAAGAGGCTGCTCTCCCGTGAGACACACGGGGTGCCCCGCTTTGCTCGGAGTGGGGATCACGCGCCACCTCACACGAGTGGGACGCAGAACAAGCTGGGCTCCAGCTCGAGGTCCCAGCCACAAGCCCCTTTTCCAGCGGATGATCATTAGCACGTGGCTCAAGCACTTCTGTCCCTCGCCTGCCGGTTCCCTTACCAATCAGCCCCCGGAGGCACCCGGAGACTACTGACGTGCAGGTGGGGCTTTTCCCAGGAAAAATTTCCAGTGCTGCCTTTTCTCTAATGTTCTGTGTCTGCATTTATCCATCGTTTTCTGGGCTGTCATAATGCAACCCTGTGAGATGGCTTAACCGCATGTTACGCTCCCGGCTGGGTCTCGGCCAAGTCTTAGCCGTGCTGTATTTGGCAGCGCCTGCTCGCACTCCTCAATGACACACCGGAGGAAGCGGAAACTGATGCGGGAAACGAAGCAAGAACGGAGGAAGAGCCGTGCTGGGTCAGAGCGAGGGCCCACCTAGCCCAGCCTTCGCGGGGGCCCAACCAGCAGCCCAGGGGTTCCCTCAAGCGGCCCCTCCCCACCTTCCCGGCCTGCACCCAAGACCCATGTGCATCCTTGAATGAAGCAGAAGGTTCAGCTAGTTCTTCTGAACTGATTTTTCCAATCGTGGACCAGAAGCGACGGGCAGTGTGGAGAGTGAGTGAAGAGGAAGGCCTGACCGCAGCAGAAGCTGCACTGCCAGAACAAGCTTCTTGGAAATATCTCCAAGGAGGGGGGACGTGATTCCCCTCTATGAGTCCCTCCAAGGCTGCCACAAAGAGGAAGGTCAAGATCTCTTCCTGCTGGTGCCAGAGTGCAGGACATGGAACAATCAATTCAGGTTGCGACAACCCAGATTTAAGCTCAATGTCAGGAAAAGCCTCCTCACTGTCAGAGCAATACGGCAGTGAGACCCATTGCCAAGACAGGTTGTGGGCTCTCCCGCACTGGAGGCATTCAAGAGGAAACTGGGCGGCCAGTTTGCACTGGGGTGACACGGTGTCCTGCAACAGCAGGGGGCTGGACCGACGGCCTCCATGGCCTCCTCCAACTCTCCTATTCCAGGATTCTATGAATCGATTTTTCCGAACGTGGAACGGAACCGATGGGCAGTGCGATGGGCAGTGCGGCGCATGCGTGACACGCAAGGCACAACAGTCGCCTCCACAGAAGAAAACTGAACTGCTGATACAATTCTTGGGAACATACCCTGAACGAGGGTTTCTTTCAGGGGTCACCATTTTTTGCTAAACATAAACATAAGTATGTGATGTAGCCTTGAAATGTTTACAAATATTTCAGTAACATAATTCCCACAAAAAGCTGTGACTCTGTTTCAATAGAGCATGTAAACTATATTGTGTGGTCGTTTTATTTCCCATTTATTTCTCTTCAAATAATTTGCAGCGCTTGGATTTTTGTATTATTATTATTTTGGATACATTAACTTTGTTCTTGTTCTGTGCTGCCAACTCGTCCCCCAACTTCCGGCAACCCCCCAAGATGCCCTTTTCCTTCAGAGCCCCTTTCCGCTCCGGTCAATGCGCGGCGGTGGCTTCTTTCACGCAATCGAGCCATAAAAGGCTGGTCTCCTTCCCCTTCTTCAGCCTTCAATTTTTCCGGCGCCACGGCCATCTCAAGCGAATCCTGCCTTCCGTGACATGCCTTAAGCATGACGGCTTCCGTTTTGTCATTTCTGCCGCCAGAGCAACTTCTGGCTTGATTCGCTCGAGGAGCCACCTGCTCATCTCGCTGCTGGTGCAGACCACTCCCAACGCCCGCCTCCCGCACCTTGCTTCCGGCACTTCTCAACCTTCTTCCTGCCAGTCTCCACCTCTCCCATCCATGCGCGATGATCAGCGATGCAACAGTTCGGATGCTCTTGGCCTTGGCTTCTAATGAAATGGCTTACACTGTAGGGTCTTTTCTAGTTTCTTCATTGCTGCCCTTTCAGTCTCAGTTTTCTTCACATGCCTTCAGAACATGCAAAACAATTCACACTTTCCAGGTCTTCATTGTTGACATTAAAGTAATTCTTCTGTAGTCTAAATTTTTGTTTTCTTGCTGCTCGTTGAGGCCCCATCGGTGAGGGTGTTCAAGGACAGGCTGGACATGCACATGGTGGGCATGTCGTGAGCAGAGCCGGCTGGAGCCGGGTCAGACTAGATGGCCCGGGAGACCCCTTCTGCCTCGCTCTGTTTCTATGTTTCTTTACATGCCTACAGAACATGCAAAACGATTCATACTTTCCAGGTCTTTGCTGTTGACATTAAAGTCATGCAATTCTTGTGCAGTCTAAATTCTCGTTTTCTCGCTGCTCAGTGCAGTCCTGGTTTTGCACTCTGCTCCGGCCCCAGGAGTCGTTTCGATTCACTGCGGAAACCAACGCCCCAGTGATGTGGCCTCATCTTCATATCTTAAATCACTGATGTATCTTCCATCAATTTCCATTTCTTCTTCCCGTGATCCAAACGGAGCTTTATCTTAAGTTCTGCACACAGACTGAACGGAGGGGGGATAAAACATGCCCTTGCCCGATGCCTTTGCCTCTGGGAAGCCGTTGTTTCTCCATGTTCCATCCTAACAGATGCTTCTTGACCACGATGTGGGGTCCACATCAGGACAATCAAGTGCTGAGGAACCATCCACAACTACTCGTGAGCCACAGAGTCAAAGGCTTTGCTGCTATCAATACAGCATACTCCTCATAATCTTCTTCTGAAATTCTTTGGTGTGCTCCAGTACCCAACATACACTTTGGATATGAGCTCTAGTTCTGCTTCCATTTCAGAATCCAGCTTGCACCATCAGGCATGTCTCACTCCATGCAGGGTAATATCCTTTGTTGGAACACCCTGAGCATCACTTTGCTTGCATGGGGAATCAGAGTGGCAGTCCTGGAGGGCTGCACTCTTTTGCATCTCCTTCCTTGGGGGCTGGAATGTGCATAAAATAAAATAAAGTGGGCCCTGGCTTTGTTTTCCATATTTGTTTGCATGTTCATGTGAGGACTTGGACCAGGTCGGTCCCTGCAGCTTGGACCAGTTCTGCTGGTGTCCGGTCTGGATGCTTCCTTCCTTCCAAGCATTTTCAGAGCGGCTTTCACCACACTTTCTAATATTGCAGGTCCTTCTCCACAGGATTCCTCTTCTTGCCATCTCTTTGTCTCCTGTGTGTTGTTCTTTTGTATATCCTTTCCACCTTTGCTTTTCATCTTCTGGTCAGATAGCTTGTTCCCCTGTTGGTCTTTCAGCGTTTGAACTTCAGCATAGGTTTGAACTTCCTGATGCAGGAGGAAAGCTTTCGATTTCTCCTTTGGAATCTGTTGTTGGAACATAAACTGGAATCACAGCGACACTGATAGGCTTTCCAGAAATTCGGATTGCTGTGATTCCGTCGGACGTTCCACTGAAGCACTTTCCTGCCTGTGCCCCCATCTTACGCCACTGTCAGAGCCACTCCATTTCTTCTGAGTTTGTCATTTCCCGCGTAAAACACCTTGTGTTTGTCTGACTGAAAACGTCCCAGCACTCTCAGCAAGTACTGCAATGTTCAGCTTTTCCATTTCTGGCTTTAAGGTCTCCAGGTTGCCTCGACTGATACTTCTCACATTCCAAGGTCCAACTGCGTGTGCCGTGTGGCACCGGAGTTTGCTTTCACCTCTGCGCTTCTCAGCCACCAGGCCTCCTTTCAGCTTTGAACTCGCCGTGTCTTTAGCAACAGTGCTATTCATACTTGTCCTTTGCTCTTTGCAAGTAGCTTGCTGAGAGCTTTCTAATCTGGGGTTCTCATCTCCTAGCAGTATCTCTTGCTTATTTTGGACCGTTTTATCTTGGAGTTTTCAAGGTAAGAATATTCAGCACACATCCTTCTTTCAGCCGAACTACCTAGAGTTAGCTGGAGTGTCACTACCAGCGCTGCCTTCAGTGGCTGCGGCCGCCCGGTGGCTGCCCTTCAGGCGTTTCTCCACTCCGGTCACAACTCCCTTCTTTTCGGCTGACGCGACCTTTCCTCCCGGAGAAGGTGGGTGCGCTTAGCCTGGTGGCTTGGCTCGGACCACCTTGGGTGCCCCTGCTGGGAGAGCAGCTCAGCGAGGGAGCCTGGCCTCCTGGGGGCCTTGCCCTCGGCTGTGCTGGCACTCTCAAACTCCCTCACCACGCTCGGGTGTGCAAGATGGGGGATGCATTTCCACTGCGTACAAAATCGACAGGGTTGCATTTTTAGTTGTGTTTACTAAGCATGAAATATTCTGTGCATTTACTGATGGAAAATGTGTGTTGGGGGGTAAAAATGAGCCAAACATGCTAAGCCAGGTAACAGCATTCGGAGCACTAGCAAATCGCCCCGGTCTACGTTGTGTGACAATCCCATGGCAAGGGCTGAGCGAGTGACTGAGCTGATATTCGATGGGCTTCTTAGGACAGTCCTGAATATACGTTCTGCTTCTGCCTTCCTTGCGGTTCATTGAAATATGCTGATGCCGTTTGGTTTTCGGTAGTTCTCTTCTGGCTCCAGGTCTGGCAGTTGGGTGCTTCATTTGCTGGCTTGGAAATAACATTGCTCCCAGCGGGCTTTTTCAAAATGTCCGGTAAACCAAACGCCACAGTTTGGTCTGCATCAGGGCCATGTCCTTCCGCTATCGAGGCCGGGGTCTGTAGCAGCACCACCCTGCCAGGAAGAGGCGCCTCCTCTGGCAGGCTTTCTCGCACAGAGCGGCCAGGCGCTGGGCAACATACGGTGCACACGGGCGGGAGCGGTGACCACATCACACGCACTGCGGAGGTCGGAAGAACGGCGACACGCCCGAGCCCCACGCCGCCTCTCCTCGGGCACAGCCGTTCTCCCAGGACAGACATGCGCTTCTCGCATGCAAGCAAGCTCCCCTCAACAGGGCAGGGGGCTGGAGGCAGGCTGGGAAGGCTCTCAGCCCACAGGGACCCTCCCCGGCATGTGCCAGGCCTGCGACACAGCGACTGATGGCCTGCGGGCAGCACGGCGATCTCAGCCACGCTGCACCGGCACCGGCAGGCAGGGCCCGCGGCCGGCCCTCGCAGCCGTCTCCGAGCAGCACACGGGCCTTCAGTCCTGCAGCGCAAAGTGGCACTTGGGGATCGACTGACTGCAGCGGCGAAAGCAGCTCCTGGCAGTCATGACAAGTGCTTCCCTTCGCCTCTCCGGAGATAAATTGGAGAGAAGAAACCTGGAAACAGCTGAACTTGGCAGTGACCCCCTAATTGCCTGATGTAATCAGAAACCAGACACCAGGGCTGGGCACAGCGGGTCTGGGCACAGCGGCAGCAATATTTAATCATCCGCTTAGGCCATCTGCAACTGTTTTGCTGCAACACGGAAAAGTTTGCAGATTCCTGGGCTCTTTGTAAACCGCCAGGTGCCGTGTTCGGCGTAACTGTATGCTCAGTTGCGCACAGCGGCTTCCCGCCCTCACCCGTTTCCGATCGGTGCCTGGTGCTGAATTAAAAGGCATGATGCCCAGCAGTGTCCAAGCCAAACTTGGCATGGTGGCAGCGCTGCTATTTGATTACACGGGGCACAGATTAAATGTTTAGAGAAGAGAGATCCAGGAGACTCGGAATGGAAAAGCAATTAATCTGCCTGGTTCAGGGAGCGGGGAGAAGAGTTCCTCAGCGACCTGGCAACATAATCATCGCAGGCCAAGGGGGCCATCCGGGGAGAGCTTCTGCGCAGCCCCCCACCACGCCTAAGCCAGGCTCACACGAACATGAAGCAGCTGCACCAGAATTAGCTGGCCGGGGCTGGGAACACCGTGCAAAGGTGACTCCCCTTTAATTCGGCTTCTGGCAAGCTCAGCAGAACCACTGGGCTTCTTCCCGACCCACACTGGCAGCAAACAAGACAAGCATTTCCACCCGCTGGCAATAGTGCAAACAAAGCACACTGCTTTCAAGCAAAGCACCACCTTCAGCCATGATTCACTGATGTGCAAATTATCTTTTTCCCCACAAAGTGGGGAAAAAAACATTAACTCAGGCATGAAGGAGCAAAGGAAGCAGCGCCTGCACACGGTTCCTGGTATTTGAAAAGAAATGCTCAGCAGCTGCCTTGACAGCAGCAGCCCCGCTCTTCTGAAAGCCATTTTGACGGCATCACAGAGGAAGAAAGAGCACACAAGTCTGAGCATCTGGGCCTGATGTCCCCGGTTCAAAAGGCCAGTGGGGGGAAAGGAGCTCTGCAGTGCTCGGAGGCCTTGCCAGTCCAGCCCGAACGAGAAGCTGCGAGAGCATCGCAACAGCACACCGAGCAAAGTCTAATCCCTGGTCTTAAGGCAGGCGGGAAAGTCCAACCCTCAAGACTTCCAGCCGGATGATTCTGGGATGCGCCTGCAGCTTCAAGGAATCCCGGAATTTCATGTTCATCAGGAAGAAGCCCCCCTCACCAACAGCAGTTCTCAAACGCATCTTCCATATCCCCAGCAACTCCCACGGTGCAGAAACACCGCAAGCAAGCGTGAACAGGGCACCCTGCACCCGTCAAGAGAGCTCCAGGGGAACAGCGAGCGAGCGAGCGAGCCAAGCCACGGACGCTCAGCAGCAGGGTATGAATGACAGCCTTCCGACACGATGCAGCCATTTAAGGGAAAAGTGGACATGGACTGCATCGGGGCGACACAGGCCTCGGCAGCAGGCAGAGGAGAAAATGTGCAACTTCTTTATCCAAGTAACAGCTAGACTGTACTTGAAAATAAACAAATAAAACTCTCCTCTCCAATTCGCCCCCACACCTCGCTGAGAAATGGGAAAGGGGGGTGTGGAGACTTGAAATATGCCTGAACAGCTGCCGCCCACCCCCCCCCCCACACACACACACACTCTTTTCACTGCAGGAGCCCTTTCATTTCCAAAACCAGGAGAGAAAAAATATGAGCAAAATCAATCTTCTTTTCCAGGACGAGCTGCCGAAACAAGCGAGTGCAATGAAATACGGCGCAGCATTACCTTTTATAATGCCTCGCATGCCACATGCAAATTGCGTCAAAAATACTTAGAATTAAATAAGAGGGCAATAAATAATAGCAAACCCCCAGAAAGCTGAAAAAGGAAAGACAGGAGAAAAATGAGTATTTTCACTAGGGATTAGAAGGAAGACGAAGAGTTGGCATAACATTCTGAATGCACAGGAGCTGAGGGCGGGGGAGGGGGGGAGGGGAGGGGAGGCGAAGGGGCCAAGGGGGGCTGCGTGCGTGTAAGGGAGGTCCTCTCAGGAATCTGCCGAGCGCGATGCAGGACAGAGGGCGCACGGGAAACCTCGCACAGAAAGCAGCAACCGGATGGCGTTCAGTGTGGAGAAGTGCAAGGTCTTGCCCTTGGGGCACAGAAATGGGTGTCGTAAGTGCAGGTTAGGGGACAAGTGGCTGGAGAGCAGCACTTGTGAAAGGGACCTCGGGGTGCTGGTTGACTGCAGGCTAAACATGAGTCAGCCGTGTGATGCGGTGGCCAAGAGGGCGAATGCCACCCTTGGTTGCATAGCCAGAAGTGTGGCTTCTAGATCGAGAGAGGTGTTACTGCCACTCTATGCAACTCTGGTGCGCCCACAATTGGAGTACTGTGTTCAGTTTTGGGCCCCTCATTACAGAAAGGATATAGCCAGGTTGGAGTCAGTGCAGCGTAGGGCCACAAGGATGGTGGCCGGTTTGCAGGGGAAGCCGTATGAGGTGAGACTGAGGGAACTGGGTCTCTTCAGCCTGGAGAAGAGGAGACTCAGAGGGGATCTGTTGGCAACATGCAGGTATGTGAGGGGGTGTCACATGGAGGTGGGCAGAGACCTGTTCTCCCCTGCAGAGGAAGGCAGGACGCACTCCAACGGAGCAAAGCTCAGGGAGCCAAGGTTCAATTTGGATGCCAGGAAGCACTTCCTGACAGTTAGGACCCCGAGGGCGTGGAATGGGCTTCCACGGGAGTCGTTGAGGCCCCATCGGTGAGGGTGTTCAAAGATAGGCTGGACATGCACATGGTGGGCATGTCGTAAGCAGAGCAGGCTGGTGTCGGAGGTCAGACTAGATGGCCTGGGAGGCCCCTTCTGATTCGCTCTGTTTCTATGTTTCTATTTCCTCGCACTTTCTAGACTGGACTCAGGGCTGGGGACACACGGGGAAAGCATATTTCAAAGCAAAAGAAGAAATAAAGCCAACAAGACAACCTAAAAGGATCGGCACGGTCTGGTGTCTGAGCACGACCAGGTCCTTCCCAGAATTTCGAGGCATCCCTGCATTCTCAACCTGCCACAGCTTTGAGAATCACACTCTGACACAGGTGGCCAGAGGCCAGGCAACACCAAGGATGGAAGCAGAAGCAGCTCCCAGGACATCACATGGGCTGACGCACCCTGGGAAGGGAACGCCGCTGTCATGTGCAACCGCTTTTTGGCTTCCTCCAGAAAATGGGTCAGAACTTTGGCGGAGTGGAGCACGTCCGCGTTCAGCCGCCCACAGGAGACAGTTCTGGCAAGGCAAGGGGGAAGCGACGGCCCGCTGCCTGACGTCTCCCGGCACTTGATGGGGTTGTCAAGGAACAAGGCATCGTTTGCACGGTGCAGAAGGAGCCGCCAGAAGCAGGCCCTCAACATGAGGGACTCTCAAAATGCCTTCCGGGGACCTCAGTGTCTCCACGAAGCGAGCGCACGACACGTCTGTGCCTGCGCATCCTGAGCTGTCCTGTCGCCACTGGTTGTTTTGGGGCGGCGGAGGCCAAGCAGGAGAAAGATGGCCCAGACGCGGCACAGTGTTCTTGTCACGGGGGGAGAGGGTTCCCTCTGAACAGACCAGTCACATGTCCTGGCGGTATCACAGCTGTGGCCAACCTTGTGGAAACAGAGCCGACATTTCTGCTACACACCCAGGCAGAAAGCATGAGGACAAACCCCAATCATGGAGGAAAGCTGAGTGGAACATGCTCAAGACGCAGATGTGAACGTCCCGACCGTTTCATCAGGCACGGTGCAAGAACGGCGGGGTGGGCAACGCCTCTCGGGCAAAGGGCCGTATCAAGTGTCAGGTGCCGGCTGGGGCTGCACGCTCAGGCAATGCACAGCTGCACACGAGCGTGCTCTTCCCAAATCCTGCTGCAGATACAGCAGCTCTGGGCCCTCCTGGGGGAGACCGACGACCTGGATCGGTCTCCCCCAGGCAGGGCTCAGGCTGGGTCCTGGTGTGGAAGCAGCTTTGGCTGCCCTGCCTGAGGACTCACGCTGGGAAGGAGACAGGGCAGCAGGGCTCCTGGATGTCGCCGTAGCTTTCAGTACCAACGACCGCGGCACCGCTCATGGGTGGCTGGCTGAGTTGCGAGCAGGAGGCTCCCGCCTCCTCCTGGGAACGCTGCTCAGCCCGCTGCACCCTCCAGTATGGACTCCCTCGGGGCTGGTCTTGTCCCTCACGCTAGGCAACGCCTACCTAAAACTGCTGAGCAGGGTCACCAGGAGTATGGGGCGCAGTGTCGGTTCACTGGTGACACGCAGCTCTATTTCTCCCTTTGAGCCCCAGCGGGTGAGACAGAGGCCGTGCCAAGCCAGTGCTGGCTGCAACAATGGCCGGGGTGAGGGCGAACAGGCCGAGGCTCGCTCTTAGCAAGACTGAGGTGCTGTGACTGGCTGGCTCTTCCGCCTGGATGGAGGGGTGCAGCCTGCCCTGGACGGGGTCACACTCCCCTTGAAGGAGGTTCGTAGAATGGGAGTGCTCCCTGAGCCACATGGGTGCAGGTGTCCCGGGTGGCCCAGCTGTGCCCCTGCCTGGAGAGGGATGGGCTGCCCCCAGTCTCTATGCTCCAGCAGCCTCTGTGTTGGGTTGCTGCAACGCGCAGATGTGGGGCTGCCCCTGAAGAGCACTCCAAAGCTGCAACTCATGCAAAATGTCACCGGCAGACTAACAGCCAGGACTAGACACTCCAAAGATGTACGAGCGGCTCTGGCCCACCTGCTTCGGGGCCCAACTCAAGGTGCTAGTTTGAGCCTATAGAGCCTACACAGCCCAGGACCAGAAGCGTGTCAGCATGACCTACCCAGACATTAGCATCAAGATTTGGGGCCTTCCTCCAACTGCTCCCCCAAGGGAGGCTTAGTTGGTGGCAACAAGGAGAAGGGCCCGCTCAGCGGCAGCCCCCAGTTATGCACCACACCCCACTAAGGCCCGCTGGGTGCCAGCCCTAAATCCCTTTGTGGCGCCTCTTGTTATATATACTGCATTTTTGTGTCGTCGTAAACTACCCAGAGAGCTTCAGCTACTGGGCAGCATATAAATATAATTAATCATATTAAAGTCAGCTAAAGAGCCCCCAGCATGGCCCCTGCAGTGCTGCTGAAGACCCCTGTCCAGCCGGCGGCAGCAGCCCGAGGCCCCAAGCGAGCGTTTCCGTGCTCTGTCTTTCAACGGGGTTTGTCCAGCTTCATAAGATCATAAGGAGAGCCCTGCTGGATCGGACCCAAGGCCCATCCGGTCCAGCACTTCATTCACACGACAGCAAGCCGGCTGTGCCCAGGATCCCTCTGGCAGGAGGAGTGCGTGTCACTGGGATGCATCCGGTCTCAGAGGGGAAGCAGCAGCAACAGAAAACCCGAAGGTGCCCACCAGGCGCCTCCCTGGAAGGGCTCCGGGCTCTGCGGAAGAGGGGCTGCTTGTCAGCACAAAATTGATTGATTCTGCATAAGCCTATACAAGCCTATACAGAATCTTGGGAGTGGCAGAATATTTTTTTTCCTGTTTAAATAGGCAAAGGCTTACATGGAAAAAATAGAAAAATTCAGAAAACAACTATTTTTTCTGTTTTTAAAGAAAATTCTGCAAGTTTTCAGGGGGAAAACTGCTTTTTTTCCCATAACCTTTTCCCCCCTGAGCTTTCACATTGCTAGTAAGGTTGTTAAATGTAAACAACATAAGGGAATAGATACTATTTGCATTTAATTTGTATATGTCTTCCTATGATACACTTAACATGACACCTAAATTGCCTTGTGTGCTGTTTTTGGATGAGAGGCAGGACACGTGTCAAATAAATACGTTCCCACAAAAAAAGATAACAGGTCAAATACATTTGGATTGTGTCCAAAATGAACACAGGATACTTTATGAAATACAAATAAAATAAACTCACATTAGATCTCTCTTGAGCATTACAACAGCGAAAAATTTCCTGTGCAAATGATTCTATGCAAATACATCTCATTTGCATCGGCAATTTTTCCAGTTCAGTGTTTCCTGGAAAATGCACATCACTGTTTTTAAGCATACAAGGTAAAAACCAACTGCAAAAAACAAGGACAGTAAGAGTCGAATATGCAACTATTCAATAGCAATTCTATAGACACACTGATCAGCAGAAGCATCCATACACCATGGAAATGCCAGGCCAGCAGGTGAGGCTTCGAACCTCCCCTCCCGAAGGCTTGCGAGGAAGGGGCCTGGCGAGGGCCAGGGAGAAGCCAGTTCCAGGGGTGGGCCACCACCATAGAGCCCCCCCTTCCACCGCACCCCCTCCCCACGAATGGTGGGCAGGTGCAAAGGGCCTCCCTTAATGAGCTCGGCATGCAGGCACAAGGGCCCAGGAGAAGGTGGTCCCCACGCCACTTGAGCCCCACTCCTAAAAGGCAAAGGCAGCAGGTGTTTTCCCTGGGGGCACACGCACTGGCCTCGTGGCTCTGTGCTCCCTCCGGTATCAGAGGCAGCCTGCCTATGCACCCCAGCTGCTGGGGAACATGGGCGGTGGGTGCTGTTGCGTTCATACGCTGCCTGTGGGACCTGGGGCGGCGGGTCAGCCGCTGCGTGAACAGAAGGCAGGTCTGGGTGGGCTCCGGTCCGATTGAGGCTCCCACTGAGCGTCCCCTCAGCCTGCCCCGCTTCGAAAGCTGTCGGGTCTGTTGCAGCCATTATGGGATGCAGCTGCTCTAGATCTAACCACGCACTGAACCATTCCTTTAAAACCACCCGTGTCACTCAGTTATATGCGCTGCCTTAGCGATCCTGGGTCCTTAGCAATCAAGGTGACGCCCTTAGATGACCTGCACCCCATGAATGCCTTGTGTGGAGACCAGCACAAAGCCTGACTGGCACTGCAGCTCCACGATGCTGCGGGCCGAGCCTGCGGTGCCCCGACACACGCGGGCCAGGCCTCCTTCACACGGGGGTCCCGCGGGTGCTCTTCCAGGTGGTGGGGGAACAGCCCAAAAGCCCCCCTTCCAAAGCTCCCATATCAGCACCTTAAAGAGGGAGCTGCCAAGGGGGAGAAAGCAGGAGAGCTGCAGTGGCGGCGGCCGCGGGATAGGAGGGGAAAAACGTAAGAAGGAAGACGGGCGAGGAGGAGTCTAAACTGGTGTGCTAAAGCAGTAATTTATTGTGACATGTAAATTGGAAAACCCAATGAGGTGTAATTGTAGTGTAAGACAGTTAACATCACTTAAACCTTGCTGGTTTGCCTCTTGCAGTTTGTGCTAGTACCGCAAACCTCTCTCTCTCGCTCGCTTGTTGTGCATAAACAGCACCATGAAGCTGAACAACAATATTCTTCTGGAACACAGAACTGTGTAACAGAATTAAATATATGTAAGAAACATGTAGGAGACTGCCATCCAAATTAATGCAAAGGGCTAGCTTAACCTGTAAGAGGGCAGCGCAGATTGGAAGTACGAATTCAAAACTTAAGAAGAGCTGTGCTGGATCAGGCCCAGCTTCCAACTAGTCCAGGATTCTGCTCACAGCCGCCGGCCAGCCACCTCAGGGTCCCACATGCGGGAGCCACTGCGGCTGACGACAGGGCCAGCCGCCTTCTGGCCGGGGCCAACCAGCCGGCGTGGCGGCCTCAGGCCACATACAGCTTTAAACGCGGAAATGGCACCCTGAGTCGGTCTCAGAAATGTATACGCAGCCAAGCGGGCGGCAAGAGGGCCGGACTGGGAGTTGCGTTCAGATCTTTTCTGGGGCAGCGGCCGCATTTTGTACCAGCCTTCAAACGCAGCCCCACATGCAGCATGCGCCAGCAATCTGACGAGATTGCTAGGGCTCAGTCACGAGAAGAGCCATGCCGGCGGGGAGCCAGGGTCCATCCGGTCCAGCGTTCTGGCCACACAGGGGCCAGCCTGCTGCCCTCCGGCATGACACAGGGCAGCACCCTCTCACCCATCTTCCCCAGCAGCTGGTGCACACAGGCACACCGTCTCTAAGACTGGAGGCAGCACGTAGCCGCCAGGCCTCGCCACCCGACAGCCTTGCCCTCACCGAACGTGTCCGATCCCAGCCCAAGGACATCCAAACCGGTCGCCATCACGTCCAGAGGAAGCAAATTCCAGTTTGACCCCACGCTGGGTGAAGCAGCGCTGCCCCTCGGAGGGCCGTGCCGAGGGCGGGAAGGCGCAACTCCCCTGCCTTCCCAGCCGCTGCGGCTGCCGCACCCCAGCCAGGCCAGCCTTCCGTCACCGAGTGGCAGCGCTTCTTCCCACAGCGTGGGCTGCCGCCAGAGGAGGGGAGACCTCGAAGGGCCCTTCTGCAGGGGGAGCCAGAGCAGCGCCGCCCGGACCACGGGCCCTCGGGCTGAGCCGGGGCGCCCTCATCGGCCCCCTCCTTCAGCGCAGGTCAAAAGAGGAAGGCGGCTGAGTGATGCCTGGCGCTCTTGCCCCGCAAGCAGCACGAACCGTCCCGAGGGTGGGGCTCGCTCCAGTGCACAGGCGGAGAAGGGGACCCGTGGGAACCAACTCCGGGCACGGGCAGGACTCTCCCTCCGGTTGGCCAGCTGATTAACTGGACGGGTTCCGTTGCTGACAATCTCTGCATCTCACCACCAGTCCTTGGCTGGCTCAGGCTGACCTAATAAAAGGCTGCAGGGGGAAGGAGAGGTGGCACAGGCTAGTCGGCCCCAGTGCCACGGGGACGTGGGGCCAGGTCGTCCTGGAGGCCACGGCTGAAATCCAGGACCACAAAGGGGGTCCTCTCTAACGTGCGGCCTGTTCTGTCCCCCTTGCTCTTTAACATCTACATGAAACCACTGGGGGAAGTCATCCGGAGGTGTGGGCTGCGGAATCATCAGTATGCTGATGATACCCAGCTTTACCTCTCGTTCTCCACCGATCCAGGTGAGGCGGTGGCTGTGCTGAACCGGTGCCTGGCCGAGGTAGTGGGCTGGATGAGGGCCAATAAACTGAAGCTCAGTCCAGACAAGACGAAGGTCCTGTTGGTAGGTGGATTGGACTTTGGGATGGGGGACCTGGGCCTTGTCCTGAATGGGGTTGCACTCCCTCCAAAGGACGGGGTCTGCAGCTTGGGAGTGCTCCTCAACCCAGAGCTTTCTTTGGAAGCTCAGGTGACAGCAGTGGCGAGGAGCGCTTTCTTTCAGCTTCGGCTGATACATCAGCTGCGTCCCTTCCTGGAGTTCGATTGCCTGGCGACGGTGACACATGCGTTGGTGACTTCCCGGTTGGATTACTGTAACGCGCTCTACGTGGGGCTTCCCTTGAAGACGGTCCGGATACTTCAATTGGTGCAAAATAGAGCTGCCAGGGTACTGACAGGGACTGGGCGTGGTTCTCATATCACCCCAGTTCTCCGTCAGCTCCACTGGCTCCCCATTGAAGTCCGGGCCCAATTCAAGGTGTTGGTTCTTACCTATAAGGCCCTAAACGGCTTGGGTCCTGGTTACCTAAAGGAGCGCCTGCGACCATATATGCCCTCCCGCCCCTTACGATCAGCAGCAGAGGCTCTCCTCCGGGAACCCTCCGTGCGAGATATTAGGAGGGTGAGTACCCGGAGGAGGGCTTTCTCTGCGGTGGCGCCCCATCTGTGGAATGCACCCCCCAGAGAGGCTCGCCTGGCGCCGTCGTTATTTGCTTTTCGGCGCCAGGCGAAGACCTTTTTATTTAGACAGTATTTTAAATGTTAATTTTTTCTAATTTAAGATTATTATTTAATGGATTATTTGTTTATGTTGTATGTTTTAAATTTGACCTGAAGATGGGCCAGTTTTTAATATTGTATATGTTTTTAGCTGTTGTGAGCCGCCCCGAGGCTGCTGCAAGGGGCGGCATACAAATATTTAAATAAATAAATAAATAAAAAATAAATGGGGCAGCTGGGAAATCTCAGCACACAGAGGAGACAGTGCTGGGGAGCGGGGTCAGATCTGATCAGCGCTGGGAATTATCTGGGCACAAGCCGGGGTTGCAGCAGGAGCACAGGCTGCACCGTGGGACCAGCTGATGGCACAAAACACACGAAGCTGGAAGAGCTGTGTCACACGAGGAAGCATCATACTGGGTGCCTTCAGCCACTGCCCCCTTCACTGGATAAACGCATGTCAGTTTCACGAGAAAGACATGACGGAGCAAGGAAGGGGTCTTGTGGGCGTGGCGAACAGCCTGATGGAAACGTCAGCCCACGCGCAGCTGTCGTGAAAGGAGCAAACTCCGTGTTCGGCACAATTAGGAAAGGAACGGAAAGAAAATCCTCCCAATCAGGATTTCTCTTACTTAAGCCTGTGAGCACACTTACAATGCTTACAAAGAGAGCTTCGGCTGCAGGTGGTGCGGAAACGTAACGATTAATATTGATGATGCGTACAATTCCGGTCACTGCGACTAGAAAGGATACTGCAGAGTTGAGAAAAGGGAGTATTTTTAGCTTAAGAAGCAGGTGAACGAGGAAGGTCACAAGAGAGGTGTCTGAAATTACGCAAGGTGTGGGATGGTGGCTAAGCAGATCATTTCTCCATTCAGTTGCCCCTCAAGAGCATCCGGATTAAAATAAATGGAACACCGAAAAGAAGGCACGGGGTGGGCAGAACCTTCTACTGACAGCCCAGTCAAGGAGGAGGAGGAGGATGCTTCTGAAAAGCAGATCGCTGATGAGTCAAGGATACATGAGGCTGTAGTTTCCCTGATATCTACTGCGAGACAAATTCTGCCAAACGCAGCTCCTCCAAGAAATTCCTGATGTGTTGCTGAGAACTGCCTCCTACAAAAAGTGGAGGAAGGAACTAGAGGGGCGGCCATCCTTGAGGTGATTCTAACCCACAGAAATGGTCTAGAGGGTGAAAAGGCAGTTACCGGGACTCTGGGAGGAGGTGACCGTGGCATACCTGAATTCTAGATTCTAAAAGAACCAAAACCAAGTGCAGCCAAACAATTACCTTGGACTTTAGGATAGCCAATTTTAGTGAACTCAAAAAGGAGGATCCTGGGAACTACAGACCAGTCATCCTGACATCAAACCTTGGGAAAATTTTGGAGCAAATTATAAAGTCATTCATCTGGAGACACCTTGAAAAGAACGCAGTGATTACCAGACGCTAACAGCTCCTGCCTGACTAATCTGATCTCCTTTTTTGATCGGGTAACCTCTCTGGTGGACTGTGGGAATGCTGTGGGCATAATTTACCTCGATTTCGGCAAAGCTTTTTAGAAAATGCCCCATGCACTCTTGGTTAGCAAACCTGCTAGAAGTGGGCTAGATGGAACAACTCTCAGGTGGTCCCACAGTTGGCTGCAGGGTCAGATTCAAAGGCTGGGTTCAGCCCCCCCCCCAAAAAAAGCAAGCCAGGGTGGGGGGTTTTACCATGACTGGTCTGCCAATTGCCTAGACCCGGGCTCATGGCCTCCATACCCTGGAATGCACTACCACAGAATCCTCTGGAAAGAGAGGAAATTGCGGGACCCGCCTCAGCCATCCAGCCTCTCTGCATGAGCTAATGAAGAAGTGCAGGTGGCGTGGGCACGCAGCACTGCACCCTGGGATTGAATTCCAGGTGCAGTAGTTGGTGGGATACCTGCCAACACGGGGAGGACAGAGCAGGGAGGACGGAAACGCTAAGCTAGAAACCACCTGATTGTTTGTCAAGTAGATCATGGTAAAAGGCTGAGCTGCGACAACCATGGTTGGTTGTCATGTGTGAACGCAAGGCCCTTCCGAGACTCGGGAGAGGTAATCAGTAGGCACTTCAGGGTTCGTTGCTCGGCCCCATGCGCTTCAACATTTTTATTTTGAATGTTTTGGCGGAAGGCGGGAAATGTTTATCAGATTTGCATTTAACACACAACTGCGGCATAGCTGATATCCTGGAAGGCAGAAGCAAAGTTTGAAAGGATCTGGATAGGCTGGAGCGCCGGGCGGAAAGCAACAAGAGGCCCTTCGGTGGGGCAAACGACAAGCTCTGCACGAGGATGATCTGCGGGCTGGAGCAAAGCCCGCGAGGAGCAGAGGCGCCGGAGGGCAGGCAGCACAGCGCCGCAGAAGTGCTGGGACGGCTGCGAGCGAGAGCGAGGCCGGGCCCCCGTCTCAGTGCTGCGGGAGCGCAGGACGCGGCCTCGTGGGCCGAGGGACTCGGGCCGGAGCCCCTCCGAAGGCCGGGAAGGGCTCGCGGGTGCTCCCGGCCTCGGGCAGCGGCGGCCTCCCGCACGCGAGGCACCCCGGGGCGGCCGGGCAGCGCTCCGCCAGCCGCGCCTGCACCCGGGGCCCGCGCCGAGCAGGGCGCCCCGGCCCCGCTTCCGCGGCGCTGCCCGCCCGCCCGGCAAAGCCC
>JAIXND010000771.1:1021799-1032061 GCA_023646645.1 Varanus salvator macromaculatus | reverse complement strand
GCAGTGGTCCAAGCGAGAGGTTTCCAGAGCATGGCTGAGCGCCGCCGGGCTCTGTCTGTCCAGGCGGGGTTGAAACTGACGTCTCAGGTTAAGCTGGTGAAAGGTGCCCCATGCCCCGGTGCCCTCAAGCAACCGCCCTGGGTCCAGGAGCACCCCCAAACTGTGACCCTTGTCCTTCAGGGAGAGGGCAGCCCCACCTGGGACAGGCTGAACGTCGCCCAGCTGGACAGACGCCCCCCGGGGCCCCCAGCACCTCCGCCTTGCCTGGATCGGTCTGTGCTGGGTGGCCCTCGCCCAGGCCACGGCCAGGCCAGATCTGAGCGGCCACGGCCTCACCTGGGCTTGATGAAAGGGGGAGGCCGAGCCGAGCGTCACCCGCATGTCGATGTCCCCCAGCCCACGCCTCCGGACAAGCTCCCACAGCGGTTCCACGCAGACCTCAAACAGCCCAGGGGCTGACCGGGCCCTGGGGTACCCCGGGCACAAGTGCCACGGCACGGAGCAGAGGCCCCCCAGCACCACCCCCTGGGGCTGGCCAGCCGAGCAGGGCGGACGCAGAGCATCCCGGTGCCTCCCCCACCCAACCCAACCAGCCTCACCAGGAGACCGGGTTGATGGGGTCGAACGTCACCGAACATGGGGTGCAGGGGAAGCAACAGGGCCGTGCTCCCGTCTCCCTCCCAGCAAAGGTCATCCCACGGGGGGTGACGGCAGCTTCCCTTCCAGAACCAGGCCTGCAGCCGGATGGAAATGGATCCAGGCAACCCGCTTCATTCCGGAGTGTCCGGGGCGGCTCGGCCACCACCCGCGCAGGCCCCTCGCCCTGGAAGGGGCCGCTGGCCTGCAGTCATGGGCAACCTCTGGTCCAGCTTGGCCTTTTTGGGAGGAGCGTCATTGCTGCCTCTTCTAAGAGCGGCTGGCCCCTCTCCCCCTCTCAAGGAGGCGCTCGCAGACCCCTGGACCTGGGTGGGGGCCAACGACTCCCCAACGACCGAAGCGCATCCAGCAACCTGGGACCGTGCTGCTGCTCGCGGTGCTCCATCCATGAGCAGCTCTCTCCTCAAAGTGCTGTGTGAATCCGTCCTGGCGAGCCGCTGAGGCCCAGGGACGCCCCAGCCTTCCTCAGGGTGTGTCTCTGGGCACTCGCTGCCCCGGTTCTGGCCCCTGGCGAGGCGAGCGTGGCATGCTGCACAGATCCGTGCATGCTGCTTTGCTCGGGACAGAGGGCGGCCCCCGGTGCCTTTGCACAGCACACCGAGCCCCCCCATGCACGGCGGGTTGGGCGCCCCGGAGCAGCTCGCGGGACACCCGGAAGATCGGGCCGCCCAGCCTTCCAGCCTGCTCCAGCATGTGCCACAGTAGCCCTTGGCACAGGGCCTGCAGCGTCCCCCTTCCCCATTCAGGACACAGCCCCCTTTTCTCCCCCCCCCCATTTCCTTTTGGAGCCTCAGCGAAACAGGAGGGCCTTTGGATGGGCGGCATGGCCGGCCTCTCGCAGGTGCGCGTGGGGAGCTGCAATGTGCCCCCCAGTCCAGCCCCACTTCTGTTTCAGAGATTAAAGGGAGGCAAAGGCAAGGTCTCGGGGGGGGGGGGGACCCTGGGCTGCCAGGCCCCTGCTCCACCTCTCTGGCTCTGCCCAAGTCTCCAGCCGCTCCGGGGGACAAACGCTCCCCTCTCACCCCTTTAGGGCCCTCCCTGCCCTGCGGTGGTTGCTGCGGTTGCAGAAACACGGCAAAGAATTAAGGTCTGGGGAGTCAATGGGGCCGCGGGACACGTGCCCCCCCTTGGTAACAGCCGTTAATGCAGGTGCTCATACTTCCTCTCTACTGACCGGCCAGACCTGACATATACATTGATGTATAGTTTTGCGTGTCCTTGTAGAATTGTTGGGGAACCTCACTAACGGCAGCAAGAAGTGCTACGAGGGAGAGACGCAAAGGGGCAGGTTCATCTTTCTTCTTTCCGAAGCAGCTGGAGAGTCAGGGGAGGCTGGAGTCGTAAAGGGCATTGAGTGCTGTCAGTCCGGCCCTAAAAAGTGAGCGGGTGGCGTTGGCACGGTGGGAATCGCGTGGCCCCTTCTGGTGCACCTTCATGGCGCTTCCCGGCGGGCGGGAGGCCCCTGGGCGCTGGCAGCCGTGTCCAGCCTAGCCTTGGGCAGCCCCGCTCGGCTGGCAGCGGCCGGGACACGGACCGGGCCACGCTGCCACTGTCAGTGCGAAGTGTGGGCTCACACACTTGTGCGAGACCCCCAGCAGTGAAAATCGTGCGGCACCAGCCGTGCCTCTTTGAGGCACTGCGGAAAGGAAAGACGAGGAGCGGAGCGCGGGGGCCTCCCTGAGGGGCCATCTCAGCACTGGCGGCCCCGTGGGCGTCCCTGGCGGCGGCGCAGGGGGCGTCGCATGGGAAGGAGCGTGTGCTCCCCGGCCACGAACAGTTGCCCTGCGGGAGCCGCCTCCGGTTCGGTTCAGGAGATAGAAGGGCCGTTTCCCCGCCCCGCTCGGGCCCTGCCTTCCTAGCGGCGGGTTTGCGGTTTTGCTCGGCTGTGCGGAGGAGGACGAGAGGACCGGCCATCCATCACCCGCCCGACAGGCACCTGCCTCCCACAAATAAAGCCATGGCAGAGCCCCCAGCCCCGCTCCCGCCACCGCTGCCGCTGCGCTTCCATCATCGCCGGCATTACAAACCATCGGCAGGGCTGTTTGTCAGGGCCTCTGACAGCCGCCCAGGAGCCTGCGGCTGGGGGAAGCGCTGTGGGGCAGGCGGGCGTGGGGACGGCGGGGCTCGGGGCATCGCCTGATTCCTCCCAGCGCAGCCTGGCAGCGTGCTCTTTTTCTTAAGCATGTGCACACACACGTGTACATGCATGTGAGCACAAGCACGCACACACACAGCATCTTCCTTTGTAAGGTGCTATGGAAGCTTACAGAATAAAAAATAGCTTGTGAAAATAATATTTTCAAAAATTATTTTCAAATATTCTTGAAAAGTGGTGTGTAGTTCTAGCCTGCCTCTAAGTTAGTCGCATTGCAGGCTTGTGCCACGGCCCACAGCATCTGCGCCGGAGTCCTTTAGCCACAGACGGGCCTTGGCTTGCGTTGAGAGGGACACTGTCCGGGGAAAGGCCGGGGAAATTAACTGGAATCCTGCATGAACCCTGCTTTCCATTAGCTTCTGGTCATTTTTTGCCGGTGCTTTGTGAGAGTAAGGTGTGGGTGCGCATGGTTTTGAAGTCCCCCTACGGGGTGGGGGGGCTTACGGCTGCATATGTGGAGTCGACCCGTGTAGTCGAGGGAGGTGGGACGGGGCTGGAAAGCACATCGGCGGCTCCACACCACTCCTCCCCTGCGCTTGTTTCCTTCGCGCCTGGGTCGGGCCACGGCCACGGGATGCTGCCCATCAGCACACGGCCTTCGCCACAGCCGCCCCTCAGCCAGGGCCTGGCCTGCCGGGACACGCTTGCTGTGCCTCCCTCGGGGTGGGTGCCTTGCAACGTGTCGCTGGCACGGGTACCACGTCACACCGTGAGATTCCCCAGCGGCGTGGCTAGAGGGATGCTGAAAACCACAGCTCAAGCGCGTGTCCTGACAACCCGCCCTTCGTGTCGTCCTGATCGCGGCTGATCGGAGCCGGGCTCCTGTGCACACGCAGGGAATTTGGCCGCTTCAGCCCGAATGCCGGGGCGGAGGGATGCAAAGCTGCAGAAACATGCTGAGTGCCAGATGTGCCACTGGCAGTGGCGCCGTGCGGCCATTTTGACCCTGGACTTAGCAGTCGCGTGGGGCCCCCGCAAGCAGCCAGGAATGTCACTCCGGCTGTGAAGCAGCAACTCCCCCCCGCCCCGCACATACCTTAAGGCATTGCAGCCACGCCAGGCCAGGCACAGGGAGGAAAGCAGACCTGCCTCAGCTGCCCGGAGCTGGAGGGGAATACGCGCCACTTGACTGCGGAAAGTGCTGGCAGGGTTCACGGGTGAGGGGAGCCCTTTCGCCACCCCCCCATCGCCTCAGTGGCTTCCTCCCGGGAAGGCCAGCGCTGGCTGCAGCTCTCTCACTTGACAAGCGCGTCCTCACGCAGGCGCCCCTCGCCTCCTCCGGCTGCGCAAGCGGGGAAGGATGTGGCACGGGGCAGGGCCCGCCCTGGGGGCCTCCCGGCTGCTGGCCCAGCCTCTGCTCTTCTCTGGGTCCCATGTGGGGGTGGGGGGGCCGGGCCGGGCCGCAGGGCCTCAAAGGCATTGTGCCATGGAGCACATGCTCTCTCTAGCACTCCTGCGCCGCGTCGGTGTCCGTAAGAGTCCTCAGCTGCTTCCTTCCACACCATTTCAAAACCAGCATTGAACCATCTCCGCTCTCAGGGAGAAATCCCTCCCGTGCAGGTACAAATGCGGAGCGCGGAGGCATTGCCTTGCCACATAGCCAGTTCAGAGTGACGTCCATGCTTCCTGCCCTCCCTCTGAAAGGGCGCAGGCTTTGCAGCCCGCCTTCTTCCCTCGGAAGGGGGGGGTGTGCGGTGGTCCTTCTCCAAGGGCTTTGGCCGAGAGCATCCTTTTGTCCCTCCTGCTATAAGGTGCACGGCGGCAGGCTTAACGAGGAGCAGGGAGAGGCTGTCCCTGGTGGCTTTGCCCACAGCCCTTCCTGGATCCCCGGAGGCTTCAGGGCCACATAGCTGCCCCCGCCCCCCGCCGACAGGCCTGGCCAGCAGCCATCGGCTACCTTCTCGATGAGCCGTTTTGACCCTCCTGGTCTCCTGTCGTGCAGGGCGGCGAGAGTCTCCCCAGCGCATTGCCCCAGAAGGATGGCGCTCAGAGTCAGGGCCGCGGTCCTGCCGGCTCGGGTGGAAGTGTCTCCTTGCTGACCGCCCAGCCTGGGCCCAAGAGAGCGCATGCACGGGGCCAGACCGGGCGGGGAAGAAGCCGAGAATCCCTTTTCCTATTGTATTCCTCAGGCGCCTTCCAATCCAGATGACTCAAGATCTAATTCCGAATAAATAATTGTACTGAGTAACCCGGGTCCCCCGGTGATTAACTAAACACACGGAGGCTCAGCGAAATTGAATTAGTGGTGTGCACTCAGCCGTCATTACCCTCCCCACGTCATGAATATTAATGAGGGGTTATTAAGAAATGTAAATGATGCCTCAGGGGGCTGAGAATGGGAAGGGGGGGGCTCACAGGGAGCTGCAGCTTGATATGACAAACCATTAGGAAAACAGTCTGATTGAAGCCACTTTTTAATTATGTCAGATCTGCTGCTTTCCTGGGCACCGCAGTGTTTCCGGATGCTTTCGTTTTTATTAAAATGAGAAAACGAGAGCCAGTTATAATTGGACAGTAAAATTAGCATGAGCAAAGCGGCAAAGCTGCAGCCGCAGAGGCATGTTTGGGCTGAACGTCGCCGCTCCGGGCTCGCATGCCCTCGCGAGTGCACACGCCAGCGTGTCGCAGAGCCAGCGGCTTTGGGGGCTTTGACCGAACGCCTCTGGAACGGTTTTCCACGACGCGCAGCAACGCCCGGAAGAGAGGAGAGAAGGACCGGGCGGGCCAGGAGGCGGCGCAGGCCCTGCAAATGGCAGCAGCCGGCTGCCACGCGAACGGGCGCCGTGGCAGGAGCAAGGATGCCTGGGCGTGTGGAGCAGCCCCGGCTGGGCTTCTTTGCTCCGGGGAAGAACACAGTCATGGCTGCCCCGTCCTCGCTCTCCTGCACAGAAGACGGGAGGATCGTGGGCGCCGTCTTTGCAGGAGGCACGCGGGCAGGCTGTCCGGGGCCTTCGCCCGGCAGGCAGGGCAGAGGCCGGGGCCGGAGAGGCTGAGCCCTGTGTGTGTGTGTGGATCGGCCGAGCTGGAAAGAGACACGGCCCCCGCAGGGGCCGCTCAGGGAGAGGAGCTGGCTGCCAGTTTTCAGGCCTTCCCAGCATGAGAGCCGAACTTCTTTGCAGTCCCTGACGTGCAGTTTGCAAGCCGCAAGCTCATTTTGCCTGCCTGCCTGCCTGCCAGCCGGCTGCTCGTCGCTGGAGCAGCGAACCGAGCTGCCTCCGCCTTCCCCTCGCCTGCGCCTGGTTCAGCGGTGCTGGCCAGGAAAGAGCAAATGTGATAAAAACTCATGCATTTTAACAGGTTCTCGCTAGCACTCCCCACTCTGTGGAATAAAAGCTGACAGGTGCAGTTGAGTTAATCAGGGTGGATAATAGAGGGAAAGAAAGAAATCTCAGACCAAATTGATGGAGGCAAAGAAAGAGAGAGAAAATCATGAGACTGAAGTTCAAAAGTATCAAGCCAAATGGCGATGACGCTTAAAGCAACAGCCTCTTCGGCTCAGAAAATCAGCCCCGGTGCTCCTGCTTGGGTGAAGAGGAGGGACACCCTGAACCCAGGGCAAGCGCCAGGGCTGCCCACCCATGGCCTCTGCCCATTGCCCCCTTTTGGGGGGCTTTCATTCACAGGGTTGCCGTCGCACTGCCACACTGGGGATTATGGTCCTTGGGATCCCCCTTCCAACTTCTGCAGCCCACAGTTTGCCGCAGGGTGTGCCTGGTGGGCTCCGTGGCCACTGTGACTTCGGAGCTGCCCGCTGGGCCGGTTCAGGAGTTGCCGCGTGAAGCGGCAGCCTGCGATCGGTATCTCAGCCGCCCGTGGCAGACTCAGTCCACAACAAACCTCTGACGCCTGCGGCCGGATGTCACGCGGCCGGCCTGGGCCTGGGCACGCTGCCGCGAAGAGCGGGCCCGTTCCCCAGCTTGCCACTGGGGTGCGCAGAGCCCCCCGCTCTCCTCGGCTGCCGGCAGATCTCCGGGCCCAGCCTCACTCCAGCCAGTTGCTAGATTCATTGCCAAGATGCTTTCCAGAAGGCCACGCCATCAGACGCGCTAAAAAAATAATAATATGTGCATTTAATGTAGTCAAGGTCCATTACAGCTGCCAATGGAAATCCGCCGGCATTATGGCGGTTTTATCACGGATAAATCAGGCAGCTCACAAAGCAGGGGAGGCAGGTGGCATTCCGGTCTCTCCGCCCGGGCAGATCCATAACTCCAGCCTTCGATCTAATTGCACCCTGAAGTGTGGAAATTACTGAACAGTAAAATGCAAATTGGTGGTAACCTTTCTGGAGTTCACCACTGGAACTGCAGTTTGGGGGCGGGGGGGGCACGGGCTGGCCCAGGGACTCCATCCCCCTCCCCCTCCCCACCCCACCCCGCTTTCAGTTTGATTGCTAATGGAGCTGAGATGGGCTCCCTTTGCAGGCTCCTCATCACAGGGAAGTTAAACGGTGCAACGGCAGATTAGCGCTGTTAGACGGCAACGGGGGCAGACGCAGCCTGGGCAGCGGCTGCTGTGCCACCTGCAGTGGCTTCCCACCTCGGTCCGGCTGGGGCAGCCAAAAGCCGGGGAGAGCGGGGTTGATGCGAGCCGCCCGACCGCCGGCAGGCTGAAAGGCATCCATGCCCTGCGCACGTCAGCGGAGGCAAAGGCCAGGACACGTTGGAAAGGCTCTGCTAACTGGATGACTTAAATCATTTGGCCTTCTCTAGAGCCGGGGGCAGAAACCCCAAGGGGCCACACAAGGACGCTTTCCCAGAGAAGGATAAAGACACCAGGCTTCCCTTCGTGACAGCTTCCCAGAGCCTTCGAGCACCCCTGCTCTGCTCTGCTCTGCTCTGCCCTGCCCTGCCCTGCTCTGCCCTGCCCTGCCCTGCCCTGCCCTGCTCTGCTCTGCCCTGCCCTGCCCTGCCCTGCCCTGCCCTGCCCTGCTCTGCTCTGCTCTGCTCTGCCCTGCCCTGCCCTGCCCTGCCCTGCCCTGCCCTGCCCTGCCCTGCCCTGCTCTGCTCTGCCCTGCTCTGCTCTGCCCTGCCCTGCTCTGCTCTGCTCTGCTCTGCCCTGCTCTGCCCTGCTCTGCTCTGCTCTGCTCTGCTCTGCTCTGCCCTGCCCTGCTCTGCCCTGCTCTGCTCTGCCCTGCTCTGCTCTGCTCTGCTCTGCTCTGCCCTGCTCTGCTCTGCCCTGCTCTGCTCTGCTCTGCTCTGCTCTGCTCTGCGCTGGGCAGGCCTTGCTCTTAGCTTCTCCCCGCAGCCTATACATTTGGCTGCTCTATTTACGAGGAATGACATTATTCAGGATCCAGACGACCGCCTGAAAAGATGGCCCCGCCAGGAAGAAGCCCGATGCAGACTTTCAGACGGGCCGGTCCCTCTGCCAGGTGGCTGCTCTGGGGAGCTGCTGCCTCATCCCTGAAGGACGGGCGCATGATTGCTGGTGGCGCCCCGTCTGCGTGCACACCCACTCTGCCCCTGTGGCTGCTGCACCGCACGATCACCTGCGGGATACGGGGGCTCTGGCCCCCCTGCCCTGCTGGAGCACTTCAGGCCATGGGTGGCCGGCTGGCCACTGTGCAAACAGACCCAGACTTGGAGGGACCCTGGCCTGGCCCATCTCCCAGGCTCTCCCTGAGCTTTAAGTTCATATTCTGGATCCACACGTGATCATGCGTGCCTGGAGGAGCCCTTGTTGAAATCAGCAGGGCCTCCTTCGCCACGGCGGGCGACTTCCGTGATCACATAAAACAGGCAGCGCTGTGTGTCTTGGTCACGGACCGAGAGGTGAAAATTCCAGGCGTTACACATGGCTGCTGGGCAGAGCGGTTGCCCACGGAGTGGCATGTGGGGAGGACTCCTGGCCTTCGTCTCAGTTGGCACCCTCGACCTGCGGGCAGCGGAAGGAGCGCTGGACCGGCCGGCAGTGTGGAGCGCCGGGCTGCTTTTGACTGATGCGGAGCAGGGACTTGCCCAGGAAGTCCAAAACAGCCACATGCTGTTTCAGGAGGAGAAGCCTTCTCTTGGATGAGGAACAGGAGGAAAGGAAGTGAAAGCCCCGCCGTGAACAGCCTGAGCATCAGCAGTAGCGCCAAACCTGGAGGGCTCCAGTGCGGTCCATGCGCAGCGCCAAGGAAGCGGTCCATGCGCAGCGCCGAGGAAGCTCCTGCAGGCAAGACGTTTCCTTCAGAAAGCGAAGCCGCCCTGGTGCGAAGAACACAAATGACGGGCTTCAGTTGCAAAGTGAGGTGGGCCCTGGTGTGGAGCCAACACAAGCACACAGGGGGAGGCTGGGCAGGGACGGGGACACGGACACCCCCCCTGCCCTCCCCAGAACTGCCGGCTCCCTCGGTGGAGCTGCGCCCTTCGCAATAGCTGCCAGGAGGGCACGGTCCCCCTTGCAGCACGAAGTGTTGTGGGGGTTGCCTCTCACGCCTGCCGCACGGAAGCCCTGCTCCGGGTGTGCTGGCACGCAAGGATGCAGCCCCTGTGTTTGGGGCTCTCCTCGGGGGCACGGCCACGGAAGCCGTCACCGTGCACACCTGGCGCTGAAATTTGCCAGGACGCCGCCGCATGTCACCAGGTGCAGCTCAGGCAAAAGCATGCCCCCCGCTTGCCGCCTGAAGCGGTCCAGCCAAGGCATGGCTGACCAGTGCCTGAGCCGGGAGTCGGTGGCTTGCGAGTGGTGGGGGGTGTGGGCTTCTCTCTCCAGCAGGAGTCTTGCGGCAAGGAAGAGTGGCTGGAGGGGCCGCAGGAAGTTGGTGCCCCCGTTGGCAGACAAGCCCATCAGGATCCTCCGCTGGCCAATGGGGTGCAGCGATCCGCCCCTCCCCGTTCCTCCCCATCCCCCCCCCCCATTGTGGCTTGCAGAGATGCGCCATGAGGAGCCGGCCGAGGCACCAAGCCCGTCTGGCCCACCAAGATTTCAAACGCCATGGCAGGACTATTTCCCCACATCGAGGGACCTCAGTGGGCGAGAGGCCACAAGAAAGCGCTTCTGGGGGACAGGAGCAGCTGCCGCACCGCCCAGGCCGAGCCGAGCACAAACTCCAGGGGCATCTCAGGTTAATCGGGTCTTACGAACCTGCAGTTCCCTGTGGCAAGAGAGCAGGACGGCCAACGAAGAGGAGCCGACCTGTGAAATCAGGGCTCTCGATGCCTGGGGACGGCGAGGAAGGGGCCTTCTCCTCTGGGTGGGGACCTTCCCACCTTCCAGGAAGCTCAGGAGCGGCATCTCAGGGGTTGGGAGCAGGAGCTTGCAGGAATTTGGCCTGTGGGCACAGAGGTCCAGCATTCCCGGTCTCAATGACGCACACACCAGCCATGTCTTGTTGGTAAAGCTGTCAGGGTGACAAACACAATAAAAGCCAGAACAGCAAGACCAATGGAAAGACCAATATTGTTTTAAACACTGCAAAAGAAAGAAAGAAAGAAAGAAAGAAAGAAAGAAAGAAAGAAAGAAA
>JAIXND010000771.1:982380-1021789 GCA_023646645.1 Varanus salvator macromaculatus | reverse complement strand
AAAGAAAGAAAGAAAGAAAGAAAGAAAGAAAGAAAGAAAGAAAGAAAGAAAGAAAGAAAGAAAGAAAGAGAAAGTCCAGTGTTTCAAAGAGATGAATAACTAAGCAGCTAAACCCATAGAAAGAACGGGCTTTCAAACTATAGCATGAAGCTTATTAACAGGGAAGTGGCCACAACTGAGGAGCAGCTACTCTGGATCCAAAGGAATCTGGGCAGACTATGGAAGTGGGCATGGGACAACAGGATGGCGTTCCATGTGGAGAAGTGCAAGGTCTTGCCCTTGGGGCACAGGAAGGGGTGTCAGAAGTACAGGTTAGGTGACAAGTGGCTGGAGAGCAGCGCTTGTGAAAGGGACCTCGGGGTGCTGGTCGACTGCAGGCTGAACGTGAGCCAGCAGTGTGATGCGGTGGTCAAGAGGGCGAACGCCCCCCTTGGTTGCATAGCCAGAAGTGTGGCTTCTAGATCAAGAGAGGTATTACTGCCACTCTATATGAACTCTGGTGTGCCCACAACTGGAGTACTGTGCTCAGTTCTGTTGGTGACATACAGGTACGTGAAGGGGTGCCACACAGAGGTGGGCAGAGACCTGTTCTCCCCTGCAGAGGAAGGCAGGATGCGCTCCAATGGAGCAAAGTGCAGGGATCCCAGGTTCAATTTGGATGCCAGGAAGCACTTCCTGACAGTCAGGACCCAAGCTTCCACGGGAGGTGGTTGAGGCCCCATCGGTGAGGCTGTTCAAGGAAAGACTGGACGTGCACATGATAGGCATCTCATGAGCGGAGCTGTCTGGAGCCGGGGTCAGACCAGATGGCCCGGGAGACCCCCCGGACTCGCTCTGTTTCCATGTTTCTGACAGCAAAATCCTTTTTAAAGTGGTTAAAACACTTCTTTAATGCCTGGAAGACAAAAGTCCCTTTCCCTGGCTCCTAAAAGTCATCAAAGTATGTGCCTGGGGAAGCTCTGTGGGGAGGACGTGCCACAGTGCAGGGGCCACTGCAGAAGAGGCCGGCTCACCCAGGGAGTCAGGGTGAGGGGCATCGCCAGATGCTGCTCTTGGGGCCCCGGGGGAAAGCCTGGGGAGAAGGGGTCTTTAGGGTGTCGCTACTGGGCGGCACAGGAATGCGTAAACAGACCAGCACTGCGGCCCCAAGCCAGGACGGCCTCCGTGGGTTCACAGCCGCACCTTGGGTCGGGCTAGGGAAAGGGCGGCCTGGGAGAGGCGGTGTGAACGGGCGCAGCCACCTTCCAGCAAGCGGCGGGACGGATGGAAGCAGCCCTTCCGCAGGGGCAGATGGATCCAGCAGAGGCGAACCAAGGGGCTTAACAATCGTCACCACGAAATATGCGCAGTGAGGCAGAAAGACCCCGAAAGAACAAGCAAGCTCACACTGCTGAAATCCGTGGCTCCAAACTGCTTTGCATCCCCGCCTGGCTTTCGACGCATGCAGCTGCCAGGCTCTGGAAGGGCCTCTCGGCCATTTCATGTGGGGGGGGCTGCTCCTCTCTCCCGTCAAAACCAGCCCCCGGTGGGTCCTCCCATGCCGCTTACTATGGGGAAACCCGGGACAGCCCCGGGGAGCAGAGTCGCAGGATGGGGCTCAGCCCCAGGAGCGGCTGTGACGGCGGCGCTTGGAGGGCCCTCGGGGGACCGGGCGAGTGCATGGAGGGAAGGGCTTTTGAGGGCCACTGGTCCTGGGGCTCGATGCTCCCTCCAGTGCCAGCAGTGGCATGCCTGCAGACACCAGTTGCTGGGGAGGATGGGAGGGATGGTGCTTGCACTCCTTTGGGCAGCTGGCTGGCTGCTGTGTGAGCAGAATGCAGGACCAGGTGGATCAGAGGCGACTTGCGTGAAGACAACCAGCAACGGAGTTGTGTAAGGGCATTCCACCACTGCGGTGCAACCACCAAGAAGGCCCTGCTTTGTGTACTCAGGTGACAAAGGGACACAAAGCGAAGCACCTAGAGGCCCATCCCTTCAGCACAGCCCGTGAGAGGAAAGCACTTTCAAAGGGGGCTTTTGAACATATTGGCAGCCAGGAAATATGGAACCAGCGTTACTCATGTATTATACCTCCTGCTTCCAGGAAAAATGATGCTTATGGAAGCTATCCATAAAATCCATCAAAAATCTTAATTAAAATAGAACAGCCAAGTACAAACAGAACAGTCCAATAGATAAGCAGCATTTACCAATGAAAACTGCACCAGCAGCAGGCAGGCTGAAATGCGCAGAGCCCACCCAACCGGAAACATCTCTGCCCGCTGGCAAAAGGGCAATGGGGGGCGGGGGTGGCACAGCAGGGGAAGACTCGCCTCTCTTGGCACAGAGTGTCACAGCCGGGGACCAGCCACCAAACAGGCCCTGCCTCGTGTCGCCACCAAACACGCCTCCAATGCTGGTGGGTGTGTGAGAAAGCTCCCCTCCCCAAGTCTTAAAAGCTGGGCAGGTTTACATGGGAGAAGGTAGCCCTTCGGCAAGCGCGTCCCAAGTTGAGCGGTGCTTTATGGGTTCTAACCCACACCTGGATTTGTCCCCAGAGGGACCCCGAGGCTGAGCTCCTGGCGTGTACACCCAGCTTTCGTGCGGTGCTCACCAGGAACGGCGTGGCAGGAGGTGCCGCTTGCACAAACCCTGCTCCACAAACATTCATGTGCGCTCTTTCGGCTCAGCTCATGCTCCAAGGCCGGGCTCAGCCTGCAAGGAGGCCCACGAGGGCCACGGGACGGAGCCTTCCGGGCCTCCGCAGCCCTGCTCGGCAGCCACGTCCGTCAACCACCGGACGCTTCCCGCCGAGCTCCCTTAAGAGCCCAGAGTGCCGTAAAGCCACCCACGCCGGGGCTCGGGAGGCAGGCTGCACGTGGGCCTCTGCAGAGGGCGCGGAGCGGGGCCCTCCGGGGTGACGTCCTGGGTCTGTGAGGCCTGAGCCGGGGCGGCCGTAGCTTTGGGCCCGGAAGCAGCAGCAGCGCCCTTGTTCAGAGAGGCCCATGTGCTTCACGCGGGATCCTAAGCAAGCAAGGAAGGGGGTGTCCTTAGACCCACCCAAGGCTCATCCCCCTCCAGGGCTCTGCTTCCTGACGGCCGTCACTGCTGCTCCCTCTCAGCTGCTCTCCGAGGGCCGGCGAGCGTCTCTGCCACATCTCTGTTGCTTGGAAAGCCGATCCGGCCCGCCGGTATCCTGTTCCTCTGGGAAGCAGCCCACCACGGTTGAAAGGGAGGCGCCTGCGGGCCCCCCGAGGGCCGGCGAGCCTCTCCAGGCGGTCTGCAGCTGGGGGGGGGGGTGCCCATCTCCACGGCGACAGTTTTGTTTTTCTGCTTTCTGAGCTGGTGCTTTTATTTATGGCTCCGCTTTCTTGATTTAAAACTCCACAAAGTGTGACAATCAAAATTAAAGATTTCTCCAGAAAGCCAGCCTGGGGGGAAATCACTGCCGAAGCCATGGGAGATTTCCCAGCGGTGACTTTCAAATTAAAGGGGAAAAAGAATTTCTTTAATTTGGTGGCGCCGCCGCGACGCAGCTCAGTGGGCACGTCATTACCAGCTCAGCACACGCGCCCGGAACGCGCCGGCCTGCAAAATTGCCCCTTTCATCTGCTGGCCACGTCCCCCTGCCACGTTCGGCGGCGTGGCTTTGCTGCAGGGAGGGCCTGCCAGGTGGCCAGGCGTAGGGGGCATCCTCCTCCTGTGGAGACGGAGGGAGGGAGGGGGCCCTGTGTGTGGGCTGGGGAGATGTGGGGGACTCTGTGTGCAGGCTCTCCCGCAGATGCCGTGGCACACCCAGCCCGGGACCCTCCGCTCCCGGCCCCCTTCCCTTCCTCCCGGGTGGAGGAGGAGGGCCAGAGCCCGGGGAGCCTCTGCTGGGTGCTCCTGGCCTTCGAGGGCGGGCAGCTGCTCTGGCGCCGGGTGGCCGGCATCTCGCCTCACCTCTGCCTTTCCCTGTGGGGCTGCGGGTGAGCGGTCTGTGTCTGGAGGGCGCTCAACCGGCCAGCCACCGCCTGCTTCTCTGTGCCCTTCAACCCAGCCGTTCGGAGAGCCTGCTGTGTTTTCTGGAAGAGTCCATGGCCTGCACTGGAGGGCCCAGGACCCCGTCCCAGCGGGAAGAGGGGGTGCGCCTCGAGCGGGAGGAACATGTGCGCACGTGGACCTGCAGTAGGAGCTCTGGGCATCGGAGCACAACACAGCCTGCTCTGCCGACAGGAAGCACCAGAACACAGGTAGGGGAGAACAGCCTCCTCTGGGGGCACGGTGGAGGAAGCATCGGGGGGGGGGTCCAGGAGGAGGTTCTGGTCTTTCCAGAGCCCCCCAGGAAGTCTGTGATGTGCTGCAAGGCCACGTGCGGCTGCTTCAAGCTTCTTCCTGCTTCGGGCGTCTTGGGAGCGGTTGGGGACTGAGCCTGGGAGTCCCCATCCGGTGAGGACACTCCCTCTCCCTGGCTCTTTTCTGGGTTGGAGGAAGTGAAGGCGGGACTGCAGCCTTGGGCAGATGCCTGGGGCCCCCGGGAGCCCCATTCCTCTCTGTGCGGTGGCGCCACCAGGCAGGGCTTTGGGAACAGATGCCCAGGGGCCCCGGACGTCAGAGCACGGCTGCCCAGGCCCAGCATGGCCGTGCCAACCGGAAGCCGGGCCGCCAGGGCTTCAGGCTTTCTGACCAGGTGTGCCAGCAAACAGGGGCTCCGGGCGGGGGGCATTTGGTGGCTGAATGCAAGGCCCGGCAGTAGGCTGGACCTCAGTGAGGTGATGCCTTCCGCCTTCTCCGAAGACCAGGTGGCCACAGGGCCACTCAGTCTGGGGCTACAGAGCTGCACAACCGTCTGCCCGTCTCAAGCTTCCAAGGAAAGGAAAGGGCTTTTAAGCAAACCACCTGAAACCCCGTTCCTAATCGGCTCCCTGCCCTGTCCCCGCAGGTCAGGGAGCTTCCTTCTCACTGACTTTGGGGTGCCCACAGCGAGGGATCCCCGTCAGGAGGCTGCGTGGCAGGGGCCACGTGATGCGTGGCCCCGGACACTCCCCCGAACGCGCCCAGAGCTGACACACGGCTCTACCCTCCTCTCCTGCCCCATTTTTTCCTCCTTTTAAGATGAAGCAATGAAATTATTTTTCTACTTGAGCAGTTTTCAATTTAGATTAAGAAAAATCTGTGCTCCGTTAGCAGCGCTGCAGTAAATCACAAGCAAGCAGCACTCTGCGCCTGACAGGCCGATCGCTTATCGGATGCAAACCTTTTTTCAAGTTGACAGACTCCAAGTGTGACATTGAGCGAGGGCGACCGGCCCGGCACCACGCGGAGGGAGCGGCAGGCGCAGGGGGGCCGAGCGGGAATGAGCCGGGGCCCTGGCGGGGCTCCTTCCAGGCACGGAGAGGATGGGCTTGCAGGCCCCAGTCGATGTCACGGGGGGGGGGGGTTGCTGCGTCACCAGGGAGGGGCCGCCAAGAGGGGCCACCCCCTTCCTTCAGGCCCTCCCCTGAACACCCTTGGCAGGGGATCCACAGGTGCTCAGGCCTCCTGCCTGGCCGGCCTCCCCGGGGCAACCGGGAATGGGGCGCCCTGACACGACCAAGACCCTGTTTCCAATTGCAGTGGGCTCTGGGGGTGGTGCTGGGGGTGCTTCCGAGCAGAGGTCCCCCCCCCCCAGGTCTTCTCCTGCCCGCCTTGCTTTCCCTTCTTGCTTTGGCGGTGCTGCGTCCCCATCCCCCCAAAACCACTGGCGCTTTTGTGACCTGCTTCTCCTGTTTGGTCCTTCTGCTGGCCACGGAAAAGCAGGCAGGCACCGGGGCCTGGCTCACAAGACACAGGAACCCACCGTGGCTGATCCGTCCCGCAGGGCCCGGCTCCTGCCGGCACTCATCCTTCTGCAGACAGACTGCCCGAAGGACCCATGGCTTGTGCTGGGGGGGGCGACCCGCAAGTGTCCTCCAAATTCAAGAGGGCAACTGCAGGGCGGGCCACTGGGAACAGCGACTGAGTGGCCAAGCCCCCCTGCTCCGTGTGGTCGTGCGTTGCTGGTGCCGCCCTCCCCACCGCCTTCCTCTTGGTGCCCCCAAATACCAAAGAAAGCTGCCCAGGAGTCCCCCAAAAGCGTTTGCAACTTCGAAAGCAAAGCCAGGCCCGCGCCAGAGCGCCAGTCCCTGGAAATGAGGGCTGCGCAGCGGGGCTGCGGGGCTGCCCGGTCCTTTTCCTTCCCGCCACGGCAGCGGCTGCGGGAGGGACGCAAGAAGGGTCGCCGCGCCGCCGCGCCGCCGCCGGGGAAAGCGAGGCCGCCGCTCCAACAGCGCCCCGGGAACGGGAGGAGGACGCGCCCAGGGCGGCGCCGCACGCGCGGCCGCGGATGCGCGCCGCGGGGCTCTCGGGCGGGCGCGTCTCCGCGGGGAAGGCGCTTGCAGGGGCCGCGCGTGCTCGCTCCGAGCGCAGGCTCGCTGGGAAGCCTCCTCGGAGCCGCCGCCCGGACGCGCGACGCGCCCGGCGCGGGACACGCGGCAACCGGGCGCGGGGGCGCCGCACCCCCGACGCGGCGAAGCCGGGCGCGAGGCGAGCCTGGCTTGGAGCGGAGCGAGCGGGGCCCAGCCGCTGAGCGGCGTCCGGGCTCCCGACCGGCGGGCCCAGGCCCCGGGCCCGGCTTCCTCCCCTCTCCCTCGCCAGCGCCATCAGCGCCGGGCGCGGAAGGCGGAGGCCGGCCGCCCGCCTGCTGCCTGCGCGGGGCGAGGGCTGGAGGCAGCGGGCGGGGGTGCCTGCGGGGCCCGCGGAAGGCTCGGGGGCCCCGGCCCTCTGGCGCAGTGGGCCCCTCGGCCCGCCGTGGCCCGACGCACGTTTCTGAAAGGCAAGGCGCCATCTGAGCTGGGGGCAGCCGCTGGGCCTGGAGAAGGCAGTCGGAACCGGCCGGCGGGGCACGGGGCAGAAGACCCCGGCCTGCGGGTCGCCCTTGCCTCTGGCTGCGCTGCTCGAGCAGGGCTTGCAGCTTTCTGAGTCATTTTCCCAAACCCCGTGAAAACGCGGAGCTCAGATCCATTTGTGCAGCAGCAACACCTCCGCCTCGCCACAGTCGCACCACTTTCAGCTCTCGGAAAAGGGTCTGCCCCCGGCTGAGGTTGCCTGCTGCTGTGTGCCTTGTTGCAAAAAGCCATTAAAAGTCCTTAGAAGTTCGGAATGCTCCCTGCAGAATCGAGAACTTTCCCACACAATGAATATGTGTGTGTGTTTCATTGCATCATTTGTTCTGCATTCAGGATGCCAGCCTCTTCGACACAGAATTATTCTTGTTTGGCACAAAACAAGGAGGAGTGACTGGTCGCATGAATCAACACCGCCGTAATGTTCACTTTTTAGCTGCTCGTGTCAAAGTGCAAAGCTGTACTTCAGGCTCATGTTTTAATATTCGCCCACATGTATTCGTTGCTAATCATAAACCATTTACCAAACATTCCCAGATTAGAAAGAAAAAGGCGTAAATCCTGCGGAAGGTTAAATGCAAGCCAGAGGGGCCAGGGGGGAGTGATGGCGCTGCCACGGGGAGCTTTCGCGCCTGGCATTCCTGCAGCTGCCAAGCAGGGCTGCATTCTCCCTCAATCTAAGCTGTTTTCCCCAGTTCAGCTCTTGGGGGTTGTTTCCTTGCTTGTGGGCTTCCTGGAAGGACCTGTCTATGGAGACCCACGCCAGTCTGGTCCAGCGGGAATCTTCTGATCTTCTAAAGCGGGTGCCCCAAATGCCCCACAGCCTGGCCACTGTTGTCACTCTGGCAGCCACCTCTCTCCCAGAGGCAGGGAACGGGGTGCCTGATGGGGATGGGAAGCACAGGTGGGGGAGCCGGCCTGCAGGAGGAGCAGCCTCATCCGGGAAGGCCGGTCTTGGTGTTGGGATGCGGGCAGATGAAGGATCACCATTCCTTTGTTACCTTTCCTTTCTGCCCAGCAGTGCAAGCCCCTGGGCCGTTTGCAAAAACAAAAACCTTAGAACGCGTTCTCAAAAGTCTGCCGGGACTTGGGCTCCGCTGCAGTAGCAGAGGAATCAGGTGAGATCTCCGGAGCGCAGCCGAGGTCCAGCTAGTGCAGCTCCTGCATGTGGACAAGGTGCTGGACAGGTCTGTGCTGCCATGCCTGCACCGGCCCCTGGCCCCCGTGGCTAGTGAGAGCCCACAGGGAGGGAGCTGCCGGCTGGGCCAGGGAGGCGCTTGCTGCTGCTCTACGAGGAGTGGTGGTCCCGGGCCACGTGGAACGAGCGGTGGTGAGACCAGTCCTGGAGAAACCTTCCTGGACTCCGCAGAACTCAACAGTTTCTGGCTGGTGGGACCCCCCCCCCCCCGCTTCCTGGGCAAGGCTGTGGAGCAGGTGGCGGCCAGCCAGCTCCAGGCACTTCGGAGAATTCTGCGTATCGGGATCCGTCTCATTTGGGGTTCAGGCCTGGCTTTGGCACGGAAGCAGCAGCAGCCGCCCTGTATGTGGACCTTTGCTGGGAGAGAGCCGGGGCAGGGCCACCCTGTCACTCCTTCTGGGATTCCCAGCAGCTTTGGGCGCCGTCGGCCAGGCCAGGGCATCCCTTCTGGAGAGGCTGGCTGGGCTGGGAGCAGGGGCACCGCCCCGCAGAGGTTCCACCGCCACTCGCGTGGCTGGCTCCAGGAGGTGGTTTCTGGGGGATACTGCTCTGCCCCCGGACCCTCCCGTCTGGGGTTCCTCCAGGGCCGGTCTCATGCCCCATGAGCGGGGTCACCTGGATTTTTGGAGTGTGTTGCCATCGATACGCTGATGACACGCAGCTCTGTCCACCGTGCAGACAACCGAAGGTGGGTTCATCCGTCCGGAGGAACCAGAGGGATTCTGGGTGCTCCCTGACATAAGTCTTCCACTTGGAGAGTCTTGTGCAGCCTTTTCCCTCAGGGAATTTTCTGCTATATGAGAAAAGATGGAAGAAGCAGCGGGAAAACGGGGAAGATTACAGTGGATGTCTAGCCCACATAAGTTTCTGTGAATGAGCCAGGCCTATGGCTCTGTCAAAACCTCACCCTCGGGGTGTGGGATCCCAGCATGTGCGAACCGGTGTGGTGTGGTGGTCAGACCATTGGACTGGGTCCGGAGGTCCAGGCTTGGTCCCAGGGCTCAGCCCCACAGCCCACCCGGTGACCTTGGGTCAGCCACAGATGCCCAGCCCAGTTCCCCTCCTGAGGCAGCGGTGCAGATGGAGGAGAACAGGGCTGTGTGTGCCACCCCCGGCTCCCTGCCAGTGGGGAGGGTAGCACGGAAACGTGACACAGACACGTGTAGTGCAGGGAGGCAGGCCGGAGCTCCACGTTGAAAGCGCTTGCTTGTTGGGTGGGGGGGGCAGTCCCTGCGGGCAAAGGGCTCCCTGGGTCCAGGGCCTCGTGACTCCGAACGCTGGCCCCGCCAGCAGAGCATCTCCTGGTGAAGGTAGCGTCCCCCACCCCTCGCCCGAGAACTGCAGCCCCAGAGGCTGCCATGGGGCAGGCACGGCAGCTGCTTCCAGGATGCCGCAGGCCGAGCGCCCCCCCCCCCGATGATTCCCCCAAGGTCAATGTGCTGAGGTGCTCCTCCGCACAGTCTTATCTGCCGGGAAGCAGGCAGGGCCGCTGGTGCACACTCGGGTGCTCGGCAAACTCCACAGCTCACTGTGTCTGCCCTGCGTGGCCAGAGGGGCCGTCCCCTCCACTGCTGAGGCGGGCTGGCTTCGAAGAGGGTCCCAGGGCAGCCCTCCCCTGCCTGAGGCTTGCCAGGCAGGGGGCCCTTCCGGCGGAAGAAGGCCTCTGGCCCTGAGGGCTCCTGGCCATCCCTGAGCCAAGGGTTGTGTGCCTGGGAGCCCCGGCCCCTGGGGAGCGTGGGCAGGAGGGGGCATGGTGCTCACGTCCTGCTCGTGGGATCCTGCAAGGATCTGGACCAGACGGGCCCTGGATCGGATCCAGCACCAGAGAGCTGCTGCAGCGGGGCTGCCCCAGGGCGATCCTTGGGTTGGCTAGCCCTCTCCTGTCCAGGCTTCACATGGGCGTGCACCGGAGGTGTGCCCGTTCTGTGGGGCAGCCCCCCCCCAGCTTGCCCAGCCCGGCCCCACGTGGCTCAGTGCGGATCCTGTGAGAGCACAATACAAGATGACGGGACTGTGGCTGGACGCAGGCTGGATCTCCCACACGCACAGAGCGAGGCAGAGCCTGTGGAGGCCACCGAAAACGAGCGACTGCCAGTCTGGACTGCTGCTCTTGGGGGAATCTAGCCGCCTGTGTTTCTGCGAGCGCCCGATTCCCCCTTTTTCCTCCTCCCTCCGGGTCCCTTTCCTTGCATGTCATGCTTTTAGGTAGGAACCGCCTTACTGATTCCCACAAGCCACTCTGAGAGCATTTTGGCTGCAGAGCCAGGTAAGAAGGTAATAAAAAGCATTCATTCATAATAAATTGGACCATGCGAAATAGCTTCTAGGCGCTGGCGTTGTTCCACCTCAAAAAGAGAGGCGTTCGCTCCTCAACAGAAGTGCAAGCGAAGTGCCCAAGCTCATTTTTATTGTCTCATCACTGGCTGCATGATCTTGGAAGGGGGCGGCTTTGAGGGGTGGCTCTGGCTATCCGGAAGGGCCCCCCCATTCTAAATTTGCCGCTGCTCCACGGGCGCCAACGGGGCCGTCTGACCTGGCCCAGGTGCAGGCCTTCCTCTGCTCTCGGGCGTCTGGCAGCGGAGGAGGAGGAGGGCTCTCCCCTCCAGGGATGGCCACGCGGATTCTCATGATTTTAAAAATTGTGTACAGGCAGATGTTATATGTTCGTACGCAACGTTGTTATATTGTGTCGGTTTTAGTCTTTGGAAGCCGGCCAGGGAGTTTCGGCTGTTAGGCAGTATCAAAATGGAAGAAATGAAATGTTTGCAAGCCTGGACTCATAGAAACATAGAAACAGAGCGAGTCATCGAGTCTGACCCCCGGCTCTTGGGGCGTCTTCACTGGCCTCCTCTGAGGGCCCCCCCAGTGGGGTTCGGTGGGTGCCTGCAAGAGGGGGAGGGGCTGCTCGGCTGTGGTGCCCCATTTACGGACTGCCCGGACAGGCCTTCTGGCTCTCCCAGGTGCTTCATACACGTCAGTGTTTCGGGTTTGGTGGCTATTTCTGATCTCGTTCCTCCTGTGCCGCTTGGTTGTTGTCGGTCGTTGGAGCGCTTTTCTTTTTCAGCTCCATGTGAAACGCCCAGCGATACCTCGTCAGTGGTAGATTAAAACTACAACCAAAAGTCCGTACACAGGCCAGCCCTGCCAAGAGTACGGAGAACTAGCCTGCCTTTTACCTGGCTGAGAGGTGACTGGCTGGGCGGGCTGGCAGGCACTGGAAGGTGCTGGGGGCTTTGCCAGTCCCAGAGTGCTCAGGCACCGATCCTGCCCTTCCCCAGCTTCCCAGCTCAGACCCTCCCACCCGCCGCTCAAACCTTTAATCGCAGAGCGATGCCTGAATGGCTTGTGGTGAGAATGGACGGGGGCGGGGGGCAAGCCCCGTGTTAATTCTCTCTGCTCTCTGGAGGCTTTCAGGACCAGCAGCCCGGCTACCCTCCTGTGTTGCCACGTGCAAATATGACTGAGAGGCAGGGCACTTGGGTGGTTCCGGGTCCCAGGACGGGGTGCCAGGAGATGGCTCCATTCTGCATCCTGTGGCTGTTCTCTTGAGGACTAGAGTACTGAGAAGCTCCATGCTCTTCCACGCTGTGATCATCTCCAGGGGACTGCTGGGCGAGGCCATCCAGAGAATGGGGTGCAGTTCCCTCGATATGCTAGTGACCCTCTGCCCCATGGTTTCCATCAAGTCCTGGGGAGTTAATCCAAATTGGATTAAGGTAACTGTATTGATTATATGTTACGTTTTCATGCCATCCATAGCTAAAGTTCTCCGGATGGTTCACAGAAAACAGAAGCCTTAAAACTACAGTATAAAACATGACACAAACCCTGTTAACATACGGGAGTAGTTGCAACCAATCCGCGGTAGAAAGCCCAAGGAAGCTTGAAGCTGCAAGGGGCGGCATATAAATATTTAAATAAATAAATAAATAAATAAACTCTACCACGCGCCGCCAGATGCTGCGGAGTCAGGCATTAGCCTGGCAGCTCCAGGGCAGCAGTGCTGGTGCCAGGCGGGCCTCCCTGGGGAGGGCGCTCCATGATCACATGGCCACCCCCAAGGCCCCCTGCTCCTTGCGCTCTGGTGCGCCTCCCTCGGAGGAGCCACGCAGAGGGGGGCTCGGGCACGGCCTGTGCAGGCGGCCTCTGAGTACCAGAAGGAGGCTGAGAACAGGCTGCGCTCCCGCCGATGGAGCGCTGCCGGCACGCGGCCGTGGGGACAGGAAGGATGCTCTGTGGGATTTCTGGCTCACGCAGAGACCTCCGGCAGCTCCTGGCAGCTCTGTTGCTGCGTGCTTCTCTTGCTTCTGCAGGGAGGGAGACGCAGGCCCTGCCCCTCAGCAGCTCTCGGAGCAGACTTTGCCCCAGGGTGAGGGGGGCAGCCAGTCCTGAGCTTCCCCTCCACCAGGCGAGGCAGGCCAGGCGGCTTCCCCTTTGCCTGCTCAGCCTCCCGGCTCATCCTTTGCTCCAGCGCGAAGCCGAGCTGTCATTGCCGAAAGCGCGCTCATCCATCTAACCTTGGAGGAAGAAACGCACTGAGCCGGATAAGGGAGGCTCGGCGCTGCCACCGAGCCTGATGGATGGGCGACACGGGCCGGGGCTGACCTGGGCTTGTACGTTATCTGTGTGCTCCCAGGAGGCTGTTCATCACGCCAGGCGGGACGCAGGCACGGAGCGCCCGGGGCAGCGGGGCGGCAGCAGCGAGCTGGCGAGGGCGCGTGCGCACGGCGGGTCTGCGTGTGGCCACGGTGCCGCTTAGCGCACCGTGTCTGCACCGGCTGGCAGGGGCCCCGGCACGGCGCCTGGCCAGGCCCTTCCTGGGGACGCTCGCCTCCAGGGCAGGTGGCCCGGAGGAGGATGTCTCCGGCCGAGTCAGAGCGTGGCTCCCCGAGGGACCCCGGCTGGGACACGACCCCGCGGAGCCATCGGCCCTCTGGCCGGCACGGCAGCCGCGGGGCCCGTGGGGCTCAGGGCCCCGCTTCCATGCGCTCCGGCTCCGGCTCCGTCGCCGCTCCACCGGGCGGCGAGCCTCGCGGCGAGGCGCCGCCTTCAGCGCCCCGTCCGCGCTGCGTGTAGCCCGGGGCCCGCTCCTGGCGTGCCGCGCTCCAGTCTCACCTGCTCCAGCCGCGCTGTGCCGAAGAAGCCGGCGGCGCCTGCTGGAGCAAAGGCGAGGAGGGGCCCAGGCGAGCGGACGCCCCTGCCCGGGCGGGCGCGCTCGCCCCTCCGCGCCTGGGCGCCCTTGCCGGGAGCGAGCCTCGGGGAGCGCTCCCGCGGCTGTTCCTGGCGCGGCCACAGCCCCTCCCGGACTCGGGCTCGAGCCCCCCCGCCCGCAGTCTCCATGGAAATGGCGCTGCGGGACCTGGCCAGGCGCAGGTGGAGGAATTCCGCTGCCCATCAAGTGCTTCTGACAGGCAGGAGGCGAGGCGGGCGATGAGCGAGCGGGCGCCCTTCAGGGGCAACCCTGTCCACTGAAACGGGCAAGCCCCCGGAGCGCCTTCCCCGTTCTTCCCCGTTCTGTGGCTGTAGTTCGGACGGGGCTGCCCGGCTGGGCTCGCTTTCACGGGGTGACCTGGCTCAGCGGGCTGCTATCCTTTCCCCACTCCTAATGCCTGGATTGGGGCAGTGCTTGTCTGCAGCAGACCCTTTCCCTTCCTTTCTCAAATGTCAGGGTTTTTTTTTAAATAAAACTTTAAATCAGCCTAAAACAGATGGTACTGTGGCCCTAAGCCCCGTGGGACTGTGCAGGTCGAAACCAGTACCTTGAATTGGGCCTGGAAGCACATGGGCAGCCAGCGCAAGCAGGCCAGAACTGCTCCTGTGTTTGGGCCGCGGCTCTCGGGGGTTCGTGGGGCTGCTTCGTTCTGCAGCAGCTGCGGCTCCTGCGCCGTCTTCGAGGGCAACGCACATTGCAGTCCTCTGGCCTGCCCTTGCCGCCACCACGGGCTCAAAGGGTGGCAGGGGACTGAGAGACCGTTCGACCGGCCCCACGCCTGCTGCAGGATCTTTCTCGGGGAACTCTTCAGGAAGCCCAAGAGCGCATCCAGCCCGGCCCCAAACTGGGCGAAAAGCGCCGGCTGGATGCGTGCTGTGGGGCTGCCTCTGTAGGACTCTGGCCGGGGCTCTGGTGAGGCACCCAAGGCCAAGGAGCCCCGCTTCTCGCCTGCCAGACGCCGGCGGGGGACCTTCCCAGACATGCCAGAGCCTCCCGCATGCGGCGAGGGGGCGGCCACGTGCTCCGCCTGGGAAGAGCTCCCTTTGCACGCCTCCGGCGCCGAGAGGACGGGATGGGAAATAAACGAGTCTGTTTATGGAGCCCATAATGCAGCCGACCAAACAAGTCGCTCAGCGAAGCATCTCGCTGCCATAATGGGGGGTTATTTACAACCGTCCCTTCCGGGCGCCACGCCGGAGTGGCTGCAGCCGGGCACTGTCCACCGAGGACGCGCCAGTGTCGCTGCCGAGGGGGCCGCTGCGCCCACCGCCGGCGGGAGGAGAGGCAGCTTCCTCACAGGGGGGCGGGCGGGCTGGCCGGCTGGCCGAGGAGCCACATCAGCTGTGCCAGAAAGACCCGGGGCTCCAACCCACCGGCCAGAAAACAGGGGACATGCAGGTTAGCAGGCGCCTGGCTGCACAAGCTCTTGTGCCTTCTGTGCGTGCCTTGGAGCAACCTTGTCCTCCAAGGACAGCCTGCTAGTAAAGGTGATTAGGATGGGGAGAGGAGGGCCTGGATTTCAGATGAGGATCGGGCATCGCTCCTTACTTCGGCCAGCACCCTGCACGGGTGTGGGACAGAGGGGCTCCCGGAGAGCAGGGGCTCCAGCCTGGTGGGCCTTTGCCTCCACCACCCGTGGAGGCCTTGGAGCCCGGCAGGGGCTGGACCAAGGCCAGCCTGCCCCCTTGTTTCTCGAGGTGCTCGCCCTCCTCTGGGCAGCGACCTGCTGGCTTTGCCTCCTGCGTTTTGCTGCCTTGCCCCAAGTCCAGGAAAGCTGCGGAGTGCCGTTCATGCGCAGGGCTTGCGGGGCGAACGCACCCCTGGTGCCTTTGGAACGGTGCCGCTTTTGCACATGCGTGTGGGCGCTCACACGGCACCGCCTAAAGAGGGAAGCGGGGGCCTGGCCAGACTGGGCAGCCCCCCTCCCCGCCCAGCCAGCCAGTTTTCCCAGGCGCTGCTCTGTTTGTTGCGGCAGCAGCAGCACAGCCGAAAAGAGGAGGATGCCAAGCCAAGGAGCCGGGAAGGTCACTGGGGCTGCAGGGCTGCTGGCGGTGGTGAGGCAGGGCAGGGCACAGTGGGGCTGCCTTCCGAGAGGGCACCGGAGCCGGGCGGGGGCTGTAATTGCGGCTGCCTGCAGATAGGCAGGGGAAGGGGAGCTCCCGGGGGGGCCTGCTGACCCCAGACTCATCATCGTTCCTGGAGGCGCCCTACGCTCAGTTTGCTTTTCCTCCTCCTCCTCTCTCCCTCTCCCTCTCCCCCATGCGCATGAACACACACACACACACACACACACACACAGGGAAGTCATCACCTCCTTCCCTCCAACCATCTAAAATTAGCTCCCTTTGACGCACCCCGGGCAGCTGCCCTGCCCTGGCCTTCCTAAGGAAGCCTTCTGGATTCTCACTGCCATGCAGAGGCCCGGGGGAAGAGAGCGTGGAGGACACGCTGCAGGCCGGGCTTTTCCCGCACTCGCAGCGCTGCGCTTTGGGAACCTGCACCCTCTGGAATCCCCTCTTCCACTCCGGGCTGCGGGGAGAGCAGCTTTGTCCCTCGTACCTCATCATGCTCCTTGGGAGGAACAGGCCCATGCCTGTGGGAGTGGGCTTAAGCTGGGCTCAACCCAGCCTCCCACCCAGGAGCGGCCCCTGTTCCCGGGGCCGCGCATCTCGGGCTGCCTTGCGGGGAACCAGGGACGCCTCGCAGACTTGCCCAGACGACTGTGGAAGGGATCCCTCATCATCCTGGGATGAGAGCCTATAATGAGGCACTTGCCCTTTGGGCGACAGCTGCCCACCTGAGGGTCCCCAGAGCCTGTCGTGATGGATAAGGAGCGGAGGTGGGCAGCCCGGCATCCCGGTGACAGATGAGAGCTGCCAGCCGCGCGCGACACAAGCCCATTTGGCGCGGGGAAATGATCGATGCTAACACTAATTTTAAACACGGGCAACTGAATTCCTCCAGACAAGCACCATGCTCAGAATTTAGGGCACAGCTGCTGGGTTAAGATAAGGTGCGGAATCTGTCCCTGCGTGCAGAATGTTTCTTAATAATGAAAATTTGGTGATGGATGCAGCTGTCGCTGCGATAGAACCTCCGCCGTTGGAAACTTTCAGCTCCAGAGCCGTCTATTTTGGTCCCTGGGTGGCTGGAGAGGCGCTTGCTTTGTCCTCCCTGGCCCCAGGTGGGACAGGCGAGTCTTGCAGGAGCACCCACCTCCCTCTCGTTACCCGCGCATGGAAGAGGAGTGGGAGCAGGAGCAGAGGCAGGGCGGTGGCCACACTGGGGGTGCCGGGGCTGCCGTGGACGTTTGCACAAACGAGTGGGGATCACACAAGCCCAGGGGGGCCGCAGGAGCCTCGATCTTTGCAAGGCTTCCATAAGACCTCGTGGTCCCAGTCAAGACTGCCTGGCACTGGTCCCACTTCCAACAGTACGGGAAGGACGCTGCGCATGCGCACACACACAGAAGCCGAGGGAGGCAGGCGGGCAAACAGGGTGTTTGCACAACCCTCCAGAGAGGCACTAAGGAGCAGGCTGCATTACCCAAGGACACCACAATGCTCCTGCCTGGCCACCACGCACGAGGCCCCGGGGCCTTCTTTGGAACGGCCCCGCGTGGCAGGGCCTCCCCAGGGAGCTGCACCGGGCAGCTGCGCTGCGGGCATTAGATGCCAGCCAGGGCCCTCCTCCTCCAGCGACCATTTCAGCGTCAACCTGTTGTCCTCCTTATGGACTTGACTGCTGTTTTAATACCTCGAAACATTTTGATTGTTCCTGCCCTGTTCTTTGGAGAGTGGGGTTCCTTAATGGACTTAATCCACCCTGGCAGCATCCGTCTGTTGGGTGGTATTGGAAATTGATGAGGCCGGTGCTGTTCTGAAAGGGCCCTGGAGAGTCTCCTGGGATTGGTCGCTGTGCCCCGGCCTCCCCCCCCCCCGACCCCTTGCACTGCCCAGCCCCCCCCCCACCATGTGGAAGGGGGGCAGCACACCGAATGGGTCAGTGCTGGAAGCCATGCCCTCTGCAAGCAGCTGCATGGGGGGGCACACTCGCCGGCCCCTGGGGCCCCCCGAGAAGCCCCCCTCCACCACACGCCCAGGCAGCTGGGCAGGGCAGGGCAGGGCAGGGGGCAGAGAGCGGCGGCCCGGCAGAGGATCCCGCGGCACGCCAGAGCGGTGCCAGTGCCTGCCAAGGCCTCAAGGGAAGGAACGGGGCTCCGAGCAGCCACCGGCGCACTGTGCCGAGATGCTTAATCTTCCATTTGACCTTATCAAAAGCTTATTTGCACTGGGATCTGAAATTAAGTTTTCTTAAATCGTCTGCTGCCGATTTTACACCATATTAATTTCTCCTTGGCAAAAGGAGTTCGCGCCGCTCTCCGCACTCGCGACGGAGCCCGAGGCACGCCGGGCTTCCCTCCTCCAGCCTGGAGCACGTGCCGGAAGCCGCGAGATGTGCTGCTCGGATGTGCCGCCCGGCGCTCGGCTACCCGGATGCATCACCGCGGCTCAGCCCTGCCTGCCCGGGTCACCGGCAGAGGCTGCTCCGGCTGCCTGCTCTTCCCCAGGGCGACCACCAAGCTGGGCTGCACCGGGTCAGTGGGGCTAACCCCCTGCAGCGGCTTCCCCCCAAGTGTGCCGGGGGACTCAGGTGCCGGCGATTAACGTGGCTTTGCCTGCCGGCGTCCTGGAGCTGCCCCAGCAAAAGGGGCTTCCGAGGGCAGGGGAGCCGCGGTCCGGTCCGTCGCAGGACAAGCTGCTTCCCCTCCGGCCCCGGCCCCTCGCCCACCTTCAGAGCCTGTGTGAGTGGGGGTGGCTCCTGGCGAGCGGACCCCGTGGGGCAGAGGTGGGCTGCTTTCTGGCACGCCTCCGGGCCGCCCCAGGCTGGCGCCACCCTTGCAGAGGCCAAGGCGCAAGTGGAGCGGCCTCGCGGCACCAACCGGCCTCCTGCTCCTTGTGCTGCGAAGGAACGCGTCTGCGGAGCAGTATCCTTCACCATCGCCTGTTGCCAGGCAACCGGCCAGGTGAGCCCTTGAACTTTGTCAGGAGAGCCGCAAGCCGCTGGGGCGGCAAGATGCGTCCCTCCATCGCGCGAGTTGGGAACTTCTCCGCAGGACCGTGTGCTTCGGCGCAAGCTCGGAAAATAATGATTTAAAAATCGGCGAGCCACATCCGAAGGCGAAGCAGGGCAGAGAGCAGCACCTCGTGCAGCGCCGCGACAGGCCGGGGCCTTCCAGCCTGCTTCTCTGCTGCTGCTGGACCGGCCCTAGCAGAGGAACCCTGTTTCTGCCGCTTCTCCCGCCCCCTCCTTTTCCATCATCATCATCATCATCATCAATTATTATTGCTATTGTTATTATACTTTGCAATGCCATCTGGTTTATGAAGAGCTAGGAGACAGGTTTCTGCCCCAAGGGGCTTGCAATGGGAAACACAGACATGAGGGAGGGAAACAGAGCCAGAAGTGGACAAGGCGAAGGGTGTGAGCACTTCAGTTTGGCTTTTTTATTTTATATAGCAGTACCTCGGCTCTCGAACTTAATCTGTCCCGGGACTCTGGTCAGGACCCAAATTGGTCGTGACCTGTCAAATTTCCCCGTAAGGGTCAATGTAAATAAAGTTAATCTGTTCTGCAACTGTTTTTTTTTTTTTACTCACAAAAATTGGAAGCAGAGTGACAACAAAGATCGCAGCCATCTCCCCCCCCTCCCCCCCGGACGCACGACCGTGATCTCGCCCATGCAGGGAAGGCGGGCACATGACCTGCGGCAAAAATTTTATGAAATTTCTGTTCATGCCCCGATCTGGTCGCGAACGGAGGTGCTCGTGAGCTGAGATACCACTGTGTCGCTCCCCTTTCTGTGAGCACCACCAAGCTGCTGCACCAGAAGAAAGGAGAAAAAGCAAAAAGAGCCACGGCATCGCAGACCGGGCAACCATCTGCCATGGAATGGACCAGCTGGAAAGGGGCTGGCCCCGTCTCTCGGGCAGAGCCCGGGGCACTGAGGAGTGGGCCTGGGGGGCTGCGGAGCCAGAGGGGCCCAGCTGAGGTGGGTCCGGAGGGGGACTTGGCCGCAGGGCTGGGTGCGGCTGCAGCAGCTTCACCCGGGACAAGGGGAGAGCCTGGCAGGGTCCTGCCTGCCCCTGGAAGCCCCAAGCAGGGCTTAATTTTGCTGGTTTTGGGAATCCGGGAAAATGTCTTCTAAGCCTCTGGTTAGGTTCCCCCTGGAGCACAGTGCCCAGTGCCCAGGCAGCCCACTTCAAGAGAGACGCAGACGGAGGGGGGCAGCCAGGGTGGTCTGGGATGCAAAGAAGCTCAGAGAGGAGAGACTGAGGGAACGGGCATGCGCAGCCTGCAGAAGAGCAGAGAAGCGAAGGCCGAGGGGAGGCAGCATCGCGCTCTGCGGGTCCTCGAAAGGCTGCCGCACTGAGGAGGGCAGGGTCCCTTCTCGATCCTCCCAGAGTGCAGGACACAGAGGACGGGGCTCAGGTTCCAGTCAGATATCCGGAAACCCTTCCTCACCGCTCGAACAGGACAGCAATGGGGCCAAAGACCTGGGGAGGCGGTGGGCGCTCCCACCCCGGAGGCCCTAGAGATACAGCTGGACAGTCATTTGAGAGGATGCTCCAACCGGAGTCTTGCATGGAGCAGGGGGCGGGATCGGATGGGCCCCGGGCCCCTCCAGCTGCACCATCCTCCCCACCGGGCAACAAGCAGCGTCGTTCTGCTGCGTCAACGGCTTCCCCTTGTGGTGCTGAGTGGCTTTGTGCTTCGCTGGGTCCTGCTCTTCTCCGCTGGTGGGGCGCACTGCAAACTGCAGGATCGGGGCCATCAGTCCACTGGGCGGGATGTGCCGAGCGCCCCACCAAGGCGCCCGCTCTGCAGCCCCACCCTTCGCCCTCCACAGTCTGAGCGGCCTGCCGGGCTGTGCTTGGACTGGCCGTCCCTTCACGTTTCCCCACAGCCTGCTGGTTCACAGCCAGAGGGGCTCCTGCAGGCCCCGTCCCCGACCCTGCCAGAGGTGGGACATCCAGGGCTTAAAAGTGCCCACGAGATGGTGGCCAGCTTCCGCTTGAGGGCCTCTGCGTGGGAGCGCCTGGCCCGTGCTTGCACCTGCGAGGGCCACGAGTCTTGCTCACCCAGAATCCATCCCCCTGAAATGTCGGCCAGCTCAGTCCAGTTCTGCATCTGAGGCAGCAAAGACACCCTGCCCCCCGCCTTGCAGGGCAGCCTGGTTCCCCTTTCGGGAGAGGGCTAGCCCAGCCCCTGCCTGCTAGCCAAGCATCCTGGGGGACGTTGGCAAGGACTTGGCCAGAGTCAAGATAAACGAGGCCCATGGCTCTTCAACAATTCGCTAAAATTGTAACCTGGTCTCTAAGGAGGAGAACCAAGATGAGTGTAGCCAGACTGATTCCCAAACGAGCCCTGCGGGCGTCTCCCCATCCCTGCATTAATAACGAGCGGACCCCGTTCTGATCTCTTCGAGGATCTTCCTGGCATCACAGCCAGGCTGCAGGGTTTGCAGCCGCCCGGACCCCCCTCCTGCCCCCTCCGTCGGGGCTGCGAGCTTTTCGCCTCCTCTGCGCAGTCCTCCTATTCAGCCAACGCAACGATCTCCCAGGTCCCTTCTGCTTTTTTCAAGAGCACTTTCCTGAAGGTCGTGATTCTGATAGCGGAGGAAAAGCTGTTTTCCTAATGGAGTATTTCTGCCGCTCTTCGGTGTGGAGGCTTTGCAGCAGAAAGGCAGGGAAGGAGAGGCTCTTTGTGTCGCACGGGGCTCTCAGCTCCGCAAAGCAGATTCAGCCATGAAGGGCCCTGTGCAGAAGAGCCAGGTGCAGGCGCCCCCCCGCCGCCCCCGGCCCTCTCGCGCCTCGCTTGCTCTGCAGAAGCTCTCGGAGGCCATAGCGGGAAGCGCCGGCAGCACATTCCCAGGGCCTTTCCCCAGGATGCAGCGCATCAGCCCCGACGCCGTGAGGCCGTGCAATGTCACCGGCTTATCTCCTGCGCAGCTCCTGACTGGGGATCCTGAGCTGCAGCCTTGGCTCTTCACCTGCCGCGCTGCTTCTGCAGAGCTGCACGCAGGGCGGAAGCGGAGTCACCGCCGAGCGGCTCCATCGCCTCTGCCTCTTCTCGCCGCGCTCACGGTCCTTTCCTGCACAATGCAGCATCTTCCTTTGCGAGCCCCGCGCTTTCCGCACAAGACCTGCTCTGTCAGCTAGCCATTCCCTGTCCGTGGTTGTTTTGCGCGTTCTCTGGATGTGAGTTCTCATGTCCTTCCACTTTGCCCCCGAAGAGCACTTACTTTCCCAGAGAGTTTTTGGAGCATGGAAAAATGGCATTGAATTGAGAAAATGAAGGCAAAGGCGATTTCCACTTGCGTGTTTGCGCTCTCGCACGACACCACAGTGCGCCCTAGAGACGATGCAGTGCAAAAGCGGGGAAGGACGCAGCTTGCGTCTCGCTTCTGCTGTGAAGCCAACTCAAATTCACAACCGGCCTGGGCTTCTGGCTTGCCCTTCCCTCCATTTTTTCCACATGCCCCTTTGTTATTTCCAGCTCCTCACTTACCTTTTTCAGCTAAAAATCAATCAATCAAACAAACAAACAAACAAACCATTTTTTACAAAAGCATTTAGCTTTTTGAATTTGCGCTGCCTGGTCCACCCGTGCCTACTTAAGAGCAAATCCCAGTTCACCCAGTGGGGCTTGCTTCTGGTCAGCACGAGTGGGCTTGTCTGGGGCGCTCCAGGCGCTCGGAGCGACTTGCAGGTGGCGTCTTTCAGGGCCCCCCTCATCGTGTCGGCCGCGCGTTGCGGCTCCCCCGGTGCCACCGGGCAAGAGGTGAAGTGGGACGGAGGCGGGGGTGCGTGGCCGGTGCGTGGCCATTCAGAAATGCCTCGCAGGCCCTCCAGCCGCTCGAGGAAATGCTGCAGGTGCAGCCCCTCTTCCGTGCTCCTGGGCGGACGGTTGCAGAGCGGGGCCGCCTTCAAAGCCTCTCACGCACAGCTTTCGTTGCTCAGTGCTGAGCAAGTGCCTCCGTCCCTCCGTCCGTCCATCCGTCCAGCAGCAGCCCTCGTGCGTAAGGTTCCCAGCAAGAGCGCCCGTGTCCCTTTCAACGGAAGGGGACTTAAGCTTCAAGCAGCCACGTCCAGCCTGGTGCCTCGGCTGTGTTGGACTTCGACTTCCATCAGCCCCTGCAGCAGCAGGGGGATGGACCCGATGGCCTTCAGGGCTCCTTCCAACACTACTCCCGGTGCCGGAAGGGACCTCAGCGCTCAGCAAAGCGAGAGGGAGAGCAGGTCACCTGCCGGGCGAGAAGCTGGCCCTGCTCCATGCGGGAGGGTGTGGGGAGCCCGGGCTCCGCTAGCTGGTTGCGGCAGCGCTCGACCCCCGTGTCCATTGCGGGTGGTGGGAAAGAGCTCTGAGCACAGCCACAGACCCCTTCCTGCAAGGGACGGGGCGGCTGGTGGCACGGACAGGTCTGCGAGCCTCTGCCCCTGACCTCCGCAGGCCTCGGCACGCCAGTTCCCGCCTTCAGCCCCAAGGACATGGGCGGCCGCGGCCACTGCCAGGAGGTGCCCTTCTTCTGCCCCAAGCGTCTCCGTGCACTGCAGGACAACCTTGCTCTTGTGGGGCTGCGCAAGTTCCCCACATCTGGGATCTGTTTGAGGCCGGGGAAGCGCTAGCTGCTGCGGGGCTAAGGCCCCCACAAGCCTGCATCCCCCGTGTCCCCAGCCTGCCTGTCCTCGCCTCTCCCCATGTCGGAGCTCCGCTGCTGGGGGGGCGGGAGAAGTGGCACCTCCACCGGGGCTGGAAAGGGGGTCCCTGCCAGCTCCCTCCCTGGGTTCAGAGCTCCCTCCATGTTGGGGGAGAGCCAGGATGGGGGGGGGGGGAGAGACGGCCTGCTGCTCCTGCAGAAACATAGAAACATAGAAACAGAGCAAGTCAGAAGGGGTCTCCCGGGCCATCTAGTCTGACCTCCGGCACCAGCTCTGCCCCACCGGCCCCACATCCGCTTCTCTCAGTGGCCAACCAGCTGCCCTGCCCAGACGGTCCCCCGAGCAGCCCCTTCCCCAAGATTCGGTCTAAGCCCATTAGCATCTCCCGGGGCAGAAGGACCAGGGGGCGGGGGGGCTGCAGGCAGAAGGAGGCTCTGCCCCGAGGCCCGGGGGCTGCAGCTGCCGGCCAGTGCTGGCTGCGCTGGCCAAGCACTGGGCCCGAGGCATCGGCCCCATTCCTGCGCAGAGGCCACCCGAGAGGGGGCTGTGGGGGCTGCTGGGCAGGGCGATGTGAGTGGGAACAGGGCGCCGTGCCAGCGCTGCGCCTCCTGCCGGCCTGCCAGTCTCGCCACCCAGCACTGCCGGGCCAGCTGCCCTTGGAGGGTCGTGTGGCCCTGGCCAGCTGGAACGGCGGAGGCCTCCCAGCCCCCCGCCACTGTGCCCCCCCAGAGGCATCTGGAGGGCAGGGGGCCCTGCGGGGGAGGGCAGATGCGACCTGTTGATTTATGTCGGCTAAGACGACGCTTCCTTTGGGTGATGTATTTGAAAGGCGCTAATTACAATGCTATTAATATTTATGAGCCTTATGTGCATGCCGATAGTCACTATTGGAAGGCATTAAGCCTTATCTAGCCCGCCAGGGCTTTGGGGCTAATGGGAAGCAGACTTAATCGCTCTGCAGGGTGGGAAGCCAGAGAACTCCAGCAAAAACCAGCACGGAGGGGCTGGGGGGACGCGCTCTGCCCCAGGCCCCCGTGGTCTTGGGAAGCAAGGAGCCGGACCGTCTACCGGGGGGCCAGGCGGTCCCCTGTCCACCCCACGGGGACAGCAGCCGGCAGGCAGGGTTCCTGTGTGCTTCTCGGTTGCTTCCCAAACACTTCCCCCGAGCGTGGCAGGCAGGAGTGAGACGCAGGCACCCTGAGGCGAAGGCAGAGTCTGCCAGGGGCATGTTCGGAGTCCAAAATCCAGAGCCAGCCGGCCAAACAGTCCAGGGAAGCAAAGCCCCCTGGCCAAACAGGCACTGAAAGAACAAGGCCCAGCTTGCCCGATCACGCACATGCACGCAGAGCGGGACAAGTGTCCTCGGACACGGCGTCCCCTCAAGGAAGAGCCGCTGCGACAGATCCCACCCCTCAAATTAAGCAACTCGTAAGCAGCTTCTCTTCAGTGCTCTCGCTGCTTGGGCAGGTCGATACAGGTGTAAGTCAGCAGTTCTTGGACAACCTGTCCCACACCTTTTAGGGATTACAACTCCCCTCTGCCCCAGGTTCCAATCGCAAAAAATGCTCTGGGAGCCTCCAACCTTCTCTCCACTCCGGTTCATTTCACATTTCAATGCACTGATAAAGCCCTGCCTAAAATATTCACATACCAAGCCAGGTAATTGATAACTCACTTAAATCAATACATGAACGAATGAATAATCCATCAGCTGCTCATCACACATTCTTTTAACTCGGTGATCCATCACCAGTAAATCCTAAACACAGAAATACAGAAACAGAGTGAGTCAGAAGGGGCCTCCTGGGCCATCTAGTCTGACCCCCGGCTCCAACCGGCTGCACTCACGACATGCCCACCATGCGCACGTCCAGCCTATCCTTGAACACCCGTACCGATGGGGCCTCAAGGACCTCCCGTGGGAGCCCAGGGACACCCAAGTTCTGTCTACAGCCAACCCACCCCAAAAGGGGGCACAGCTCGCTGGCAGCCGCTTCTCCAGCCGTGACGTCCTCTGGGCCCCTGCTTGGGGCTGCCTGGGGCTGCCGGCTCTCCCCAGCAGCCCTCAGCCATGGCACCTGGGCCCAGGACCTGGGCCCTGTCCCCCCTGGCACCCAGTGCCCTCTCTCCGGCTAGTGGTCGCTGCTGGCCCGAAAGCAGCCCAGTGGGCAGTTACAGGGGGTGAGCTTGGGTTTGGCCATGCTGCTGGCCCCGTCTGTCCAGGGCTGGCTCAGGGCATCCCAGGCCCCCAAGCTGGAGGTCCTGACTGCCCTGCCCCGAGATGCGGGGCCCAGTCCGGGGCGTCTGCCAGCAGCAGGCAGCTGGGGCTGTGGCAGCTGCTCTCAGGGGAGCTGCCCTGGCCCACCTGCGCCTGCGCCTGGCCACACTCGGCAGCCCCCTGGGCTGTGGGGGGGAGCCTGCCCAGCACCAGCAAGCCAGGGCCGGAGCACTGCCCCCCTCGGCGCAGGCCACCGGCCCTCCCTGCATCTGGAGAGGCAGGGCAGCGCCAGCGGGAGGCCTCGATTCGGGCTGCTCAGAGCGGGCAGGGGGCTGGGCCGCTGCTGGCAGCACGGGCCGGCCCCCCAGCAGCTCCATCCCGGCAGCTTCCCGCCCCTCCTCCTCCCTCAGGAACAGCCCCCGAGGCCCAAGCAGGGCGGGCTGCCCGGCCCCACAGAAGTGAACGGGAGTGCCCTGGGCAGCGGGGGCCGCGCACCGCTCCCCACCCCGGCTTGGCCAGCACCGTCGGCTCCGGGCAGCTCTTCTAGGAACCCTGCCAGCGCTTCCCTTCCCTGCCACGCGGGGGGCTCCGGGGCTCCGGGGCTCGTGCGCGGGGAGGGAGCTCCTGCCCGCAGCTGGGATGTGCACGAGGAACGGCCCTGCCTCGTGCCGCAGCGCCGGCTTTCCAGCAGCGCCTCGTTAATGGGCTGATAATCCATAACAAGCCGCTTCACGTGCTCGCTGACCTCACGCTGGAGCAAAGTTCACATCCATTTTCCTTCCCCTCATTTGTCTGTAAACCATGAAGAAAAATCGCCACCGTCCGCCCGCATCAGGCCGCCACTTTGATGTATGGCTGTAATAAAAAGCCCATTTTCAGCCGCGGCTCGCCTGGGCGGTGGTGCTGAGCGCAGCAGCTGGCGCCAGGCGTCCGGCGGGGCCGAGGGGCGAGTGAGAGGCCGGGGCAGGCCTGCGGACAAGGTGGGAGGTGACCTTCAGCACGGGCTCCGGGCTCCCTAGTCCCTTGTTGCAGATCCCCCCGAAGGAGAGGATGGCCCGGTTCAGCTCCTCTTAGCCGCTCTCCCCGGGCAGAGGGGAACATGGCCGCTGCCGGTCCCGCTCCCCACAGGGATGGCTGTGCAGGTCCTTGGCGCACGGCTGCCAGCCAGAATCCCTCCTGCCCCATCCCAAATCTGCCGGTTCGGTTCTCACTGCAGGAGGAAAGCGGAAGCGCAGCAGCCCAGCTGCAGGGGGCGGAGGGAAGGGGGACCCTGTAGCATCCGGGTTTCTCCGCTGCGCTCGGATCCTGCCGCCGAAGGCTCCTCCCTGCCTTTCGGGTCCGCGTGAGGCAATGCTCAACGTGCCACTGAGGCGGCCTCTGCATCGGGTCTCCGGGAGATCCCTGGAGTGGGTCGCCATTTCCTGCTTCTCTGCAGCACTGGCCGGAGTGAGCTGGGGCGTCTCGGCCCTCGTCTGCTGGAGGCCCCCCACCATTCCCTCACGAGGCCCCTTCTTTGTCTGCTGGATTGCCCGCTCCTCCCGAAGAGGGTGGGGGCCTTGGGCCTGGTCTCTCGGCGTGGACCCCTCCGTCTTGGGTGCCGCTGCTTGGGTGCCTGGCCCCCCGGGGGCCTGGCTCTCAGCCCCTCTGGCTCCCTCGAGCGCCCCGCCACGTGCAGGTGCGCATCCAGGAGTCCAGGGCCAATTTTCTCTCCCTGTTCAGAGTGAGCCGAACGAGGATCAGAGGAAGGAGCGCGGAAATGCCGCATCTCGCCCTACGCCAACAATTGAAATTATGCAGATGATCCGCCATCGCGGGCAGAAAGCAGCAACGCGCTGCAATGATTCCCGAGGGAGGCGGGGGGAGAAAGTGGGGCAGTGGGAAGCAGCTGAACGTCGAGAGAACCAACACGGCGGCCGCAGAAGAACCGCGGAACTGTAAGGTCAACAGAGACACAATCGAAATTGCAGGAGCTTTGACATGCCCTGCTCCCTGCTCAGAGCCTGTGCCGGCTGCGGCCCAGAAGTTGCGGGAGGCTGAAAGGGCAGCGGCAGCAGTGAAGGGACAGGGAACATCAAGTGTTCAGACGTCTCACTGGAGACCCAGGCCAAGGTGGTGCGCACCGCTGTAACCTCAACCACGAGGAGTGGGCCTGAAAGCCGGGCAGGGAGGCGAGCAGGCGAGAAGGAGCCCTAAAGGGGCCGTGGGCTCTCCCTCCCTGGGGACGTTCAGGTGAGACTGGGCAGCCACCTGAGCGGGGTGCTGTGACTTGGCGCCCTGCAGCAGCAGCGGGTTGGACCCCATGGCCTGCCCGGCCCCTGCCAGTTCTGCTGTTCTTTGATTCTGTGATGGTTCTATGAAGTGGATGCATTCAGAACTTGGTGCTGGAGGAGAGCTTAGCAAATGCGCTGGCCTGACAGAAGGATGAACCCCCAGGGTTCCCGAGGGCGTGGAAGGGGCTCCCACGGGGGGTGGCTGAGGCCCCATCGGTGCGGGTGTGCAAGGACAGGCTGGTCATGCGCATGGTGGGCATGTCGTGAGTGGAGCCGGCTGGAGCCGGGGGTCAGACTAGATGGCCCGGGAGGCCCCTTCTGACTCGCTCTGTTTCTGTTTCTATGACAAGGGAGTCCTGGGTCAGATCATGCCGGAGCTTTCCCTAGAAGCAAAGGTGATGAAACCGAGGCTGCTGGACATCATGAGAAGGAAAGGCTTGCCGGAGCAGACGGTCACGTGAGGGCGCACTGGAGGCAGAAGAAGAGTCGCGCCCAGCAGGAGCTGGCCGGTTCCATTCGGGGAGCCGCGGTCTGGATTCGTGAGAGCTGCGCTGCGCTGCGCTGCCAGGGCCGGGCATCCTGGAGGGCTTTCATCCGGAGGGTCACGCAAGCCAGCAATGCCTTGAGGGCATGTGACTTCAACTGCAGCCGCAGCCGCAACCACAACCGCAGCAACAGTGCCACTGCTCTGCACAAACCGGTTCGGGTGCCTGCCCACCCTCGCCCTCCTGCTCCCGGGCTCACCGTCCTGCCTGGGGGATTCCCACTGGGGCAGCTGGTTGGCCTCCTGCTGTAGGAACAGAATGCCGGGCTGGAAGGGATCGTGGGCTGATCCAGCAGGGCTCTTCCCATGTTCGTCTTGTGTTTGCCTGCAGGCAGCAGGTCAGGAGGGGCTGCAAAGGTCTCTCCCTGCCTGGCAGACTGCCTTCTCCAAGCCTCAGAGCCCATTGCACCGTCTGGCCTTTTCCACCGCCTTGCACAGAGTGCCCCTCCTCCATGCCGGAAAGAGCAGTGAGCGCTGAACATTAATACCACCAGGGGCCATGCATTCCGTGTTTCTGCTGCCCCCTTTCCATCCCTGCCCTGGTTCCACTCTGGGCGGGGGCTCCATCTGCTCATCCCGCCAGTGGGGCAGCTAGGTAACTTGAGACCCCGGACTTAATGGCTGCCGGCCTTCACTGCCTGCCACTCTGGGGCGGCCGGGGGGCCTGCATGGCTGGGCTGTGGGGCCTGTGTCTGGGCCCCAAGGTCCCCCCAGGGTCCCCACACCCCACCTCGGTGGCATGACCACACCTCGCTTCTCTGCACAGCACACGGGGGGCACCGAGGCTGCGGGGCCGGCGACCACGTGCGGGAGCCTTCCCGGCTGCCTCGGGGCCCCTCCGCACAAGCTGCCCCCCGTCCGGAGGTGCGCCTGTGCAAGGCGGGGGCTGCCCACTGCCCGGGCTGCCTGCTGGGGAAACATCGTTGCTGAGGCATCTTTCCCGCAGCGGGCACAGCTGGAGGGCCTGTGCGAGCCGGGCTATCGTGGCTAAAAATATCCGGGCAGCGCGGCAGCCAGCCAGCCAGCGAGCGAGTGGGGGCTGGCAGGCTCATGACCCCCTCCCAGGCTCAGGCGCATCTGTCGCTTGGCGGGTGGGGCTGGCACAGGCAGCTGTGGGGGCGGGGAGGCGGGCGGCTGTGGAGCCTCCGGGAAGCAGAGGGGAGAAAGCTGCTCCTGCCGAATTTCCCTCTGCCAAAACGTAGAAAATTCGGCACGGCAGGGAGAACTGGGGCTCAGAGGCATCACTGGCGCGTTGCCCTCGGCACGGCTCTGCTGGCCGCAGGGAAGGCGCCGTGACCCCAGCGAAGCCCCCTGCCTCCAGTGCCCTGCGGAGCCAGCAGAGTATCCTGCCTCCTTTCGGGTTTCCGTCCCACCACACAGATCTCCATACCAAGCTGAGTCGCACGCAAGACATAAGAACCACCCCGCTGGATCTGGATCTGGATCTGGATCTGGATCAGGCCCAGACCCAGGATCAGGCCCATCCAGGCCAGCCCTCCGTTCACACACGGTGGCCACGCGGCTGCCCACCGGATCCCACAGGCAGGCTGCGACTGTCTGCCCATGTTCCCCAGCCACTGGGACATGAAGGCACCCTGACTTGGCCACAGGGGGCTCGCAGAGCCATCCCGACGGGGAGCCAGCACCGCCTGCCATCCTCCAAAATTCGTCCAGCACCCTTTCAGAGCCCTCCAGGTTGGTGGCTGTCACGTCTTCCGGGGCCACGGGGCCGCTTTATCGTTTAGCTACGTGCCATGGCAAACGGTCTTGCCGCACTCTCTCCTGGGTCTCCCACCGTTGGCTCTGTGGGAGGACCCTTCAGGTTCCAGTGTTACGGGAACCTGCTGCCTTTCTTCTGTGGTGCAGCTGCTCAAGGTCAGCCAGAAGGAGGCACCCCGGACCCCCAAACCAGCCCCACTGGCCCGGGAAGCACCGCTGCCTCGTGTCACGTTGGCCTGGACCACTGGCGGAAGCCCCAGCGAGCGTGGAGCTCCTGCCTGGATCTGAGCACTGCCTGGAGACCGTCCTGAGCCACCGCCCCACACAGGCCACGATCCGCATGAGCAGGGCTGCGGGTGTGCTTGCCGAGCTAAAGCTGCCCCCGCCCAGCGCCTTCCCTCCCCTTCCGCTGCAAGCTGGGCTCTGGCCATCGGGTGGAGATGGCAGGGGAGAGTCTTGGAGAAGCTTCCTCGCCGTAGGGCGCGTGCCCTGGAGAGGGGGACCCGCCTTTCGGGGTGGGGGTAAAAGGAGGCGGGACGTTGCTGCCGCCTGCAGAACGGAGCCTGCCCTGCGCAGGGGCGGCTCTCGGCGGCCCTGGGGCGCCCTCCGGCTCCGCATTCCCCACAGAGGTGACCCCCGAGGGCCGGCTCCGCCGCGTCGCCAGCAGGGGCAGCCGAGGCCCACTGCGCGGAGCGCTGCTGCCCCCTAGCGGCGAGCCACGGTTTCGCTGAGGCAGCACCTCTGCACAGAACAGGCCTCTGAGGCCAAAGCAGCGGTGGCACGCGAGCCCCTCCAAAGCCGCCCCCCGAAACATCCCGCCGACACGCAGGGAGCGCCTTCTGCCGCGCAGCGCCCCCTCGCCCCCAGCCGCCTTCCCGGCCGCAGAGGCGCAGCCGGCCCCGTGCGGAGCCGAGCGGGGAGCCTGGAGGGGCCGCGTCTCCGCCCGCGTGTTTGCAGGTGGCGGGGCTTTCCCACGTTGGCGCATTTCTCCGTGAAGCTTTCCAGGCATCCGACGAAGGGAAGGCGCGGCCTTTCCATCCCTCCCTGACAAGCGCGCCTCCCCTCCTTTTCGAAGCAGCTCAAGGCCTGGGAGACGAGCTTCTTCCCGCTGTCCTCCGCGCACCTGGCTCCTCTACAAGCTGTCAGACAGGAGCGCGTGTGCGTGCGCGTGCGCGGGCGTGAATGCGCGCGTGCAACGATTCCCTGAGATGCGCCAGGTCCGAGGAAGCGCCCCCCCCCCCCCACACACACACACACACACACACGCCGCTCAGCTGGGATCGGTGTGCCAAGAGCTCCCTCTGCGGATTTCACTACGAATCTCTCTTTTAAGGCAGAAATGGCTCGAGGACGCTCTGATTCAAAGGCCCCGTTCTGCCCTGCCTGGCATATCCCAGTCCCTTGTCTGCAGAGCGGGCACGTCGGGCTCAGGAGCTGGCGTGGCCAGGACCGGAGGCCCTGTCGGTGTTCCAGCAAGGACCCCGCTGGCTCTCTGTGCTCCTGAGAAAGATGCAGGTAAATTAGAAAAGGTCCAGCGGAGGGCGACAAAAATGATCCGGGGCTTGGAAACGCTGCCCAAGAGGAGAGACTGAGGGAACTGGGCATGTTCAGCCCTGAGCAGACTGAGAGGGGACATGGTGTCCCTCTGGAAGTCCCTCCAAGGCTGCCACAAAGAGGACGGTCAAGACCTCTTCTTGCTGATGCCAGAAGAGTGTAGGGCACAGAATAATCCATTCAAGTTGTGGCAACCCAGATTCAGGCTGGACATCAGGAAGGGCTTCCTCACTGTCAGAGCAATGCGACAGAGGAACCAGCTGCCTGGAGAAGTCATGGGCTCTTCCACACCAGAGACAGCCCAGGAGAAACTGGGCAGCCCTCTGAGTGGGAGGGCATAAGTTGGTCTCCCGCAACACCAGGGGGTGGTCCTGATGGCCTTCCTGATCCCTCCCAGCTCGACTCTTCTAGGAGTCTATGAGCCATCCTGAAATTCCCCTGCCTTGCACACAGAATTGGCGGGGATCCAAAGGAGGGCCCCGCAGGTGCCTTCTCACCCTTCCCTTCCGCTTCCTTTCTCCAGGAAAACGGGCCCCGCCTTTGATGGATGTGCTTGGAGCTGGCCGGAGTCTCCTGTCTAAGCTGCCATTGAACTTTGGAGCTTGACAAAGAGAGGAGACAACATCCTGGACACTGGAAGTGAACAGGCAACGTCTCTGATTAGCTGCCGTAATACTGAGATGCAGCTTTTTCGGTTGGCATGCTTAAATTAAGGGCAAATTCTGTTGTGGTGCTGAAAGCATCAGTCCTACTTACCTGTTCAAGCACGTTACACATCACCCTTTTCCTCCCCTAGTTAAGTTTTCAGTGATTTACACTAATTAGCAATGGCCCAAATCTCAGTCGAGGGGCCTGTTTGGATGGCGGGCACTGAAGAGGGGGCAACGGCGTAGGATTGACGGGCAGAAGCGAAAGGCCGGCTCCGCTGTTGCCCACTGTTGCTCTCGCACACGGGGGCGGGGGGGGGGGTCCTTGCTTTTGTGATCCTCCTGAGCTTTGCAAGCTCCGCTCCACTCCCTTCGAGTCGCAGCAGCAGCCCCTGCGTGTGAGAGAGGAAAGGGAAGGGTCTTTCCTTTAGAGGAGAGGCTCGGGCAGGCCCAGATCCGAGGAGGGGCTTTTCCCCCGCCACGTGCCGGCTCAGGCTCTTTTGGTGCCCTTCTGCTTACTGGATTGAAGGGCCCCCTCCTCCGGGGGGGGGGCTGCACCTCCTGGCACTCCTTTTGCGGGCAGACCTACTTTCCAGGCAGCTGCAAGCTGTGGGAAGGGGGGCGTGGGGGAAGTGGCCAGAAATAGACGGCGCTCAAGGGGGGCACGGGGGGGGCTGTTTTTCATCAGCCTTCACAGCGGAGGATGCGGAGCGGATACCTGCCCCTGAGCTCACGGGTGCTGGAGCGGAGTCGGAAGAATTAGGGCAGCAACAAAAGATGGAATTCTTAACCTTACTGACAAATGGGAAGCCAGCGAGTCGCCTGGTCCAGACGGCATCCACCCCGGAGTTATTAATATCCTCGCGCTGCGTTTCTGTGCTGCCCGTGGCTGAAGCTCGCTGAAGCCCCGCATCCAGGTTTCAAGCAGGCCTGCCCTTGCCGAGCGAGCAAGGCACATCAGGCTACCCTCAGGCATGGAACATCTGACCTTCTTACCAAAATGTTCAACATGTTTCCAAAATCAGCCCTGGTCCCAGAGGACTGGAGAAAGGTCGGTGCAGCGCCGTTTTCAAAAAAGGGTTCCAGGAAACTGCCGGCCAGTTGGATTAGCATCTGTCCTGCGCAAACTGCGTGGAAGCGCCATTCAGGGTGGGACCAGGCCCTGCTGAAAATGATTAGCGCAGCTCCCACAAGTCGAAGGCTTGGCATCTGCCAAGAAACGCCCAAGCACGGCGCCCCCCCCAGCCACACGCAGCTCTTGCTCTGGAGCTTTGCCTGCTCCCGCTGGCTATCGTGCCCCCCTCCCCACCGGCACTTGGGCAATCCGAAACTCCCCCCCCCCGCCCAGAACATCCCCTGGGGATGCTTCCCAGCTCCTGCTGGCCTTCCCCATCGGGGCTCGGCGGAAGGGCGGCTCTGCCCGCTTCTTGTGCCTCGCACCAGCTCTCTTCGCGCGGAGCCCGTCCCTCCCACACAGGCCGGCTTGTCCCCGCGTGTCCCCTGTGCCTGGCGGGCGTGAAGCCCTCCCCTCCGCGCCGCCTTCGCACCCGCACAGTGAGGCTCCTCGGCTGCCACATTTTTCTGCCGCTCTCATCGCACTCGGACCAGAGGCCCCCCGTGAAGCTGGCTGGTGGGATCACAGGCCACATCAACGGAAGGGCCCCTTTGCACAAAGTGCGAACTGTGGAACTCGCTGCCGCCACCAGTCTGGATGGCTTTAAAAGGGGGTCAGGCAGATTCGTGCGGGGGGGAGAGGCTTCCAGGGACCACTAGCCTTGCTGACCGTGTGTACAGAGTGCTGGACTGGGTGGCCTCGGGGCTGATCCAGCATGGCCTTTCTTACGTCCTTGAGCAACGAGAGGGCCTGCTTCGGTCCAGGGGGCCCACCTTTCTCTAGTGGGGCACACCCAGGGTTACCGAAAGTGAGAGTTCTTGGAAATAGTTTCGTGTTTGATTCCGCAAACAGCTCTGCACATGCTCAGAGACACTTCCTGTGTTGGCTATTAGTTTGCTGCCTGGAAAATAAAATAAAGTTGGAAACAAAGCGCTTTTTGCCAAAGAACTGTCTTGTGTTTGAAAGGAAGCAGCCCCGCGGGTGAGGCAGGTCTGAGTGACGGAGCCTGATGGGCGGCATGGCTTAGGGCAGCCTTCCTCCCTCTGGTGCCCGTAATGGGTTGTGCTAAGGCCTCCACGCTGCCGGGAATTCTGGGAGTTGGAGTCGACCTAGGGATGGACAGATGCGGTTGGATCCCTTCTGTCAGGCATCTTTCATTCCATCACTGGTGGAATCTGGTTTTGCAAGATGCACGGGAGTCTCGCTGCGCTCACACAGCTGCTCTTTAGCGACATTCGCTCGCTTAGTTGTCACAAACCCTCCATGTAATTCGTAGCCAACTGTGTTTGCTGGGCAGCTTAGGCAGAGCGGCGCCTCAGGGTCCCAAACGGGTGGATGAGACTTTTCCTGCCAGTGGTTCTCATCAGCGTGCCCCTCGCTTGCACCTAAGTGCACCTGGGGGACATGTCTGAGTTTGTGCTGTGATGTTTGCACCAAAAAAGTTGCACTCAACACGCATTCGTGGGTGAAATGCACAGGAAAAAGGTGCAGGTTTGAAAAATGCACACAGACAAATTGTAATCAGGAGACGAGTGTGTGCATTCAAAATGTGCAGCACTGATATATAAAGCACATGGGCGCACACAAGTGTTTTGCGTGATAGGGAAAGAAGCCTCATAGTGTGATACGCACATGATGTGACTTGGGACACGCTTCAAGGTGGAATTGGGAGACCTGATCAAGCTTGAGTTTTGCACATCTGGATTTGCAATCGGTGTGTCTGCCTCGACTCCGGTCTCCTGAAGACCTGCACTTACTTCTGTGCCAAGTGACGCCACTCCGTGTCACAGGCTCCGGCCGCTTCTCAGAACCGCCACCCTGAGCACTGCATGGTTGGCTGCCATGGGAACGACGACTTGTCAGCCGGCCCAGGAAGTGGACTTGCCATTTTTCATGCTGAAAAGCAGCCGTTCAAGGCCCAGCCTGGGTCCAAACCACAGCAAGAGCTGGAGCGAAGGCTTTCTGCTCTTGGTGGAGATGCCGGCCACCCGCCCCCAGCTGCAGTTTCCCTCTGGCAGTTCGATTTGCTGAAAACAGCTGGGACGGGATTCGGCCTGCCCTGCAATCCCGCCTGCTGGCCAGCAGAGGGCGCTCCATCCACACCTATTGGCACTGCGGGGAATGAAACATAGAAACAGAGCCAGTCAGAAGGGGCCTCCTGGGCCATCTAGTCTGACCTCCGGCACCAGCCAGCTCCGCTCACAAAGTGCCCACCATGTGCATGTCCAAGCGGCGGCTCGTTGGATTTGAGGGGGTTCATTGACCTGTGGCTCTGGTGCAGTTCAGTGAGAGCCAACCCCGAATTGAGAAATCGGAGGCGCTGCAGTGAATGCTTTCCCGCCGCCCGTGAATGCTTTCCCGCACCCTGGCTGTAAAACCCCGTGTGCCCCTGGGGGCACCGAATGGGAGGCGACTGGGTCAGTCCACAGGAAACCTTCCGCTGCACGTAGTTTGCACGGTGGGGCACCCAGCAAGAAACAGGCTGCGGCTGGGGACCGAGCTGCCTGCCCTTGCTTCGGGGCCACAGCGTCACTGCGGGGGGCGGAGGGGGCGGTTCCCAAGAGGGTTTCACGGAAGCCGGTAGGGAGAGCACCACCCTCCAGTCCTCTGGAACCTCACCCGTTCTCCACGAGGCCTCAAAAATGGAGGCCAGGGGGGTGAGAGAACCCCTGCCAACTCTCGGATGTAACCCGTCAGGGCCTGGCGCCTTTGTAATGTCCAATGCCCTGGGCAGCCCCTCAACTTCAAGGGGGGGTGACTCTAATCTGTGCCCCTAAATCCCCAGCCTCATCTGATCCCCCATGCGGATCTTCCCGTCCTGCTTTGGGGAGAACACAGAGGCAAAAAAGTCATTTAGCATCTGTGCCTGTTCCCTCATATCAGTCGCCGCATCCCCTTCCACCTTATTAAGTGGTCCCACCACCTCTCTCCCCTTCCTCTTGCTATTCTGGGTAGAAGCATGTTAACTTGTGTGTCTTATTACACACACACACACACACACACACACACAGGTTGCCTTCACAAACTCTCAAAGGCCATTTTTACATTTGCTCTCTTGGCAGACTTCCCTCCAAAAGCTTATCTGTTTAAAGGATTTAGAAATTAAGAAAGCACCAACGAGAAAAGGGGACCCGTTTGTCAAGGAGGTGCATGGCATTTTATAGCGGGAGCACAGCTGGGGGCACGGCTGGGTCTGTGGCCCTGGGGAAAGGGCCCCAGCTCCCTGCCCGCCCCCCGGCCCAAGGCCAGGCAGCAGCAGGTGACGGGAAGCGAGCCCCGCGGAGCCGCTCCCCGTGCTGTGGGGCCAGGGGCGCCCCGGGAACTGGGGCAGGGGCTGCTGCGTGTGTTCTGGATGCTGCAGGGTCTCTTTAATCAGGTGGCGTCTGATTCGACTAACGGCGGGCAGCTCATGCGCCTCTGAAACAGCCGTTTTGCACACGTCCGAAGGGGCTGCTTCCTGGGAGGTCCCCCGCAGATCGGCTTTGCACTGGAGGGGTCTCTACTGTTCACCGATGCGCACGACCTTTGTGATTATCTGCTTGCTTGGTGGAAATGAAGGGCGATTTGGCTGAAATGGATTTTTAATATTTTGCATCGGTTTGGGAGGCTCAATTTGTGCAAAACTATGCAAACTTAAAAAAAAATTCTGCAAGCTGTGTGGACCCAGTTCAGCCTGAGAAAGCTCCTCCGCTGTGGAACCTGCAGGGAGAAGCCGACATGTCTGAGTCCGAGGCAGATTCCTCCGGACTGCCTGCGGCCGCTGAGACATCACCCCAAAAGAGGAAATGCTTCGCCAAAAGGAGGATGCCCGTACCGCAGGACATGGGCACATGCTCATTTTCATGCCTGGACGCCAATCTGGAATCAGTGGCTGGGAGTTAACCCGGAAGGCCAGAGCCCCACCCCAGCCGGGAGCCGGTGGGACGTCCGAGAGCTGCTGAGCCTCGGTCTGTGCAGGTGCCGCCACCTGGGCGGGCCATTCCAGGAGCCAGCTGTTGGCAAACCGCCAGAGGAGGAGCTGCCCCGTAGAGTAGGACACGGGCCCGCCTGGCGCACGTCGTCTCGGGAGCGCGCCTGGGATGCTCAGCTCAGCCCGGTAGTTCTCGCGAGGCCCTCTGCCCGGCCCCAGAGGGAGGCCTGGAGGGGTGATCGCCACGGGGTTGCCTGGCCCCGATCCTGAGCTCTGTGCACTCGAGGCTGCATCCGGTGAAGCAGCACTTCTGCTTCCGGGGACACTGACGGTCGTCTTCGCAGGTGCTTCTGCAAGGGCCAGCCCGGGCTCCCAGCAGCAGCCTCCTCCCTGGGCACACGCCTGGGTGAGCTGGGAAGAGAAGGCGGTTGTGTTTCTCAAGGGGGTCGCAAGCACAGAAAGTCCCCGCGGCATCAGTCCCCACCCACCAGACTCCAACAACGCAGCCTGAAAGGGGAGCAGCCGTGATAGATCCGACACCCGGTGAGCCCTAGACCCTCAGGTGCCTGCAGGTAGATGGAGGGCCAGTGGTGCGGCGTGACCATCAGCGCCCCATTCGAGGACTGTACCTCCTCGAGAGGGGGCAGGAACGCAGCCACTGCCCCCTGGCTCAGTTCCGGCTGCTAGAAGCCCCTTCCTCACCCACCTCTGGTTGCTGGACGTGCCATCAAGTCACCTCTGGCTTGGGGAGACCCTACGAATGGAAACCCTCCAGAACGTCCCGTGCACGGCAGGGGCGGCTACTGCGGCTCTTGTCACTACCCAGATGTAACAGCTGAGGGGAATAAGGTCTCTGCCCTGAGGATCCTGCCATCTACTTTAGGTGTCGGAGAGGAGCTTCCCTTCCACTGTGCTGGCTGAAAACGCTGAAACGCAGGACCTGGTGCAGAGCCAGCAATGGCCCACGGGACTAGGCACTGCGGCACGGGTGGTTGACGGACTGGACTGGATTGGGGCCAAAGCTCTGCCGGCTCGCCAGGCGGAGTCACGTCAGACTCCGTGCCGGGTCCAGGAGGCTGCTGCTCGCCTTGAAATCCCCAGCAGCTTGGACTCTGATACCCAACAGAGCGACTCTGACTCTCCCGGTGCCTCCAGAGCCCCAGGGGAGGACCGCGGCGAGGCCCGTCCCCAGAAGGCTCTCCCCGAGCAGCCCTGCCGGGCACGGACCTTGCTGGCCTTGCAATCCCACCTCAGCAGGCATGGGCGGGCCCGGGAGTGTGCAAGCTTTACACCGCTTTCTGCATCTGTGTGTCTGCGTGTCTCTGCATCCTGTTGCGCCGTGTGTGTGTGTGGGGGGGGGGGGCTCTGTTGGGTTTTTCATGCCGATTCCGTCACACCCTGCTAGTCATTCCTACCTGGATGGGAACCGACTGGGCCACCCAGAAGTTGTTGGACCACAACTGCTATCACGCCTCACCACTGGCTATACTGAGTAGAGGGGCTGATGGGAGTTGCAGTCGGATGGTTTTGGGAGGGCCACCAGCTGGCCAGTGGCTCTGGCTCTGCAGACTGCCGGCAGAATGACCAGGGGCCAGAATCGCCTGAGTGGGGAAGGCAGGAGCCCCACTGCCCCTCCCCTCCCTCCCTCCCTCCCTCCCTCCCCCCCCCCCCGCCTGCAGGGTAGGTCACCTGGCTCCGCCGGGACGCAGGCGGAGAGGCATCCGGACGGGCAGCATTTCTGCCCTTCCGCACAGTCGGAGTCGCGGGTGCAGTTCTCGCCGCATCCCCTGCTGGGGGCAGGGCTGGCCCTGGGGCAGTAGCCGGGGCTCGCTGCAGGGAGAGAGGGTGAAAGGACCTGGCTGGCCAACGACCCGCAAAGAGTGGGGGCCGACACGCCTCTGCCCCAGGAAGACTCTGTTGCCCAGAGCAACTGCCTGCCGGGGCCAAGCAGCGGCTGACTCCCCCCCGCCCCCCAACCTCTTCTCGTTCCTCAGCCTGCAGAAATGCAGCTCCTCCTTGCTCAGGAGCCCCAGATCCTTTAAGCGCCAAGCAGCAGGCCTGCCCCCCAGGGGTGCCGTGGGGCGGATGCGCAAGCGGCACCGGCCACGCAGGGGCAGGTGGGGGGCCTGGGAAAGGGGTTACCGTCCTCCGGGAGGCGGCACTCCTGGCGGCAGCCGTATCTGCAGCAGAGCTCCTCGCCCGGGCAGGTGTCGTCGGAGGCGCACAGGGCTTGGCACGGCGAGGCTGCGGCCGGCTCATCCGCGGGGCATTCCGGGCCTGGAAGGGAAAGGCGGGTTCAGTGGCAGCCCAGCCCATGCTCAGGGGACACCTGGAAGGCGGATGTCCGGCAGGGCCGCCCAGACCCCGGGATGGGGCGGAGGACATACCGGGAGTTCTTGGAGGACTTGGAGGGCTTGGCG
>JAIXND010000771.1:968247-982153 GCA_023646645.1 Varanus salvator macromaculatus | reverse complement strand
GGAGGTTGCAGAAATTGTGGAGGTTGTGGAGGTTGAGGAGGTTGCAGAAATTGTGGGGGTCGCGGAAATCGTGGAGGTCGCAAAGGTCGCAGAAGAGCGCGCCATTCCTCAGATGACGATGACCATGAATCTGGAGGGGAAGCAAGCCGCCAGCAGGCTTGGACCGCGGCACCAACCAGGCAGCTCCACGTCCTCATACGAATGGCACGTCTGTGCCGGATGATTCTGCCGTCACAATGGAAGCCCCCACCCCCCACAGTCCACCGCCTCCCTTCTGCCACTGGCCCAAAGGGGCTGCCAGGGCCAAACTTGGGCTGCTCAATCCTTTTGCCACAGCTCTGGGATGCCCCAGGCCTGCCTCCCTCAAGCTGGTGCCCACCAGATGTCTGGGGCTACTGCTCCCCAAGCCCTAGAGCACATGGGATGATGGAGATAGTAGTCCAAAAGATATGGAGGGGGCCATGATTCTAAAACCCACGGGGAGGCAGAGGCTTCGAGGGAACCTGGAAGCAGGACATGGCAGCTCCCACACCTGGCTGGTCATCTTTAGCGGTAGACTGCCACTGCACATGGGAGCTCTAGCAGAACCCCTCCTAGTAGTCTGTTGAAGCAAAAACAACCAGGGGCCACAAGAGCATGAGGAGACCCCGGGCCACAGCCCATCTGGGCCAGCCTTCTGACTTCACAGCAGCCCACCAGTGGCCCGGGGGATGCCCAAGGAGGGTAGTGGTGCAACAGCCCCTCCTCACAAGACCCAAGCCACTGGGGTCCGTAGAATGGTGCCCCAGTGCAGAGGCAGCACAGAGCCGTTGGGACTGGGAGCCCCCGGGGGCCCTTTGCCTCCGTGGTCGTCTCAGCGCGCCGCAAAGCAGAACACACCTTTCCGTCGACAGCCTTTGTGCCACGCCAGAGCACGGTGCTAGTCCTCAAGGTGCACATCTGTCCTTGCCTGCAGCTCCCACCTCTCAAGGCTCCCCCTCCCCTCCCGCCGCTGCGCCCCGGACCGCCCTGCAGGGAAGGCTTCCGGAGGAGGACGGGCAGCTCGAGCTCGTTTCCGAGCGTGGGAACGAACCCTCGAAAGCGGGCAGGGGTCTCAGGAGCAGCCCCTGGGCCAAGGCGGCCGGCAGCCTCCCTCATCTCGCCCCCCGGAGCTGCGCCAGCTGCAAAGCCCCCCCCCCCCCGCCTCCGCCGTCCCGAGCCGGGAGGGCAGCTTGGTCCGCACCCGCGCGCAGGGAGCGCCGAGCCCCACGCGGAGCCCCACGCGGAGCGCCAGGGGGCGCGGGCGGCGCGGGCCCCACTCACCGCTGTCCGGCGGAGCGGCGGCGGGCGGCGGCCAGGCGCAGAGCGCCAGCAGGGCCCCCAGCAGCCAGCCGCGCCCGCCCTCCATCCTGCGCCCGCGCCCGCCCGCGCCCGCGGCTTTATCCCTCCGGCCGGGCAGAAGGGCGGGCGGGGAGGAGGAAGAGGAGGAGGAGGAGGAGCCGCGGGGGCGCCCTCCCGGGAGCAGCGCGGCGGCGGCTGCCCGGCGCGCCGGCCCCCCTGCTCGCTTTGGCCGCGCACACGGGGCGCGGCGTGCGCAGGGCAGTGGGCGCGGGATGGGACGGGTTTGGGGCAGGAGGCGTCCAGCCCCGCTCCCCTTCTGTTCCTGCAAATGTGGCCAGGCAGCAACGCAAGAGAGAAGCACGGCCTTGGGACCCCAGATCTGTTCCCACATCCGGGAATCATGCTTCGCCAGTGTCCCAAACGTGTCTCTGATTCCACAGAGGACGAAGTCGTGGGCTACATGGGGCCAAACCTCCAGGGACAAAACCACCAGGCACCCATGCACGGTGCCCCCAGACTCTGAGAAGGTGCGGCTGGCGCCCCTGCCCCCAAAAGCTCGACTGGATCCCGTGTCTCCCGAGGTCTGCACCCTCAGGTGCTCTTCCCAGGCAGGAACAAGGAGAGCTGGAGCCGTTTCGGGCTGGATGTCTCGGCTTTCGGCATCCACCTCCGGGATTCGGCCTGGGCCCTGAGCGCTGCCCCATTGTTCTGGATGTGGCTTTGATCTTGCACAACAATGCCCTGTTTCATGTGTGGCTGATAGGGATCTTGCTGGAGCTGCAGGACTCCTAGACTCCTGGCCTCCCTGAGCAGGCCTGGCGGCTCTGCACTGAGGTCTGTGCCACAGAACACGGCGCGGAGCAAGAGGGACTTTACGTGCAGCTGCCAAAGCGTGTGGGAGAAGGGGGCGTTCTCAGGAGCAGCGGAACAGCCCGGTCCTCACCCACAAGCTCCTCCTTATTTCATGGCCTGGGATTTGGCTCTTGCTCCTGGATCTGCTTGGTCGTTGGCCCTCCTGCGTTCTTTTCTCTGACACAGCAAGAGGCAGGGGACTTGCTTCTCTCTGGCCCCTTTTCTTGGGGGCGGGGGGCTGATGCTGAGATGTGCGCCCAACCCGCCTGCAGCATCAGTCTTGTGATGTGCCTTCAGGCGCTAAGGGCCAAGCCTGGGCCCCCTCTGTGGATGAAGTCTTCAGTTGTGGGCAGATTGGGGGGCTCTAACCCTTTCCCCCCACTTGCTCCATGCACCCCCCCCCCCGTGCAAAATGCATGCCTGGAGGGCCCAATCCAGGAGTGGGAGGCACTCCTTCCACCTGGACTGGGGAGAGAGGAAGAGGCCGGGGCGCACAGAGACACCCTAACCCTAACCCAGGCTCTGGTGCAGACAGGCAACCTGCCTGTGCCACTGGAAGCCACATGCAGCCCTCAGGACCAGCAGCCACCGACGGCCACCACCGCCTCCTCCTCTCCCTCCTCCTCCTCCATGAACTTGGCCTGTCCCTTTTGAAGCCCTCGATTCAGTGGCCACCCCTGCAGTTCGCAGAACGGGGCCCAGAGTTCTTTCCCTGGGCGAAGAAGCCATTCCTTTGATCTGTGCCGCATTTCCCCATCATTCAGCATCATGGGAAGACCTCTTTGAATTCCAGTATTTTGGGAGAGGGAGAAAATCCCCCCTTCTGCACCCCATGCACAATTTTCTGCCCCTCTGTCCTGTCTCCTCCCACCTGCCCCTTTTCTAGGCTAATCCCGGCAGCTGGAACCGTCCCTCGCAGAGGCTTCCCACTAAACCCCATGGGGCAGACCGGGCAATTATCCACCAGGAGCAAGAGAGGGATGGGGGGTGGGGAGGTCACGGAGGCGATGAGTGTGCCAATTACTAAGAACTGCAGTTGAACAATTGATGAGGGATGATTTGGGGCAAAGTACAAAGGGAATGATGACTCTATTTCCCCTGAGATGATCTGCAGGGGAAATTAACGGCTCTCTTTGCCGCCTGTGAAATTCGCCCAGGCAGCAGCACAGGAAACGTCCGTCTGCACAGGTGGCTGCCGGCTGCCTGGGAGCTTTCCAGTATCTGCAGCAGCGGCCCCTGCCCTGCCCCGCTCCGAGCGGCAGGGCCCAAGAAGGGCACGAGCCGGTCCCATTGGCACCAGCAAAATGAGGCCTCGCCAGCCACCTCCTAAGGGAAGGCTTGGCCTGCAGGGAGCCGTCTCTAACAGCGCTTCCCAGGATGAGGAGATCTCCAGAAATCCACACGGCACCCTGAGCAGGTGGACGGGGACCAACCGTGGAACGCTGGACTGCGCACGGCTTGGTTTTGTCCAAGGAGGAGGAGGACCGACTCAGCCTCCCGGCACCCTGCAAGCACCGCACTGGATAGGCGTGAGTGAGGAGCCCTGGCTGAGTCCTCCAGGGAGTTTCCAGAAGGCTTGAGCAGCTGGAGAGGCTGCAAGCACAGAAGAGCTCACAGCAGTCAGAGGAGTGCCCCCCCTCCCATCATCCGTGTACTGATGACTCCGCAGCCCACACTTTCAGATGACCTCTCCCAGCGGTGAAAACGAGAGGGAGAGCTGGGTATCATCAGCGTACTGATGATTCTGCAGCCCACACCTCTGGATGACCTCTCCCAGCAGTTTCATTTAGATGTTAAATAGCAAGGGGGACAACATGGACCCCTGCAGAACTCCATGGCAGAGCTGCCATGGCGCAGAGCCATCGTCCCCCAGCACCACCTTCTGGAATCGGCCATTGAGGTAGGAGCGGAACCACTGCCAAGCAGCGCCTCCGACCCCCAGTCCCGCCAGCCTATCCAGAAGGATACCATGGTCAATGGTATCAAAAGTCGCTGAGAGGTCAAGGAGGACCAACAGGGACACACTCCCCATCTCTCTCCCTGCACAGGTCATCCTACAGGGCGACCAAGGCAGATTCACTACCATACCTGGGTCTGAAGCTGGACTGAAATGAGTCCAGATAATCAGTTTCATCCAAGAGTGCTTGGAGTTGTCCTGCCACCACCCGCTCCAACACCTTGCCCAAGAATGGGATGTTGGCCATCGGTCTATAATTGGTGGCCATCTCTGGATCCAGGGATGCCTTCTTTAGGACTGGTTGGACTACTGCCTCCTTTAAAGGGGCAGGCACCCGGCCATCCCTCAGAGAGGTGTTGACAACCTCCAGGATCCAGGTCCCTATCCCATGCTTGGCATTGTTAAGTAGCCAAGATGGGCAAGGGTCCAATAGGCAGGTGGTGGGACATACTTGTCCAAGCACCTTGTCCACATCATCAGGTCGCAATAACTGAAACTCATTCAATAAATTAGGACCAGATGGTAACATTGGTTCCTCCCCTGAAGGCTCTGAATTACTAGTGGAGTCCAGCTCGTGACGAATCTGAGCGATTTTCTCCTTAAAATGCTTGGCAAAGTCATCACAGCAGGCCGTCGAGGGCAGTACAGGGTCTTTCTTGGGGCCAGGATGAACCAGCCCTTGTACCACCCAAAAAAGCTCTGCTGGACGGCATTGTGAGGAGGCAATGGAAGCGGAGAATTTCTTTTTCACCGCCCTCACCGCCATAGCATAGGCCTGATAATGGGCTCTTAAGTGTGTTCGGTCGGATTCATCCTGTGATTTCCTCCACCTATGCTCTAAACGTCTCCCAACCTGCTTCATCGCCCGTGATTCAGGTGTATACCAAGGGGAAGAGTGGCTCTGCCCGGTAGGAGGACACTTCGGAGCGACCGAGTCAATAGCCCTGGTCATTTCCCCATTCCATAGTTTGACCAGAGCATCGACAGTAGCACCAGTCTTGTCAACTGGAAATTCCCCCAGGGCCTTCAGGAATCCATCCGGATCCATCCGGCTCTGGGGGTAGACCAACACAATCGGGTCCGCACCCTTACAGAGGGAGAGGCCGCTCTCGAGCACAAACCTCACCAGTACCTGCTCCTCAGTTGTGGCCACTGCTCCAGTTTTAGTGTTGTCTGCGAATTTGATCAGCAGACTGGTCACCCCTTTTTCCATGTCCCTGATGAAAAGATTAAACAGGATCGGCCACAGGACAGGGCCCTGGGGGACCCCGCTTGTCACTGGCTGCCATCCCGACGATTCCCTGCTAATGGTTACCTTCTGCTTTCGGTCAGTCAACCATGCCCTAATCCACCGGACAGTGCTTTGGTGTATCCCAAAACTCCTCAGTTTCTCCACCAGGATATCATGGGGCACTTTGTCAAAGGCCTTGCTGAAATCCAGGTAAACCACATCCACTGCATCCCCTCCATCTAGCCACCTCGAAACCTTGTCATAGAATTCCACAAGGTTTGTCTGGCAGGACCTGTTTCTGCGGAAGCCGTGTTGTGTGGCTGTCAGCCTCCCTTCCCTGTCTAGCGTCACTAGATCTCTCTCTATTATGAGCCTTTCCATTGTTTTCCCTACAATGGACGTAAGGCTAACCGGTCTATAATTCCCCATGTCCTTCCTACTACCCTTTTTGAAAATTGGGACCACTGATGCCACCCTCCAGTCCTCTGGAACTTCACCCGTTCTCCACGAGGCCTCAAAAATGGAGGCCAGCGGGCGTGAGAGAACCCCTGCCAACTCTCTAAGTACTCTCGGGTGTAACCCGTCAGGGCCTGGCGCCTTTGTAATGTCCAATGCCCTGAGGAGCCCCTCAACTTCAAGGGGGGTGACGCTAATCTGTGCCCCTAAGTCCCCAGCCTCATCTAGTCCCCCATGCGGATCTCCCCCGTCCTGCTTTGGGGAGAACACAGAGGCAAAATAGTCATTTAGCCTCTGTGCCTGTTCCCTCATGTCAGTCACTGGATCTCCTTCCTCCTTATTTAGTGGTCCCACCACTTGTCTCCTCTTCCTCTTCCTATTTACATGCTGAAAGAAGCCCTTTTTGTTGCTCCTGAAATTCTTGGCAAGTCTCAGCTCGTAATCAGCCTTAGCCTTGTGAAGGATCCTTCTGCAACGGGCCTCCTCCTCCCGGTATACCCTTCTATTTGCCCCAGTACCCACTTCCTACAGAGGTTCTTCATTCGTCTAATCCCTCTAACCACCTCCTTTTGCATCCATGGCGGCACTCTCCTCCGCCTCCCCACCTTGCTGACTAGAGGTATCGTCAAGGCTTGTGCCTCCAGAACCTCCCTTTTGAGTGCCATCCACCTCTCCTCAACCCGCTTCCCTTCCAGTAACCTCTCCCAGGAGACTTTCCCCAGCCTGGCCTTCAGTTGGCCAAAGTTGGCCCTCTTGAAGTCCCAGCTTCTAGTGCTCGCCCTGCTGCACGGCCCCAGTCCTCTGATCTCAAAGCAAAGGATGGAGTGATCACTCGCATCCAGAGCTCCCCTAATCTGCACTTCATCTATCAGCTCCTTCCTATTGGTCAAGACCAAGTCCAGGATGTTTTCCCCCCTCGTCACCTCTCGGACCCTCTGCGTGAAAAACCCTATAGCGTATAGAAAACGACGTGACCTGGCTGTCACCGCTGAGTGAGTCTCCCAACTAATATCCAGGAAACTAAAATCTCCCATAATTACTGTGTCTCTCCCCTGAGATATCCTTAGAATCTGGTCTGTCAGGACATCATCCAGGGTCTCAAGTTGACCTGGAGGGCGATAACATACCCCCACTGTCAGGTCCCTTTGCCTGTCAAAACCCCTAAGTTTCACCCAGACTGCATCTGCCGAATCCCCATCTGTGCTGCACTCTATCTCACTGCATCCTATCCCTTCCCTGACATATAAAGCCACACCCCCGCCTCTCTTTCCCTTCCTGTCCTTTCTAAAAAGGTGATACCCTTCTATGTTCACATTCCAGACTTGCCTTTCATCCCACCAAGTTTCTGTGATCCCCACCAGATCGTATCCTCCTATTCCCAGGAGAGCTCCAAGCTCTTCCTGCTTATTACCCATGCTCCTAGCATTGGTGTACATGCACCTCAACTCCTTCCCACTGCTTCCTTTCCTTGGAGTGCCCAGCATCCTCCTTCCTCCCATCCTCCCTGGTACCTGGCCCCTCTCCGTAGAAGTCCTGTCAGTCCCTGCAGTATCTCTAAAGCCCTGCTCCCAGAGCCCCGATCCTCCCCGCACACTTGTCCAGTGCAGGCACGTTACTGGGGGGCCTGAACCCACCCCCCACTGGCTCAGTTTAAAGTCTTCCGGATGAAGCTCGCTAGAGCATCTCCAAAGGACATTTTCTCCATCCTCGTGAGGTGTAACCCGTCCCTTGCCAGAAGTCCATTGGCAAGAAAACGAGTGCCGTGGTCGAGGAACCCGAAGCGTTCCTTCTGGCACCACACCCTAAGCCAGTCGTTCACCTCGGAGGCCCTCCTGTCCCTTCCTGGCCCAAATCCCCGGACAGGTAAGATTGACGAGAAGGCCACTTGGGCCTTCAGCTCCCTGAGTTTCTTCCCCAAGGCCTCAAAGTCCCTGGTGATCCCGACCACCCCCTGCCTGGCCACGTCGTTTGTGCCCACATGGATCACCAGGAGCGGCTGGTGACCCCCGGAGCGAAGGAGACCCTCCACTCTGTCCTTCACACACCGGATGCATGCGCCCGGTGGACAGCAGACCTCCCTTGTCTCAAGGCTGGGGCGGCACACCGCCGCCTCTGTGCCCCTCAGCAGGGAGTCCCCAACAACAATCACCTGCCGCCGTACCTTCCCAGTGCTGGTGGGCAGCCGTGCCCTGGCCCTGGCCTCTCCTGCAGTGGCCCCCTTGCTGCCTGACGTCCCAGGCTGGGGGTCCTGCTGGTCCCCCGAGGCCTCGTCAGCCCCAGCCTCCCCAGGCGGAGAGAACCTGCTTCCCAGCTCCAGATTGGTGCCAGGAGGAGGAGGAGGCTGTGCTGGCCTCCTCCTCCTGTGGGTGACATACCTCCATGTCTCCGCAGCTGCTCCTCCCGTGGTCTCTCCCTCAGCCCTCTGTCGAGAGGGGGGCTGCTGCGGGGGGGCCTGAAGAGCTCTCTCGGCCCTCAGGCACCTCACCTCCTCCTCTAGCAGGGTCACCATCTTGCACCGAGGGCAAGTGTATCCCTGCCTCTCCTGGGGGAGAAGGGCGAACATGTCGCAGCTCTCGCAGCGGACAGCAACACCCGTGACTCCCGCCAAGGCCATCTCCTGGCCTGCCATCGGGATCCCTTCCGAGACCTTACCTTGGTCCCCCGCCTTGTCTGTCCTGCAGTTCCTCTCACTCTCCCAGTTCTCCCTGGCAAAAACCCACTCACACACGCAAGGATAAAATAAAATTTAAATTGGAGGAAAAACAAAGCACAGCACCAAAAAACAAATGAAGGAAGGAAGGAAGGAAGGAAGGAAGGAAGGAAGGAAGGAAGGAAGGAAGGAAGGAAGGAAGGAAGACAAAGCAACAACACAAAACCAAACCAAACCCTGGGCGTTGCAGGGAAGGGAGTCCCCGGGCAGCCAGGGCCACAGCTAAGGGAGGACGCAGACAAGGGACGCCGCCTTATCAGCCCCTCAGGCCGGTGGCCCCCCTGTCTCAGGGTGGCCCCTCCCCTTCAAAGGGCCCTTCCACGGCACGCCCCCCACCCCCGCCCAACCGCTGCTCCTTTGCCCCCAGCTGCCTTTGTGGGCGACACGAGATCCCCCACAACACGCGGGGATGTGCTGCAGCACGAAGCCCAGCAGTGGCACATGGATTCCGTGCGAAAGGCACGGTGCTGGAACCAGAGGGGGGACTGGGGACGTGCATCCGCTCAGCCCCCGAAGGCAACCGGACGCCTGGGTGCACGTCCTGGGAAGCACGGAGAAAGGACAGCAAGCGCAGTGGGGCCTCCTTCTGGATGCGCAGGGGGTGGGGCTGCGATGCTGGTGCGCTTTGCGTGTGCGCTGGAGAACCTGTCAGGAAGGCCTCGCCCCACAGGAACCTGGACGCTCCATAGAGATCTGTGCAGGGGGATTCAAGCCGTGCAGAGCTTGAATCCCTAAAATGCCAGGTGGGCAGACCTGGTTGCGCAGACGGTGCAGGGAGAGGGAAGTGAAGGCAAGAAACAGGATTTCTCCTCCGGTAGCAGTTTTCCTGCAGGTTTTCAACATAGAAAACGTGGTGCATAATTATTTTAAATGACTAGAACTGCAGCGGACTGTTCAACGTCCAATTTGGAATCAACTCATGAAATTCTTATCTTAGAAAAGGGGCAAGTGGGGGAACACAGGCCAGAGGGGCAGAACATTGTCCATGGGGTGGAATCCAGGCGCCCGGGAACCAGGGCAGGCTAGCGAAATGGAGAGTTGGAAGACAGCCAAGGCCACCCCCTCTTCCTCTCCCCTCTTCAGACCCCGGGAGCTGCTGTCGAGGGAGACAATCCTGGGCGAGACCCAGCAAAGGCAAGATGAAGACCCTGCCGGGGCGACTGCAACAGGCGGACCCACCTGCAGGCTCAGAGCTGCAAAAGGACTTTGTGATCTGCCGCCGTCTCATGGTGTTGGAGAGACGCACAACGGTCTCAAGAGAGTCTAGTTTTGTGACTCGGATTATGGGTTCCGCAGCAGACCGGCCTTTTCTGGGTCACGCGGGTTCTGCAGGCTGGCCTTTCACTTTTTTTGCTGGTGATGGGACTTCGCATTAATGCAAATCGGTTATTTGAATAAGTACAGCAAAATTCTAGCAAAAAATCGGTCCCATCGATGAGCAAAGGATGAGATGAAAGGCTGCTGAAATCCATGAGGCTCAGATGGAAGGGATGCGGCAAAGCCCATGGACATCACCACCCTGGAGCGGCAGGAAAGGCGAGACTTGGGACAAGAGGCCTTCTACTGAAGAGCCAGACTCAGCATCCTGGAACTGCAGAGCTGGAAGGGCCCAGAAAGCCAGCAAGTTGAACCCGTGCCATGTGCAGGACTGCAGGCGAGAGCATCCAACTCATGGCTGTTCGGCTGCACCTTGAATGCCCCTCGGCGGAGGGAACCCACCACCTCCCGCAGCCAGGAAGGGTTTCTGGTGTCCAGCTGGAATCCAGTTTGAGCCTGCTGCTCCCTGTCCTGCACTCTGGGATGATCAGAAGAGATCCCGGTCCTCCTCAGCATGGCAGCCCTTCAAGGACTTCCAAGAGGAGGGGGGCTTCCATGCCCGCCCTCAGCCTCCTTTTTTCAAGGTTAACCCCCGTTCTCTCAGTCGCTCCTCACAGGGCTTGGTTTCCAGTCCCCGGCCATCCCTGTTGCCCTCCTCTGAACCCTTCCCAGCTTGTCTCCGTCTGTCTTCAACGGTGCTGCCCAGAACTGGACGCAGGTCTCCACACGAGGCCCGACCAGTGCTGAGCGGAGGGGAACCAGCACTTCCCGGGAGTTGGAAGTGATGCTTCTCTTAATGCACCCTAGAACAGCATTTGCCCCTTTTACTGCCACACCACACGGCCGACTCGCACCCAGCTTGTGGTCCACAGCAGTTCCAAGACCCTCCTCGCCTCTGGCCTTGTTGAGCCAAGTTTTCCCAAACTTTTGTTTCTTTTTCCTCAGTGCGGAGCTTGGCATCTGTTCCCATGCAATCCCCATCCTGTGCACCGCAGCCAAGCGCTGCAACCGATCGCGATCACTTTGAACTTGGCCACTTTGTCCTCCGGGGTCTTATTCCTCATTTCTGTCTTCCAGGGACCCCACCCGATTCTTTCTCATCAGCAAACACGATAAGTACTCCCCGAATTCCCTTATCCAAATCATTAATAGAAATGTTGATGAGTGACCCCTGTGGCACCCCATCATTTCCGCTCCCCAGTCTGAGAAGGGCTCCAATTTGGAAGCTGACGGAAGCCCCACCAGGGGCTGCTCCACCCGGCCCACGTCAAGCGAGTCCACGGATCATGAACTTCCCAAAGGCTTGGCTGCGGTCAGGTGCCCGGTGCCCACAGCATTCCCACAGTCTGCCAGAAGGCCACCCAATCAAAGAATGAGACTTGTGCAGGTGAAGCCTTTATTTCGTAGAGCAGTGATGCCCAGCAGGCTTCCCCGAGATTTGGGGAGGGAGGCGGCGCACAGGCATCTGCTCTTGGGGCTGTGGGATCAAGGTGGAGAGTCCCACTACTGTGCAACGGCATTACCGAGCGGCTCAATTCATGGTGGCGTTGGCTGCAGAAGGAAAACAGAGGCGCTCGCGTAAGAAGAGGGGAGGGGAGGGGAGGAAGGGGACGCCCCTCCTTGAGCATCGGGGCAGGAGGCCGGGTGCAAGCGGTGCTGCTGGCGGGGGTGGCTGCGTCACACCACACGGCGCGTGGGCACTTCGTGCCCCTCACCTGGCTTTTCGCAGGTCATCACGCACTCCAGTTCAGTGGAAAAACGATTGTCGTTGCCTTTGCAGCCACAATAAACAAACGTCTCGCAGCTGGCAGAGGTGGCATTGTAGTAGAAGAATTCAGAGTACGCCAGACACTGCCTGGCGTCTTTGGGCTGTTTACAAACCTCTGGGGGGATTTGGGGGGTGCCGAGAGAAAAACAACGAGAAGACTTCAGGAGGAGGAGCAGAAGCGGCTGCCAGAAAATGCGCGCCGCTTTGGCTCTAAGAAGACGTTCCCTGGGAGGGAAATCTCTGTTCAGCCCCCACCACGGAGAGATCTGCTGGTAGGGGAATACCGGGGTCCGAGCGCCCACAGGGGGCTGCCCGCCCCTCAGGCTTCTGGTGCCAGAGGGCCACTTTCCACGTGCCTCCATGCCTGGGCCACATGGGGCCTGCCCGGGGCCCCGTCAGGGCGACCCTGGGCCTGGCTGTCTCAGGGCGAGCGTGGCCGGGGGCAGCGGTCACTTCTGGGGCCTGGCCCTCTCTCCGCAAATTAGCACGAATAGTATCTATGCACTTGACTCTGGAAACAGGCTCCGACGTTCTCTAATGCTGAGATGCCACTTCCTTAACGTGCAGCCTGAAGACAGACCACGAGCCACCGGCGTCCTTGGCTGCCCTGGTGACTTAGACTCCTGGGATAAGAGCCGCGCGGTGCTCTGGTGAGGGGACCAGACGGGCCAGCGAGGCCGAGGCGGCACTCTCCGCTCGGGCCCAGAGCTTACCAGGTGACCTTCAGCCAGGCACTGTCACGCAGCCTGGCCTACCTCACAGGGCTGTTGAGAGGATAATGTGGGGGGAAGTCCTGCTCTCAGCCCTGAATGCCCCCGAGGAAACCTAGAACAGTTGCGCTGGAACCGTTGACACTGCGTCCAAGCCCCTGCTCCGTGCAGGACTCCCGGTAAAAGCATCGCTCTCGGCTGGCTGCCCGGCTGCCCCTTGCGTGGTTCCAGTGTGGGAGAGCCCACCGCCTGCCTAGCCACTGGGCCCATTGTCCTGCTGCTCTAACAGCCGGGCGTTTTTCCTGATGCCCAGCCAGAATCCGGCTGCCTGCAACTTGAAAGGCCGGCACGGAGCATAACCGCGCAGCCTGCTGGCAGCGGATCACTCAGGCAGTGCAGCCGCCCCTTTTCCACAACGTGTGGGTGCGTGTGAGAGCTGGGCAGGGCAGGAAGCGGGTGCGTTCGGAACACGGTGCAGGAGGAGAGCGCTGTGCATCCCCCGGACCGACAGAAGGGCGGACAGGTAGGCAGGTCCTAGTTCCGATCAAGCCAGAGCTTCCCCTGGAAGCAAAAGGGACCGGGTGGGGCTGCCATATTTGGACTCGTCCTGGTGAGGCAGTGCTCCCGGAGAAGGCAGTCCTGCTCAGGAACGGGGCAGGGCGCAGAAGAGGAGGCCCCAGCATGAGGTGCGGGGGGGCCTCCGGAGGGAAGTCACAGCCTCAAACCTGCAAGAGCGGCTGCGCGCCATTGCTGTCAGCTGGACGTCTGGGAAGGCCTCCCCTCCTGGGGGCTCCACGGGCCGGAGGAGGCGTGATGGCACAGAGCAGCCACTGCTGCAGCCCCTTCCTCTCGGGCAACGTTTGCCCTCCGAGCAGCCGCAAGCGGCGTGGGGGGGGGGGCTGTCTGCTGCCGTTTGCAAGCGTCCCTCTATCCGCCACTGATCTGTGGAGCCCCAAATGATCCACACCCTCCATGTCAGCAACTGCATCTGCTCTTCCACAGCTCACCTCCTCTTCTGGACTCTTAACATGCTGCTCTCCCAAACTTGCATTCAAACTTTGAAAAACACACATGAAGAAACAATATTTCTGATAACGATCATATAAGGACCACCTTGCTGGGGAAAGGAAGACAATCGGGCCGGTCTCGCGAGCAGGGCCTGAGCTGGCCGGGGTCATCTGCCCAGCCAAGGCACAAGCGCAGTGCTGGTGCACGGCGAGGTCGACGGCTCCTCGCACGGCAAGGGTGGGTGGCGCAGAGGGCCACCCATGGCCGCCGACCTGATGGACAGGTGCTTCCTCCAGCGGCGGAGGCAGGATGCCTGCATGCACCCATTGTGGGAGAACTTGGCTGGGGGTGCCACGGCTTTCCTGCCCTGCCCGTGGGCAGCTGCGTGGCCCCTGTGGATGAGGCGGGCCTCGTCCGGCACTGCTGCCCACTCCACGGCCAGGCCAGGGAAAGGTGGTGGGAAAAGCCCAGCCCCTGGCTGCTGGAGCGAGACAGTGGAGGCCAGAAGGGGCAGAGTGGCTTGCCTGTCGGTGCCACTTAAATCTAAGAAAACCCCTGACCAGCTCAGATTGCTTCC
>JAIXND010000771.1:939905-968237 GCA_023646645.1 Varanus salvator macromaculatus | reverse complement strand
GCGCCGCGCCGCGCCGCGCCCGGCGCTCGCCCGTCCGCCCGCCCGCCGGCCCGTACCTGCTTCCAGGCAGCCGCGGCTGCAGCCGGTGAAACAGCACTTCTGGGCGAGCGGGCAGTCGCGGTCGTCCGCGCAGGTGTTGTTGCAGGGGACGAACGTCTGCACCACGCGCCTCCGGGGGCACACGCCCGGGTGCTCTGGGGAGGGGGGAGAAGAGGAGAGCTGTGCGCGCGCCCCGCCGTCTCCTCGGAGCCGCGGGGGGGGGGGCGGCGGGAAGCCCCTGGCCCTGAGCCTCCACGTGCCCGGGCCGCTCCCACCGGCCGCCGTGCGGAAGGCTCGAGGCTGGCGCGCAGTCACGCTCGTTCGCTCCTGGGATTTTTTAAGGGCCCCCGATCCTGTTTCTCTGCTGCCTTGGCAGGGTTTGCTTTCCTGGAGAGCGGGACATAAACACCGGTGAGGCGTCGGAGCGGTCCTGCGCGAGGCCGCCCCGCAGCCTCTCGCCGGCTGGGCCCGAGTCCGGGTGCGCGCAAGCCGGCGCCGGGAGCGCTCCCTCGGCCGCCGCCTCGCCGCGCAGCCCCGGGGCGGCTGGTGGGCAGGCGAGAGAAGCGCCGCGCCGCGCCCTTCCTTTCCTTTCCCTCCCCTCCCCTCCCACGATCCACGGCCCCCGGCCCACCTTGCCGCAGCGAGGTGCGTGGCAGACGCAGCGCAGACCCGGCGGGGCGGGTCGAGCGGTCCTCCCAGGAACCCAAAAGCGACGCGAGAAGCACGCCGAGCGCCCGAGAAGCGGCCCCCTGGCCCGGCCGTCTGCCTCCCGCCGCGCACGTGCCGAGGGGCCCCGGGCAGACCCGAAGGAGAAACTTTCCGGCGAGTCGGAGGGCTGAAGCCGTGGCGGAGAAGGGCGCGCGCGGGCGCGGGCGCAAAACGCCAGCAGCGCCCCCCCCCCCCGCGGGCGCGCAGCGGAGCAGTCCTCCTGGCGGCCTCCCGGGCCCCGTGAGGCCACCCGCTCCCAGGCGGGAGTGCGGGACGGAGCTTCCCTCGCCCCAGAGACCCCCGCCCGGCGGGCCCGCGGCGCCCGGTCGCAGTACCTTCCTCGGCCTCCACGCACACCTGGCGGCACCCGTAGCGGCAGCACTTCTTGCGCGGGAGGCGGAGGCCCCCGCCGCAGTCCCAGTCGGTGACGCAGCTGGTCAGGCAGAGCTTGGTCTGGCTGTGGCTGACGGTCGCCCTGGGGCAGTAGCCGTGGATGGCTGCGGAGGGCGAGAGGACCCGGATGGGGGCGGGCAGAAGGCTTGGCCGGCCACCGGGGGTGTCCGTGACTCGCCCGCCACGCCGGCCCCTTGCCAGCCAGCATCCCACCCCACGCTGTGGCTCAGCGGGCTGGAAGCAGATGGCCAGGCCGGTGAGGGCGTGCTGGGGGGGGGGGGGGCCTGGAGCCGCACCACCGGCCACGGGGCCACATGTGGCGGCGGCTGTGCACCCATTTGGGCTCAGCTCGTGCAGCACAGACCCTGCGCCTGTGCCGGGTGCGTGTCTGCTCATGGCCCGCCCACGGTCGCTCCCTTTTCCCGGGGTATTTCGTGGGGCGTCTCCTTGGACTGGGACTGTGCCGGAGGCGCATCTTCTTTGTCTTTGGGCATCATCTGGACGTGCCTGGAAATGGGACTCTTCCCTGCCCTCCGGAGCTGCGGGAGGGGAGCAGAAGAGGGGCTGCCCAGACCAGCGAGGTCCAGCTGGGGCTTTCCGCCCCCACTCAGGAGCGGGGGTTGTGCTAGCCAGACCCCCACCCCCATCTCCAGCAGCCACCGTCATGCTGGGGAGGGTCCGAGGTGGAAGGAGAGCAGGAAGAGCGGCTCTGGGACGGGCGGACTCCCCAGGCCTGGGGCCACACGAGCCGGGCGGGGCTGTCCAGGACAGGGCAGCTGGAGGGCGCTGCTGTGTGACGTTGGCGAGGACTTGGTGGCTCGCAGCAGGGCAGGGCAGATCGCGGCTGCCAGTCAGGGCTGAGCCCAGCCAACTCGGCACGGGAGGGAAGTCCGCCCCCCCGCCCGCCCACGGTGTTGAGCCAGAAGAGCAGGTGATCGGTCACCTTGTGGCCAGTGAGCCCAGACCGCGAGCGGCAGTGCCCCCTGTGTCCATGTGCCACCCAAGGCCGCCCCTGCATGGCCCCTTTGTGGGCCGGATGCTCAGCGAAGGGCAAGGGTGGGTGGGAGAGGGCCGGCCAGGACACGCCTCGGGCAGAGGTGGGGTGCTCGCAGAGGGAGCCGCCCGCCCTCACCTTCCAGCGGGAGCTGGCACTGCCGCCCACAGGCCGTCCTGCAGCAGCGCTCATTCCCCGGGCAGCTGGCATCCGTTGAGCAGAAGCGGCCGCACACGGTCTCGTTCCCTTGCATTAGGACGGGGCAGGTGCCCGGCTTGGTCATGGCTGCAAGACACGGAGCGCCACGTCACCGGCGGAGGGCCCGGCCTGCTCCAGCCCGGAGCACTCAGCGCAGACCCTCCGCACACGGAAACGTGTGGCACATCCATTCCTTTGGTTCCCCCCATCTCTGGGTGGATAACAGAAGCAGAGGAGAAATCAACGTGCGCATACAGACTCACAGACAGGACAAAATCAGCTTGAAACAGCAAGACCGCAACAGCGACTGCAAGGGCGAGCAGCTGAGACCCGGGACACGCGGGACGTCCCGCAGCCAGCGCTCGCTGCTCGCCACCGGTGTCTGCGCTACCTTCCCTGTGGATATCAGAGGGGCCTCCAGCCTCTGTCCTCGGGTTGTCACGGCGTCCGCAAGAGCCACCATGCCCAGATCCGGTGGTGGTCTCCTGGCTGCCCCGGGACAAGCCAGGACTTGACCCACTCCTGGAGGTCGCCGTTCATTGCTCAGGCTCATGGGCCTGCTGTTCTCCAGAGGGCGGTCCTGAGCTGCGTCTCTGCGGCAGGCGGCTGCTCTCCGTCCTGTGTGGGCGCTGCAGCCGTAAGTGCCCCCGGCTGGGGTGGGGAGGAAGGGCTCTCCTCCACAGCCCTGCCCGCCCCTCCCAGCAAGCCCAGAAGGAGGCTTGCTCCGGGGCTGTATGTGGGGAGAGGGAATTAGCTGTGCTCACCCCCTGAGCAAAGCCAGCGCTCCCCTTGCCTTCCCCCACCTGGGCTGGCGGGGAAGATCGCCAGAGAAGGGAGATGAGAAGCCCCTCGCACAAATCCTTGGCCGTGATGGGGAGATTTTTTTCCTTGTGGAAGGAATCTGGGTGCGTTCAGGGCGCCTGCTTGCCTCATGCCCTCTGCTCCATGCCCAAGCCAGCTGCTGCTTCGCGAGGACCCCAGCCTCAATTTTGCCACCCTGCTGACAGGCTGGGAAGGGGGATCACTTCACTTCGCAGTCTTTGGAGGGAGTGGGAGGGGGTGAAGGCCAGTAGCAGCGTGTGCCAGCCCCGGCCACGGTTCACCTCTGCGGCAGGCAGGTGGCATTTAGTCTCCCAGCGGGCAGAAAGGGGGCGAGGGCCCGGGCAGAGCTTGGAGCAAGCCAGGAGGCCTCGGTCCAGCTGCGGGCAGCATCTCCGCAGGGTGTCAGGCACGCCCCCTGCGGGGAGATGCTGCAGATGGCACCTGAGGACTTCCACACCCCAGCGGGGCTCTTTCCCTTCCCTTCTCTTGGACTCGCTTCTGGGCGACGCCACGCCGTCCCGCCGCACCCTCCGGGGCCCAGAGCTCCCCAGCCAGAGCTCCCTGGCCTGCCCGGGGAAGAAGCTCTGGCAGCAGCCCCTCGGGGACATGGCACCCCGCCGTGGCTGCTGCCAGGGGTGCAGAAGCTGTGGTGGCCGCAGCCAAAAGAGATGAACCTGGGGAGGCTCCCGAAAGCATTGCTCCCGACACAGGTGCCTCCAAACATGGCTGGAGAAGTTCAGCCCGGGCCTGCTTCTCCCGTTGGGCGTCCGTCCGTGGGCCTTACATGGCTGGGCACATCGCTGCTCGCACTCTTCACGCGTCTTGAAGTTGTTTGCATTCCCGCCGCAGCCCCCGTAGGTGAACATGAGGCATCTGCGGGACCACGTGTTGTAGTACCAGCGGGTGAACAAGGCCAGGCATGGGCCCACGGCAAATGGGAGGTTGCAAATATCTGGGGACAAAGAAGGGCAGGGGAGAGGGGGGCACACGCAGAATCTGAGCAGAATCATACATAAAATTAGCCCAACGGGCTTCCCTGCCTCAAGAAAGACAGAGCCCTTCCTTGCATTGCTTCCCGTTCCGGTCACTAGTCCTCCCTGGAAACCCGCCAGGGAATTGAGCCTCTTGGCCAAGGAATCTCAGCAGAGGATTCAGCCATCCCTGTGCTTTGAACAGAAGGACGAAAGAAGAACGGGCCGCGGCCCGGCTGGGCTGCCCTCATCACGCAATGGCCAAGTGGGAAGCCCACGGGGGGTGCAACAGCACCCCCTGCCCATGCTCCCCAGCCACTGCTGCACACAGCCTGCTTCCTGAGACACGGGAGGAGCCCAAGAGCCCTGGGCAGCCATGAGAGCCTCCGTGGATTCCCCCGATCCCCTTTTAAAGCCCTCCGGATTGGCGGCCAGCAGTACGTCCAGTGGCTCCCACAGTTTAGCTGTGCGCTGTGTGAAGGAGGACTCCCTTTGATCCGTGTTGACTCTCCCACCGTGTCCCTGGCAAGATGGAGGAAGGCATCCGGCCCTGGCCAGAAGAGCTGGAGAGAGCGCAGGGGGGCCGTCCGTGGCTGTGGTGCCTGTGAGCGAGCAGCTGTCATGCTGGGAGTGGGGTGCCGGGGACCTGATAGAACACCCGGCTTTCCAAATAGGATGCAAAATTCCCGGGCCTCTGAAACAGCAGCTCTGGTAAAGTTATTTGTCATGCCAGCAGGTCAAGGAGTAGCTGAGGGTCCTGCCACGTGGGCGAGCTTGGAAGAAGCTGCTTAGGCATGTCAGGTGCTGGGGAACCTGCAGAAGGGAGGGCCCCCCGAAGGCAACGGGGCCAGCACTGCACATGGCAGATGGCCACTCAGACGCTGGCAGGGCCAGGCGAGGGCCAGGGCAGACCGACTCATCCCACGGGGACCACAGCAATGAAAGCATCGCAGGTCACCTACAGGGGGGTGGGGCAGAACGTGGACCTGCTGCCCGACAGAGGCCTGGCAGCACTTGCGAGAGGCCAAGGCGGCGGGGAAGTGCAGGCGCCGAAGAGCCTCTGTGGAGCGTGTGGCACTCAGGGGCGGCTTTGCTGGCGCGCGGACACCCCCCGGCTAAAAGTGGGAGCTGGAGCATCTAACGTCACGCAGCTCGACTGCAGCGGGCAGGATGGAAGCCGGCAGGAGTGGGGGTCCGGGATCGCGCTAATCCCAGCACAGGTTCACACAGGTGCTGCACCGCCGTAAGTCAAAAGGGCACAGAGCTCCATCAAGCTGGAAGGTTAGCAGAGGAGGGTCCTGCCCAGCGTCTTTCTGGGTTGTGACACCAGCACCTGGAGAAACCTTGCTGCTCAAATAACAGGGGTGCTCAGGGGATCCCCTTGGACAAATTTCATAGGACATAAATTGAATACATGAATAAAAGAACTGGGGAGGCATCCGAAAGGAAAGCCTGCATAATTGTGCCCAGTTATAATTACATCAACCATATAAATGCATCTGCAGGTAGAAAAGCCCCCCGTTGCACACACCTTCAGTGGGCAGGTCTTGGTTTGAAGGGTCACGGGTCCAACCAGAGGGGAGGTGACTCTGGTCTAATCCTGGGTAGGGATCAGGACCTGTCGCGAGATAGAAGCATAGAAACAGAGAAACGGAGTGAGTCAGAAGGGGCTCTCAGGCCATCTAGTCTGACCCCCTGCTCCAGCAGTACGTGTTGTTTGTACGTGTTGTTTGAACCACAGAGAACCACAGAGATGTATGTGTTGTTTGAACCGATGGCAAAAGAGACCACTTGTCTCACGTTCAGCGCATGCGGAAGTGATAAGCTGGTGGAACAGTGCAACACAAGCACATCTACGTGCACAAGAAAAATAGTCCAATATACGGGATTACTTTAGAAGAGGCTGAAAGGGAGAGACGGTGGAGCCACATCTCCTCAGGATGCTTGAGGGTTATCCAAAACTGTTGCAATGAAAGGCGAGTTAGAATGGCACAATATATATATAAAAATCTAACAGTGGGAAAATATAAGGAATGGGCTTCCCCGGGAGGGGGTTGAGGCCCCATCGGTGAGGGTGCTCAAAGATAGGCTGGACATGCACATGGTGGGCATGTCATGAGCGGAGCCGGCTGGAGCCGGGGGTCAGACTCGATGGCCCGGGGGCCCCTTCTGACTCGCTCTGTTTCTGTTTCTATATCAACAACCGGAAAGGGGCAAGAAACATGATGGGCACAAAGGGTTCCTTCAGAAGAAAGGAATGCTCGCCCAAGTGACAACAGGTAAGAGCATAAACTCCAACAACAATTCCGGTGTGAAAGAAAATCCAAGGAATGTATTTCTAAAATCAGTATGAACAATCAATGTATCTTTACAGATTTCGGAGTGAGGACACAAACAGAGAAGGTTTGGGCCATGAGGTGACCAGGAAACTACAGATGTGCTGAAGGTAGACGGAGCTGTGGAGATGGCGAACAGGTTCTTTGGGTCTTTCGCGAGGCGCCTGAGGAGTTGGCCTTCAGGGCAAAATGGAAGCTTTGGGGGGGAAGCCTCACTCAGCGGCATCTTGGCGACGTCCTGGTGGAGAGCCCCTCACGGCCACTGGGCCAATGTGAGGGGAAGGGGAAGGCGCCCGGCACAAGCTATGGCCATGACGGGGGACAGCGGGGGACCCCGGCCATTGGGAGCAGCACCAGGCGAGCGGGGGGCTCACTCACCTGTGTAGACCTTGGCTGACGCGAGGGGCAGCTGTGCTGGGAGCACGAGCGTCCCCACCAGGAGGAGATGGAGGGCTCCAGGAGCACGCATGGCGCAGCCAGCAGTGAGTGCCCTCCGCCAGGGACCGCTTCTTATAGCCTGACCTCCCCTCGACTTTCCACAATGAGGCCCATCCCAGCCCCGAACAATGGGCGGCTGGGAGAGAACGAGAGAGGCCGAAATGTTCCCGAGAACGACAAGTACATGGCTCCGAGTCAAGCCAGCGCAAGTACGGGGCTTTGATATGCCCGGGGCAGCGGCCGGTGACCAGCTCTCCCTCGGCGGGAGGCTGTTTCTCAGCACGCCTCCGTCCGAGCAGGATGCAGCAGCAGGAACCGGGCAGGCGGCTCCTTGGCACGGCAAGCAGCCCCCCCTCGAACCCGTCTCCGTGCCCCAGCGAGAGCACCTTCCTGAGCGACCAGCTGGCCCATCGTGCTGCTTCCTCTGACTCACTTCTTCTTATCCTCAGAGCCCACCCTTTTCCCTCCTGCAGCACCGTCAGGTCCCCCGCCCCCCGCTTCCATTTTATGCTCCCAGCCAGCCAGGGTCCCTGTGGCTTCCCAGCGCCTGCCCAGGCCCCTGCGGCTTCCACCCCCCAGAGAGCCACCCAGCCGTGGACGGGGCTCCTTCCTCTCGTCCTGCACACCGTCCCTATGTGCGTGTCCATCACTGACCTCGCTTCCTTTCCGGGCGCCTCTGAATTCCCCCTCCACCAGTTTCCCTTCTGAATCAACCAGCCGCCCCATCAGCCTTGTCGTGTCTGCAGAATGGAAAGGGCGACTGTTCACCTTTTTCTACTAAGAATTATGTCCCCAGCTTTGTGGTGAGAAATGTCCCTTGCCGTGTCTGCCACAGCATCTCATTCTGCCGCTCGCCAACCCGCAACCCTTGGCTTGTTGGGCAAACGGTACTTCATAGCTCAGAACGGTTGGTGCCTGGACTGCCCTAGGAGGCGACGGCCTCTTGAAACCGGGCCCAGAGGGGTGGTCTGGTTTGGGAAGGACCTTCTGGAACCGCTTTTCGGCCTGCAGGGCCTCGCAAGACTCTGTCTCGTGACTTCCCTCTAGAGTTGATCTTTTTTCATTGGCAAGGATTTTGCATTTCTCTGCGTACGGTGATATTTCTGAGTGGCAGAAAGGGGGAAGGAAGAGAGCGCAGAATTAACACTTTGACACCGAGATGATGGCAATGAAGCGGTGGCGGAATGGATGCCCACAGGCGCAGGCACAGCCAACCTCCGCGCTTGCGCACGAAGGGAGTCGAGGGCGAAGGCAGAGAGCGGAGGCAAACGGTGATGCTCCTGGTCTCATTGACAGGCCGGGAGTTAATAAATCTCTGGGCCCAGGCGGCAGCCGTCCCGGAGGCCTCAGAGAGCTCGGGAGAGAATTCTGACCCTCTTGCCAAACATTTGACATGCCCCGAATATCAGTCGCAGTACCAGAAGGGCTGGAGAAGGGCCAGAGTAACGCCAGCTTTCCAAAAGGGATTGCGGGGATCTGGGAAAGCAGAGGCCGGTTAGCTGAAAGGGTTGTCCTGGGTAAACTGGTTGAAGGTCTGCTAAAGACAGAAAAGGATCGACATTTCTGGCTTCCGGAAAGGCAAGCCCTCTTTCCCTGACCCTTCTTTGAGAGTGTCAGTGAGCAGGTAGGTGGCGTGATCCAGCGGACTTCCAGAGGGCTTTTGCCAAACCCCTCACCCCAGACGCCTGAGCTGATGAAGCGGTCATGGAATAACGTGTGTGGGTTGGTGAGGGGGGATCAGTGTGTGGGGGACTTATGGATTACCAACTGGTCAAGGAACAGAAGCCAGGTGGAGGTTCTGCCAGTGGAGAGGGGTCGTGGGTGGCGTCCCGCAGGTTCTGTGCTTGGGCCAATCCTTTTCGACCTGTTCGCAAATGATTTGGGGTTAGGAGTGAGCAGTGAAGTGGCTGAGCCTGCCGACGACCCCAAACTATTTGGGGTGGTGAAACCCAAACGGGATCCCAGGGGGCTCTCGCCAGGCTGGGCGAGGGGCCTCGAAGCAGCAAATGCAGCTCAGTGATGCATCTGGGGCTAAAACACCCCAATTTCAGGCATACCCTGATGGGCTCTGAGCTGGGATTGACCACCCCAGAAGGGGCCTCGGCGTGGGGGTGGGCAGCTCGGTGGAGATACTGACCCGGTGCACAGCTGCCGTGCGGAAGGCGAGCTCCACGTTAGGCACAATTAAGAGCGGCATTGGACATGAATGCCAGGATCTTGCTCCCCTCGCGCAAAGTTTTGATGCAAACACACGTGGAACCTTGTTTAGCGTCCAGGTCGCAAGACCTGAAACAGGACTCCACTGGGTTGTCAGCAAAGCAGAGAAGGGCAAGGGCAGCGGCGAAGGAGCGGGAGCGGCTCCCCTGCGCAGTGGCTCCAACAACGGGGACTGCGTTAGCTTCCAAAAAGGGCAAAAGTGGGAAGACAAAACAGAGGAGCACAGAAAATGCATTTTGTGTAGGAAATGGGGGAGGAGACCGTTTTGCCCCTCTCCCTCAAAGGCCTCACCCCACAAAGCTGCTGGGCAAGTGTGCTCCAACGTGCCAGTGTGCCCAGGCCCTCATCTGTGCGCGTATCGCCTCTCCCGCAAAGCTGCTGCCTGTGGCTCGCCTCGTTGGGCGCAATCTCCGACCTCTCGTGCGTGTCGGGAGAGTCTCTGCACAGTGCCAGCTCCTTCGCTGCATCACCCGTGGGCAAGAGGCGCACCCGTCTGCGCTCACACTCTGCCACCACTCACCAGAACACAAAGGCTACTCCAGCAACTGCCACGGCCTTGCACACACAGCCAAGTGGCTGTCGTTGCCCTGGTGGTGCGCAATGAAGAATCGGGCCACCTTCCTGTCCCTTTTTCTTTTCTTGCCATCACAGTGAATAAAAGGAATGCTCCTTTAGATCCTCTCACCTGCCAATTGGAGCCTGCCTCCCACTTTCTCTCCTGCAGACTCTCCAGACACAGCCTTGTTCTGGCACGAGTTGGCACGACAAGTTGGCACAACATTTGCCACTGCAAAAATACGGTGCCCCCGTGTGGATGGTCAGGGAAATCGCATACACCAGCTCCCCTATATTAGAAACATAGAAACAGAGCGAGTCAGAAGGGGCCTCCTGGGCCATCTAGTCTGACCTCCGGCACCAGCCGGCTCCGCTCACAACATGCCCACCATGTGCATGTCTAGCCTGTCTTTGAACAACCTCACCGATGGGGCCTCAACCTCCTCCGGGGGAAGCCCATTCCACGCCCTCGGGTCCTATTATATTCTGTAATAGTTGCAGGCGACCCCACTCTGAATTGGCTTTCGGATGACACCAAGCTCACATCTCCTTCTCGGATTGGCTTGGTTGAACAGAGTGAGGGAGAAGCCGCCCGGAGAGGTGGTGGGCTCCCCCCCTCAAGAGACATGCAAGAAGAGACCGGGCAGTGGGAGGGTGTGACTTGGTGTCCTGCAAGAGGCGGCGGGTGGACCCGATGGCCTTCACGGCCCCTTCCAGCTCGTGACTCTATGATTCTGTGGATTAAGCAGCCCTCTGGAAATAGTGCTAGCAGAGAAACGGGCAGGGAAACAGAGCGGCTGTTAGTGCCCGTGAAAAGTTCTGCAAGGGCCACCCGAACGAGGCCTTTTCACTCTGAAACAGTTGAAGGCAATCATTTGAGACATCAAGAATTCACAATATGGGGTGGATGGAAACCCAGAGAATGAGAACTGCTCTGCCCGCTGCCGAGATGTTGTCTTCACTCCAAGTAGTGTTCCGGCCACGGGACCGGAGCGGGAGGGAGCTGCCTGGCAGCCTGCTACGGAACAGCTCTCCCCGCCAGTTTGCTACGCTGAATTGCACCCAAGCTACCAAAGGGCGCAGGAGAGAGCAAACAGCACTGGCCACCCAGAATTCCTCGCCTGCAGTATTTCCCTCCATGGCTCGCCAGGGCCCTGAAGCCCCCATTGTTCTGGAGGTGGCATTGTGCTGTGGGTGGCACCGCCGAGGCATCAGGATGTGATGTGCAACTGATAGAGATCTCACGGTGTGTGTGGAACATGTTGTCTCTGTCAGGCGGACCTGGCAGAGGAGCTGTGCGTTCACCGGGGCCCACTCATGCCATTGGATGGGTTGCCGCGTTTTGTTGAGTAAGCGGCTGTTTCTGTGATGCTGTGCCAGAGGGGACTTGGGGAATCACAGGCTGGTTAGCCTGACGTCCATTCTGGGAAGGACAATGGAAAGGCTCATAATAGAGAGAGATCTAGCAATGCTAGACAGGGAAGGGAGGCTGACAGCCACACAACACAGCTTCCGCAGAAACAGGTCCTGCCAGACAAACCTTGTGGAAGTCTATGACAAGGTTTCGAGGTGGCTGGATGGAGGGGATGCAGTGGATGTGGTATACCTGGATTTCAGCAAGGCCTTTGACAAAGTGCCCCATGATATCCTGGTGGAGAGACTGAGGGGTTTTGGGATAGACCAAAGCACTGTCCGGTGGATTAGGGCATGGTTGACTGACCGAAAGCAGAAGGTAACCATTAGCGGGGAATCGTCGGGATGGCAGCCAGTGACAAGCGGGGTCCCCCAGGGCTCTGTCCTGGGGCCGATCCTGTTTAATCTTTTCATTAACGACATGGAAGAAGGGGTGAACAGTCTGCTGCTCAAATTCGCAGACGACACTAAAACTGGAGCAGTGGCCACAACTGAGGAGCAGATACACCAGATCCAAAAGGATCTGGACAGACTATGGAAGTGGGCAGGAGACAACAGGATGGCGTTCAGTGTGGATAAGTGCAAGGTCTTGCATTTGGGGCACAGGAAGGGGTGTCATAAGTGCAGGTTAGGGACCAGTGGCTGGAGAGCAGCACTTGTGAAAGGGACCTCGGGGTGCTGGTTGACTGCAGGCTAAACACGTGTGATGCGATGGTCAAGAGGGCGAATGCCACCCTTGGTTGCATAGCCAGAAGTGTGGCTTCTAGAGCGAGAGAGGTATTACTACCACTCTACATGACTCTGGTGCGCCCGCAACTGGAGTATTGTGTTCAGTTTTGGGCCCCTCATTACAGAAAGGATATAGCCAGGTTGGAGTCAGTGCAGCGTAGGGCCACAAGGATGGTGGCTGGTTTGCAGGGGATGGGGTATGAGGCGAGACTGAGGGAACTGGGTCTCTTCAGCCTGGAGGAGACTCAGAGGGGATCTGTTGGTGACATGCAGGTATGTGAGGGGGTGTCACACGGAGGTGGGTAGAGACCTGTTCTTCCCTGCAGAGGAAGGCAGGATGCTCTCCAACGGAGCCAAGCTCAGGGAACCAAGGTTCAATTTGGATGCCAGGAAGCCCTTCCTGATAGTCAGGACCCCGAGGGCGTGGAATGGGCTTCCGCGGGAGGAGGTTGAGGGTGAGGGTGTTCAAGGATAGGCTGGACGTGCACATGGTGGGCATGTCGTGAGCGGAGCCGGTCAGACTAGATGGCCCAGGAGGTCCCTTCTGACTTGCTCTGTTTCTAGGTTTCTTCTATACTCCTCACGAGTCAGACCTCCCCTGGAATAGTGTGTCCAGTTCTGGGCACCAAGATTTAAGGAAGATGCAGGAAAATGAGAAAGGGTCCAGAGGAAGGCAACAAAGATGATCCAGGGTTTGGAAACACTGCCCTTTGAGGAGAGACTGAGGGAACTGGGGCCTGTTCAGCCTTGAGGAGACTGAGGGGGACATGAAATCCTTGTATAGGTACCTCCAAGGCTGCCACAAAGAGGAAGGTCAGGATCTCTTCTCACTGATGCCAGAGTGCAGGACACGGAGTAATCAAGTCAAGCTGCGGCAACCCAGGTTCAGGCTGGCCATCAGGAAAGGCTTCCTCAGGGTCAGAGCAGCACGGCAGTGGGACCGGCTGCCTGGAGAGGTTTGGGCTCTCCCACACTGGAGGCATCCAAAAAGAAACTGGGCAGCCCTCTGAGTGGGGTGGTGTGAACTGGTGTCCTGCAGGAGCAGGGGGTTGACCTGATGGCCTTCCTGGCCCCTTCTGTGAGTCTGTGATTATGAATGGCCCCGTTGTACAAGGGACTGTGATGAGAGGGGGCACGTGCAGAGAAGCAGCACCGGGCTGGTGAGCGGGCTGGAAACGTTTGAGAAATGGTTGAAAGAGCCGAGCACGTCTGGAGAAGAGGCAATTCTCCGATACCGGAAAGGCTGGCCTGGCTCAGGGGGCTCACAGGTGCTCTCAGCTGCTCCGGGGGCAGGAGCAGAACCAATGGCAAGGGGCAGATTTGGGCTAAAGGGCAGGAGAACCACGGGAGCAGTGCCAGAGTTTCCCTCAGGGAGGGTGGGCTGTCTGGGCCAGTGGTCAAACACCCCCCACCCCCCCAGACTCGGCCCCCTGGATCCTGGTCCCTTCCGTCACCGTTCCAGGGGCGTGCGCTCAGCAAGCAGGAGGCGCACACCAGGAATTGCGCCCCAGGCACTGTGCAAGCGGCGCTCTTTCCCACGCCACCCGCATCACTGGATCTCTGTGCTGCGGGAGTCGCAACACTTTGCTCCACGTGTGGCGACGGACAGACCTCTCCCCCACCTGGCTCACCCTGCAAGGCCAAGCCGGGCACCGCAAGAAGCCCGCGAGTGCTAGAGGGCGGGTTCCGGCCGGCTGCACCCCAGTCCTGCCAAAGCCCCCACGGGCTGCAGCTGATGCCCCTTCTGCCCTGGGCAGCGGCCTGGGGAAGCCTCAGGCAGGCCCCACGCTCTCCACGGGCTCTCACAGCGGCTGCCAGGTGGCCAGGCAGGCTTCCAGGGGACCAAAGAGCAGGCCGAGGTGCCCGCCTGGACAGCTGGGGACTGCCGAGTGGGGGTGCCTTCGGGGGGCAGCGAGGTGCTACTCTCCACCATGTGGGAATATCAGAGGTCACGTGCTGACAGAGACCGGGGCAGGCCAGAGATGTGTGGCATTCCCGACCCTGCTGCTACCTTACGACAGCGAGGCCTCACACCACGCAGGGTGAGGGGCCACTGGAACAAGGAATGTAGCCTTTCGGGAACAAAGCTAGACAGACTTTCCCTGCAGCTTTCTGCACTTACAAGAGACAGCTCTAGGCCAGGGGTGGCGAACCCACGGCACACATCCCACAGCAGGCACACAGAGCCCTCTCTGTCGGCACGCAAGCCAAGTCGCCCCAGCAGCCGAGCATCGGATAACAGCGCCAAAAGGGGACATGCGCATGCTCGGAAAGGAGTAGCGATGCCAGACAGTGACATCACAAGCTGCAGCACATTCGCCGCAACTCACCCGAGCTTTCGCATGGCCGGTCAGTGCGCTGCCAAGGAGAAAGAGAGAGAGAGCGAGAGAGATTTGCTGGGACTGGCTGTGAGTTGCTTTTTCTAAACGAAAACCTCAGTTTTCAGGTTTTATCGCCATGTTGGCACTTTGCGATAAATACGTGGGTTTCGCGTTGCAGTTTGGGCCCTCGGTCTCTCAAAGGCTGGCCACCCCTGCGCTGGGCCGTGCCTGGTTCTACGGTGCATGTGCGGCGGCAGCTCTGTTACCTGCGCTCCGGAGCAGGAGCCCCTGTCCCCACACGGAGTAACCACGGCCAGCCTCTTCACCTTGTGCGCTGGTGGGTGTCTTGCTTCCTGTTACTTGGGTAACAGGTCCTGCACCACCAAAAAAGGCACACTGGCAACCTGGGCAGAAGCCGTGGTGGCAGCAACAGCACGGAGAAAAACGGCGTGCAAACCACAGACCCCCATGGAGAGGAAGCACGTGGCGGGCGGGCAGCCCCACAGCCCATGGAGGGGAGCGGGAGACATTTACAGAACGAATCAAGCCAGGTGTCGGAAAAGGAATGCAGATCCCAGGCCCCGCAATGAAAACCGGAACGCCGAGGACAGCGCCAACCCGCTCTTGCCAGTCCTTGCACGTGCCAGGAGGGTCTTCCGTGGCAGATTCCCAGCCCTGCTGCACGCAGGCGGCTCGCCCCCCCCACAGCCCCCCCCCAAGCCGCCAGCCAGGCCCCGGGCGGGGGGCCACATCACGGCCCTGCCCATGCACGTGAGGACAGGGGTCCCTGTGGCAGCCCCTGCCCGCCGAATCCTCCCACAGCCCGAGTGCAGCCCCTGGACCGATGTATTTTCCTGTTTATTTGACTTCTGTGCCTTGTAGCAGCTGAAGCTTTCTGGGCGGCAGCAGAAGCTGGGACAGAGAGCGCTGTCCTTCGGGGGAGACCTCGCCTGGGCGGCCAAAGTCCAAGTGTCGGTCAGTCGTCCACCGTAATGGCCTCAAAGGCATTGATGTGCTGCAGTTTGTCGCTGGAGAAACTGACAACAAGATGCTTGGTCCCGCTTCTCCTCGGAACGACGTCCAGGCGGACACGGGAGCAGTCCCGGGCCTTCACTGGAGGCAGCCTGCGGGGGGGAGGAAGCACTTGGTCGACCAGCCGGGAGCTGGGAAGCGCTTCCACAGGTGCCCACTCGGGAGCCCCAGCGGCTGGTGAGCAGTGGGTGCCCTAACGAGGGAAGGGAGGCGCCGCCGTGCTTCGGGCACGTCCACGAAGGCGCTTGTGGGCCCCTCGCCCCCTCCCGCCACTCCCCCCGCCGAGGAAGGGCTGCGGCCGCGCAGGAGTGTGTCTGTCCCCACGCGTGGCATCCTCTAGGCGGGGGGCCATGGTTGCAGGGGCGGCCCCATTCTCCATCCGCTGCCCCAGAGGTTCTAGAGCCCTGCTTCTCAACATGGGGGCACGGAGATCATCAGTCCAGGCGGACAATCACATCGATCGCAGGCTGAACCTGCGAGGGAGGAGGAGGCGGCACGGCGGGGCTGGAGGGGGTAGCCTGCCCTGGGGCTGAGGGTTTGGCTCGCAATGTCCAAGGCGGCCCAGCCCAGAAAGGGAAACTTTACCAGGTGTGGCACCATGCTCAGTGATGACCGTGGGAAGTCGGGGGGCATGTTCCCCCAGCCCCACTCTTCCTGCCCTGGGGGAGCACAGCCTTTGGGCTTCGACCAAGCAATGCAGAGCCACCCCAGGGTCACGGGGCCCTCCCCTCCCTGCCCATAGCTGGCGGCCTGCCCACTCGGGGGTCCCGGTCCTTACGAGATCTCGACCGTGTCCACCGTCAAATCGCTGCCTTCTGCCCGCAACTTGCAGTCCTGCAGGTCCTCGTCCAGCGGGTTGGTGAGCGTCACCTCCACCCTGGCCACCTTGCCCACCTTCGCCTGGCCCAGCACCTGCCGGGCAGAAGCGCTGGTGAGCAGAGCGGCAGGCCGGGGCAGACGCCGCCCGCCCCCAGCCCTGGCCCCCGCCCCCCCCAGGCACTCCTCCCCTGGAAATGCCTCTCTCGCCGACTGCCCTAACCCAACCCCCCTCCCCGGGGTTCACACGTACAGTTCCACATGGGTTGCACCGGTAGTGACCACCGGGTGAGCAGTGGGGACATGAACTCCCGGAAGGGGCCCTTCCCAGGCCCTGGGCCCATGTGCGGAGGGGAGCAGGTCTGGGCAGGGGAGCGGCCAGCAAAGGCACCCACCTTTATGAGGATGGGGGGGCTGCCCAGGGCAAAGACCCCCTTCACCACTGTGAGGCGGCCTGCTGCTCCACGGCAGAGGGCAGTCGCTTGGATCATGTTGTCTGAAGTCAGGTGCTGCTTGTACTCAGCATAGGGGATCGTGATTGGAATCCTCTTCTCTGAAAGAAACACAGAAGCAGAGCGAGTCGGAAGGGGCCTCCCGGGCCATCTAGTCTGACCCCTGGCTTCAGCTGGATCGGCTCACAACATGCCCGCCATGTGCATGTCCAGCCTTTGAACACCCGCACCGACGGGGCCTCAACGACCTCCCGTGGAAGCCCCTTCCACGCCCTCGGGGTCCTGACTGTCAGGAAGTGCTTCCTGCCATCCAAATGGAACCTTGGCTCCCTGAGGCAGGAGGAGGGTGGCCCGGGGGCTGTGATCCGCACATGCATGTCCTGGACATGCACATGGTGGGCATGTCGTGAGAGGAGCCGGCTGGAGCCGCGGGTCAGACTAGATGGTCTGGGAGGCCCTTTCTGACTCGCTCTGGTTCTCTGTTTCTATGGCTGTGCTCCGCGCGAGTCGTGCCCCGGGCAGGACAGGGCCGAGTGGGGCTGCCAGGAGGTCGGCCTCTGCTTCCCCTGCCAGCTCTGACGTCAGGGAAGGAAGCCTCATCTCGCCAGTCCCGCCATTGATGGGGGGCTCCAGGTGGGTCACGCCAGAGAAGGAATCGCCACTTTGCTTTGGAGGCGCGTGTTCCGAAGTGGGGGCTGGCTTAGTTTTAAGGACAAGAAAGATTTAGGGGTTCTAGCGATGGACTGGGGGGAAGGAAGATTTATGTGGATTTAACACAAAAGCCACGCTTGCCTCATCTGCCCCCCTCCCCACATGCCATGGCTTCTCCTCGCCATCTGGCCGAGAGGATGTGGGGATACGAGGTGCCTATGGAGGTTGTGGGGAGGAGCCAAGCCGCCCTCACTCCACCCGATTTCGGCCAGATTCCCCATGGGCGGGGGAGGCTCTGGCTGTCCCGATCTGTTTTCCAAGGAGAGTCATGCGCAGCGAACGGGTTGCGGTGTGCCAGCCTCTGCCACATGGTGAAGCCGCCACCGCCTGCACACCATGCAACTGAACTCCACTCCAAGAGTCCCCGGAGGCGCCTCCTTTCCCGGGTGCTTCTGAGCTGCTGTGCCCGGCGCTGGGAACGCCCTCCTCCCCGGCTGAAGCCAGGGCCGGGCAAGCACCGCCACGGCCCACCCAGACGCCCCGGCCGGTCCTCCCTCTGCCTGCTCACGGGGAGGCCGCCCCAGACCCGCACTGACCTTCGCCGGGACCCAGGGTCACCGGGAGGGAGTCCTTCAAGAGTCTATGCATCGTCTTCCCCGTGTAGAGGATGGTCCACACGGTCATCTTGGCAGTCAGGCTCTTGGCTGCGGGAGCCAGGTTCCTCAGCACCAGGAGTATGTTGATGTCCCGGCCGACCTGCAGGGGCCCCCCCGCCTTGAACTCCCCCGAGAAGCTGGAGCCTGCAGCTGGCAGCGCCCTGGCAGACATGGCTCCCGGCAGTCCCAGAAGCCGGCAGTCCCTGGTCTTCTCAAGGGCCGCTCCTTCCTTGGCAGAGGCTGGAAGAGACGGGGGCAGCATTCAAACTCCCATCTGGACTGGGGGGCGGGGGAGGGGTGCTCGGTGGTGCTCAGGTCCACAGCTGCACTCTGACTCCGGCTTTGCTGCTCGAGCGTCCCAGCTGAGCAAGTCTGGGCCTTACGGAGGCCTGGCCCACTGAGAGCTCCCTGCAGGCTGGCACGGATTCTGACACCTTCATGGGGGGCTCAGGGCCCCAGCCGAGCCACCAGGACACGCACCGGGCTGCCCGAAAGCCCCCGCAGTCGGCGAGGGCCCTGCCCGCCTTGTCTCCCGGGGCCAGGCACCGAACTCCACTCCGCCACTGCTGGACGGATGAGCAAAGCTGCAGATGCTTCAGTGTGTGTGTGGGGGGGCGGGGGGCCACTTGCGCGCGTTCAGCCTCGGCCTCCCCCCAGCAGAAGCCCAGCACATGCAGCATCATCCGGGTGCCGACAAAGAGGCCGAGGGCTGATTTGGCTGCGCATTTCCGAGGAAGCCCCTTCCCTGCTTCCCGGGCCGGAGGACACACGCGAGCGCCCGCCTTTCCGGCACTCCAGGGCTGGCCCGGCATCTTCCCCGCGGGCGGCCCGGCCGGTCCCCCGCTCCGGGAAGCTGCCCCGGGCCTGGCCGAGAAGCCCGGCCCGGGCCGGCGCGCGTGCAAGGACGGGGCAACGCGCAGCGGCGGCGCGCAGGGCGAGGGGCTTCCCGCCTCGGCCCCGGCCCCCCCCGGAGGCGCCCTGCCGGGCCCAGCTGCTCCGCGTCGCGCCCGGTTCTGCAGCAGGACAGCTTCGATAGACACGCGCCCCCAGCCTCTCCTCCTTTCCGCCCCCGCGGAAGCGCCGTGCCCCACAGCCGGGAAACTCCTCCTCCTCCCGGCCCCACCGGGAGCGATGCCTCCCTTCCCGGGCCCTTCCGACTGGCCCGCGGGACCGGCCCGCGGCTCCTCCGCGTCCCCTCCGCCTTCCCGTCCCAGCCTGGCCTCGGGGGGCTGTGCGGCCAGGCGCCCCCCGGGGCTGCCCGCGGTGCCTCGGGGCTCCGTTTCCTCACCGGCTTCGCGGCCTCTCGCTACAGGGCGGGCGGGCGAGCTTCTGCCCCACGGTTGGCGTGTTGCAACCTTTGCGGGCAACTGCAGCCCGGCACGTGGTCTGACGGGCTTAGCAAACGTTCCCACTGCAATTTCCTTGCTGGGGAACCTTTTTGCATGTATTTGTCTCTGTTGTTTCAGTCTGTTATTATGCCTGGAGCTACTCGGCTATAGTGGTGTAAACCGTTCCGCGACTTCCGTGAAGGGACGGTATAGAAAAGATTTAAATAAAATAAATCAATAAACCAGATAATGCTATTTCTTACATGGAAATTTTTCATTTTTCACCCCTTGAAAAGGATCCGCAGCTTTCCTGTTTGAACTTTTAATAAAACTTCCACGCATTTCAGCTTCTGCTGATTGCCTGGTTTTGCCTACGGGGTGGGGGGGGGGGCGGGCGGAGGAGCCTCATGTTCAGTCTTGCCCCCCTCTGCCCCGCCCTCGCATTTCATCACCAGAGGGGCGCGCGTTAGATGCTCGCACCTGTTGCATCACGGGGGGACAGAGGGACAGGAGGAGGGTTGCGAAGGAGCGAAGCTCAGTGCGGAGGGACACTCGCCTGCTCCTGGTGCTCGCGGCCGCGGAGGTGCGCAGCCGTCTGGATGGGTGCATTCCTCTGTTAAAAAGGTCCAGTGTCTTCCCCCTCCAAGGAAGAACGGGAAAAGCTGGTGGGGAGCCCCGTTCCGCCCACGCCTGAAGGCCCCGGGGGGCCGCGCAGCCCTCCAAGCGCGCACCCGGCGGGCCTCGAACCCTCTGGCTCCCCCTGGAGGAAGGCAGGAGCAGTGCGGGCGACACCCAGGAGGGCACCCGCCTCCCGGGGGGAGAGGGAGAGGAAGCGGGCATGGCGATGGAGCTGGTCGCGGCGTTTCTGGGGGGAAGGGGCCAGGGACGATCCGACAGGGACCGGAGGGGAGGCCTGGCGATACGGGATGACCGTGAAAGACTGGGGGAGGCCCGGCTCCGGCGCTGGGACGCTCCCTCTGCGGCTGCCAGGCTGGAACGATGACCCATCATCCCCCACACGCGGACACTACCATTCCATCCATGCCCCACCTTTCCTCCTCGTGCAGAGCCCCTGCGCCCCCTCCTCTCCATTTTGTCTGCCCAGCAACTACCCCTGAGGTGAGCCAGGCTGAGTACACGGCTGGCCAGGTGAGCTTCAGGCCGAGGGGAGACGAGCCCAGATGTGCAGGCCAGCCCTGCCTCCGACCCCTCGGCCTCCGTGGAATTGGTCCCCGCACCTGCGATGGGGGCGGGTTGGCATCGCTGCTCCGGAAGTGATCGGATCCCCCCACTCCTCTTCCCCCCATAGCCCTACCTGGGCCAGAGGGGGCCTGTGCAGCTCCCAGAGGGAAGGGTGGCGGAGAGGGACACGCTGGCGGCGTGTGGGACGCGGGAAGCGCCAGCCCCTGGATGCGATGGCGCTGTCAGGCAGCACCTCGTTCCCCAGCTGCCAGCCCCTTGCCTGAAGGTGCGGTGCTCAGAGCTGCCCCATGTGGGGGGGACACTGCTGGGCTGCCCCCCCCCCCCCGGTCAGTGCCTCTGGATCATGCGCATCAGCTGATGGATCTGGGCTCAGTTGCGTGTGCAAAAAGGGGGTGGATGGAGAGAGCACCCCGTCTAGTGCCGCTGCCTGGCAATATCGGGGGGAGGCTGCCCTGTTTAGTTGCATTCAGCCCTCGATGTCTCAGGGGAAGAGCGACCGTCACCCCGGCATCCAGCAAGTGCCCCCAGAGCACCGAAGGCCACCCCAGGCAGCCCGTGTCTTCAAAGGCATCCAGCAACCGAGGGGCTGTGCGTGCTGCAGGCTCGGGACCCCCGGGACACGCTTGAGCTCCGGACTTGGGGGTGCCCAGAGGGGGTCCGGCAAGGATCCCTCTGCCGTGCCCAGTTCCCACTGCAGTCCCAGGAGGGCAGAAAGAGGGACGGCGGTCGGCAGCCTTGGGATGGGTGGGGGGTCCTCGTGGCGTGTCCCTTCCTCAGAGGAGGACTGCCACTCGGCACCAAGGCCCCCCCTTCCTCATTCGCTCCGTCCCACCGGCGCGGCTTGGACACAGAGCGGGCTGACCAGGCTGGGCCGAGCCCTAGAGCCACCTGCGAGGGAGCCAGGTGGTCCCCTGGCCCTCAGACAGAACGCCCCCTGCTTCCGTCCTCCCGGTGGAAGACCCCTCTGCCCTCCCCAGCCGCTTCCATGCGCACAGCCCCAGCCACCATTTCGCCCCGGGCTTGGGGGGAGGCATAGCTCCCTGGTTAAGCATGTGCCCACCATGCTGCAGGTCCCCGGTTCACCTCCCTGGTGAGGCAGACAGCCCCTCACTGGGGCCTGCTGTGGCAGGCAGTGGCCAGGCTCCACCTGAAGCCGCTTCCCACCCTCCCGTGCCCGGCTGTGCTCTGCGGGATGAGCACGATGCTGCCTGCCATCCTGCCGGGCCCCCTGGGTCTCCGGGGACTCCGGCGTGGGTGGCAACGGCTTCCCCCACAAGGCAGCTCTCTGGGGCTGGTGAGCGCACCCACCACCTAGAGCACCGCCCAGTGGGAGCTCGTGCAGGACCAAGAGACTGCCTCAGGCCGGAGGCGAGTTCCGTTGGTGGCCAGCTGGCCCTCCACCTGAAGCTGGCTCAGCAGGGGAGCCACGTGCCCCCCGGCCCCTGGAGTGCCTCGGCCTGCCTCCCTGATGCTGCAGCTGGCACAGGGTGCTCGGGGCACCCTCCAAGAGCGAGCTGCCATCCAGAAGAGGGGTCTCCCTGCCACCCAGACATGGGACCCCCCGCATTGGTGCCCTTCACGGCAGGAGCCAGCCCAGCTGGAGGGCCCTCCTCAGGAGCTGTGCTGTGCCCAGGCCTTGGCCCGGGGCCACACAGTCCCTCCTGTACAAGAGGCTGAGAGAAAGGGGGTTGGGCGTCTCCATCCCCCCCCCCCCCGGAGGCCTTGCTAAGGAGGGTCCTGCACAGCAGGTGAGCATGTGGTGTGGGTGGTGGCCGGGGGCCAGAGAGAGTGGAGGGAGAGAAGGCAGGAGGGCTGGAGGCAGCCAGTGGGGACGCCCAAGGGGGGTGAGGGAGGTGCCATGGGGGAGGCGGCAGCTCCAGGGGGATGCATGTGGGGTGCAAAGGCCTCCTTGCACAGGGCACCAAACTGGTGGGGGGCTAGCCTGCCCCTCTGCCTGCAGGGCCAGTGACCCACCCCCGGCATAGGGCAGCTGCAAAGGGACGGGAAAGGATGCTCAGGAACGGCACTCCATGGGACACGGTGAGCAGAAGCCTTTATTGGGAAGGGGGGCGCCAGCCGGGGGGTCCCCGCAGGGCCGGAGAGGGAAGCCGCTGGCCCAGTCGCTGCCCGGAGCGCCCACAGCGCTCAGGGTGGGCCGCCCGTCTGCGCTCCTGCTGCGGGGAAAAGAGAGGCGTGGGTGAGGAGAGCGGTCTGGAAATGAGGCTGGGGGCCAGGACCCCCGCAGAGCAGCCAGGGAGCCTGCTTGTCTTTGCCCTGAGCTCCTGCTGTTCCCTGTGACCGTCTGGATTTCTGTAGCAACATGCGACCCACCACTGGCTTGCTGGGCCTGTCACCAGAACGCCCTTTGCCAGGTCATTTCAGGGAGACCCGGGGCGACCTTCAGGCTCTGCGAGGTTCTGCTATCACCTCTCAGGACCTGGAGCCACGTGGGCTTGGGACTGGAGAGGCAGCGCTTGACGCCACCCAGAGCACACGGACCAGACGTTCGCAGCTCCCTCAAGACCCGAAGCGGCCAGAGAGGAAGCAAAGAAGGAGAGGAAGGCTTGGGTCCCTTGACAACTCTGGGACGGATGCCGTCCGGACGGGGCAGGTGGCTTGCCGGAGGGCACATGCAGGCATCACGACCAGCTAGCAAGAGGGCCTTCCGGACCACCGGGGCGCCAAGTCCCCGCTGCCTCCGCATCCTGCACTGCGCTCTCCACACGGGAGGGCGAGCACATGCTGCCCCTCCACAGGAGAAGCTTCCATGCAGCTTCCGGGGCAGCGCCAATGTCCTGATGCCCAGACAGCGACCCGGCAGGGCTCCTGGCCCAGCCTCAGGGCAGAAGGGCTGGCCTGGAGGGGGGCACCAGGGCCCCGTGGCTGCCTGCTCGGGGCAGCGGTGGGTGGGAAGCCATTTCCTGCGGCTTCTCTCTGACGTGGGGGCCTGCACAGCGCGAGGGGTGGGGCTCCGTGGCCCGAGAGGCCCCTCCCTGCTCTGCTCTTCCATGGTTCTTTGCTCCTTCCCGCTTACCTGCACAGGTGTCTCGACATTTCCTTAAGGTGGTGAAGTTGTTTCTGTTCCCGTCGCAGCCTCCATAAATGAACTGCTTGCACCGTTTGCTTGCTGGGTCGTAGTAATAGCGGGGAATGTACGCCTCACATCGCCCAGACTCTGGAGGCAGGAGGCAGAAGTCTGTGGGAAGAGCGGGCAGTCACGGCGGAGGGACCTGAGCCGCCCTGGCCTGGGGAGCCCCCGCCATACGGGGCGGCAGCGCCCACGCCGCCTTTCTCCTTTCTCGGAGCGAGCGGGAAGCCGGGGGCGCCCAGGCAGCCGTGGCAGCGCAGCCCGAGGCCTCGCAGCGCCTCGCGGGCGAGCGCGTCTCTTCTTGCGTGAGCGTCTGTGCAGCGGGGGAGGGATAGCGCAGCAGAGGCCCCCCAGGATGTGCTCACGTGTTTGCGCGTGCACCCCCCCCCCCCGCCGCGGCCGGGTCCCAAGCCCCGGGGCCGAGAGGCACTGCGCCCGGCCAGGCACACCCGCCCAGGGGCGCGTTTAGCGGCGGATCGTCAGTGGTGCCTCGAAGCGCCCCGCGTCCCGTCCCGTCCCGTCCCGTGCGCCTGCTCGGCCGCAGACCCCTTCCCAGCCAGGCCCAGGGCAGGGGCCGGGAGGACCCCTCGGCCCGACGCCGCCCGCTTCACCCCCGCTGCTTCCCGCAAGCCAAGCACGGCCCAGCTCTTGGTTCCTCGGGGCGGGGAGGAGACGCTGCCCCCCCGCCCCGTTTCTTCCTGCCGAGGGCGCCCGGCGCAGGCGGCTACGACGCCCGGGGCCACGAGCCTCGATCGCGCCGGGAGGAAGCTGCAGGGCAGACCCGCCACCCCCGGCCGCCTTCCTGGGGCTGCGGGTGGCCGAGGGCGCAGGGCTGGGGAAGGGGCTTGGCTGGCCGGCCGGCTGGCCGCTTCCAGAGCCGCCTTTTGCACAGGGCTGAAGGGAGAGGGCGCCTCCGGGGGAAGCGGGGTGGGGGGGATCGCTTACCGGGGCGAGTCCGCGCGGAGGCGGGCGTCAGCCGCGCCCCGAGAGCGAGGAGCCCCAGCAGGACGGGGAGGCCGGCGGTCCGCATGGCGAGGCGGCCTTGGGGTCGGTCTCGAGCAGCCGCGCTCGAGCTGTTCTGTGAACCCGGCGAGAACTGATGCAGCGGAGAGCAGGGGCGGTGGCGGTCGGTTTTCACAGCCTGCCCGTGAAGGAAAGGAGTGAAAGCCAGCGAGACCCGGGGCGGGGCGCGGGGAGGACTCCTGCGTCCGGGGCTGCACACCTTGCAGAGTGAAGACCCGAGTGCCGCAGGGAACGTCCTCCTCCGTCCGCCTGGGCCCAGCAGCCCCGCCTGCCCTGGCTGCAGCCCTCCGGGGTCTGGGGAGGAGCTTCTCCTGCCCTGCTGGGGGATCTCGCGGTTTAGCAAACGTGGGGCATTTTGGCAGGCGAGCGGTCGCCCAGCCACTGAGCCGTGGCCCTTCCCCGTGGGAGGAAGTTTCCTGCTGGATCAGGCCAAAGCCCGGCTGCTCCAGCCCCCAAGAGCGGCGCTGGCCAGAGCAAAGGCTGCCAGTCCCTGAGGCCAACGTGGGATGGCCCTCAGGTGGGCTGCTCGGAGGAGTCTCCTGCAGGGGCTGGTAGCAGCCCTCCACTAACTAGGAGCAGCTGTGCTTTGGGCTGGCGGGGACGCCCCCATGCGAGCCACACTCACTGGCCACTGGCCCCGCAGCCCCTGGGGCAGTTCTGTTGTTAGAGCTGATGTCACCCCACCCCAGGGCTGTGGCTGCTGGCGCCCTCTTCCCGAGAGACCGCCTCCCTGCATGTGCGAGTACCTGGCCATTTGCTGAGAGGATCCTGGGACAGGAAATCTTTGGGGAGGAGGTGACGGGGTGCCACTCCAGAAGCAACGATCAGCAGCGGGGATGTGGCATGGTGGTCAGCAGCTGGCTGGGAGAAGTGGGAGCAGAGCGCCCGTGTCGCTGTGCTCCGGCGTCCCCTCCACCTGGATAAAGGAGGGCCGGCCCATCCGTGCCCCCTCCACTCTGCTGGGGCTATCAGCAAATGATCACGGCACGATTGCTGCCCTCCGTGGTGGCTTGGCGCTTGGTCCTGAGCCCTGAGCAGGGTCCTTTATCCCAGATGTGGCCCTTGGGACAGCTGGCCATGCAGGAAAAGCCTGCATGTGACTCGAAGTTGCTGGCACGTCGAAGGTCCCTGCGGCAGATTCCCTCATGGCCTGCCTCTTCCTGAGCCACACAGACTCTGCAGACTGGTGGGCTCTTTGCAACATTGCCCACAGAAATGTAAGCAACGTAAACACCCCCCACCCACCCAAACGCACACTTTCCCCTAAGCAGACGCGTGACACTAGCCACCTTGGGTGCTCTTGCCTGTTTTGGGAGTGCAAGTTTGTACCAATATGCACACAAATACATTTACAAAATGAACGTGGCCATCCAGGGACTGGGACACCCAGCAATGTCTGATAAATTGCAATGTGTCTCAAAAGAGCTGGTGCATCTAGGAATTCATGCTATGGGCTGGCTTTTCTGTGTCGTGTGGATTCTGCAGATTTACGGGCCAGGTTTCTGCTGTTGTTGAGTTTATACTTTCCCCACAATTAAAAGAAAAATGTAAAAAACCCACCCCAAAACGCACATTTTCCATGCCATGCCAGACCTTCCTGTCCGGGTGCATCCGGAGGAGGAATTGCCGAGGTCTGTGTGCCGCATCGCCACCGTTTCCCTCCACAGCTGGCGGACGTGGTCTCAGGTCTGGGCTTCAGCGCTCCCGGGCTTTGGTCCTGGGTGACTCCAATATCCATGCTGAGCCTGAGAATTTGGGGAGCTGCAGGACCTTGGGGCTCATGGGGCATGACGTTCTCCTGATTTGGTCCTCATTCATGGGCAGCAGAATGGAAACGGTGGCGAGGGAAGGCTAAACCATGACCCTTCTCGAGACGGAGGAGGTTCTTTGCAGCTTCCAACTACTGCCTCCTTTCCCCTCTGCCAGGCGGGGGCGGGGGTGTAAATGGTCCGGCCCTGGATTTTGGGGGGCTCTGCAGGATGTTCGTGCTGAGGAGGCTGGTGCTACTGTTGGCTGAGCAGTGACGTCCAGAGGTGGCCGGTGCTGCTGACGCAATCGCTCCAGAGCCGCTGAGGGCTGCGCGCGCATGGGGAGGCGGTTGGAGGCGCCTTCGGATCAGGGGGAGGTCTGACAGAACCTCAACTGACCCTCCACATCAACTTGCGGTACCCCTTGGAGGTCAGCTCACTCGGACCCGCCGCGAGGATGCAAATGGAGGGCAGGCTGTTCTGGCAGGTGAGGCACCCAAAGCAAACACACACACACCTGGGGGCTGCTAAGAGGCGCTCTGGGGCTGAGCGATGGAGAGATGCACCAATTTCACGACTCTGGGACAGCAAGTTTCACGGGTAACCTCGCCTGTTCTTGGGGTTATCGCATCCCCAAACTCAAGCTGCTGCCGGGCAAGATGTCCAAATGCCGTGATTACAGGTCTGTAGCAATGCTCTTCCTCGAACCGGTTTTTTATCATAGTATCTTGTTTTCAGAGAGCCGTTTGAGGCTGGCAGTTCTCCTCCAAATCCTCCCCCAAGGAGGAAGTTATCCGCGAAGGTGAAGGGTCCTCTGGTGTCAGTCTTGCATAGGGGCCCTGGCCCCTCCAAATTCCCCAGACTGGCCGAGTGGCTCTCCTGCCAGCTCCCTTGGCCTTCTGTCAGCTGAGAAAAGAGAGATGACCCTGCATTGCTGGGCAAAGAAGCAGCCGAATCGAGCACAGTCAGCCTCACCAAAAGCTGCTCCACCAGCAGAGGTGCCCCGCCAGTTGTGCCTGGGGGTCCCTCACCTGGGGGTCCCGTCCTTCAAGGCCTCTCCTGTGTTTTCCAGCCATTTCTGCAGCTCCTTTTCAAGAGTGGGAAAGCTCTGGTACCATTTCCAGTTCTGCTCCTAATTCTGCAGTGCGGCTGTGTTGTTTTTGAAATGACAATGCCACTATGCATTGTTTCATTGAACACAGAGGATGGCAGAGGCATCAAACGCGCAGGAAAAGGCCACGTGGGGCGGATGCGACCCTCCTCCCCCGGTGAAGATGGAAGGAGAAGCCTCGGTGAAGGATAAAGGGCACACGGAGGGAAGCCCTCGAGGGAGATCCACGGACTCGCCCAAACGGCGGACGTTTTTCAGAGCAGGAGGTGCACAGCCTTGGTCAGGAGCAGAAAGCAGGACTCCGAGCGAGGAAGAGTAGCGCCAACTCCCTCCTCCGCTGCTCCGAACAGCGATGGCATCTCCTGGGAGCCGCACTGCTGGGGGTTCCTATCTCTGTGCAGAACGTCTCCCTGCCAAAGCCGGCGCCCACATCATCCTGGGGAAATGCGCGCGACCCAGCGCAAGGCATCCCGCGCACCGTCAGGGTGGGCAGAGCTGCTCAGAACAGGTCTCACCAGGAGGCTGGGAGGGTCCGTCCCTGCTGGGGGGGAGCGGGCCTTGCTCCGCAGGGAGGCGCCTCGCTTCCCAAGCAGGAGGCAGGAGGGTCACTTCAGCGCGGAGGGCTGGTCGCCGGTTCCAGGCAGCTGCAACACGAGAGCAAATCCGGCACTGGGCCCTCACCGGGCCTCCTTTCTCGTGCGCCTCCTTAGTTTGCCCTTGGACAGGAAGCCCCGAAATCAGCCCCACCCTGACAGACGTTCCCTTGTCACACGGTTCCGTTTCGAGGCCTCACTCGGCCCTGAAAGCGTTTCACTGTTGGACGAAACTCCTGGACCGCGCAAGATCACGGACGAGTCCCCAAAAAACACAGACTGTGCGCATTCTGTGATTCCGGCGAGGCCACCCGCCCCCCAGACGCCCTGCCCTTCGCAGCCCCCCTCTGGGCCTGCAGCGCTGGGCAGGGGCTGGGTCAGTCAGCCAAGAAGAGGGTGGACAGTGCCAACAGCTCTGGATCTGCCCCCCCCCACAGTGTTCTGCCCCCGGGCAGGGCTTGCCCCAGCCTGGAAGCCGGCCGTCCTGAGGCCGAGCC
>JAIXND010000771.1:924834-939505 GCA_023646645.1 Varanus salvator macromaculatus | reverse complement strand
TCCCCTTGGCCCAGCCTGCACGAGGAAGCGGGGCTGGAGCCGGCCACCAGGAAGCCATGCGTGGCCCCCGAGGGGAACTGCGAAGAGGGCAAGTGCAGAGCGATGTGGGGCAGCCCTCCCCTAAGCCACAGCGACCCCCAGGCTCAAGCTGCCGAGAGCTGGCAGGTGCTGTCGCACGATCTTTGAAGGCTCTGGCTGCAGCAAGAAGACAGCGGGGGGGCGGGGGGGCCACAGGAGAGCAGCATGTCCCACTCACAGCAAGCCGTCGTGCTGCGCCCCCCGCCCAGGTCCTCTGAGACGGTGGCGGGGAGCAGATTCCCAGCCTGTGACCTGCCAGGTGTGAGGAGGACCTGGCTGCAGTGGGACAGGGAGGCGTCTCCAGATCGAAGCCCCCGTTTAATGCTGCTGCCTTCTCAGAGCAGCATAATAGAGGCACAGATGATGTGCATACGACACCTGGGAAAAGAGTCAAGGAAGCTCTCAGGGAGAAGAACGCCTCTTCCAAAAGATGGAAGGCTAAGGGGAAGAACGGACGGGGCCACAAGCTTGCCCAGCGGAGGTGCAAGCAGACCGTCAGGGAAGCAGGGAGACGGTTTGAGGAGCACATCACTGACAATATCGAGGCCGACCATTCAGATTATAACCATGAGGAAAGCTACTTAGGAAGCAGTTGGGCCATTGGACGGAAATGCAATTAACAGATTACTAATGGGGATCAAGGAGAGTACAGAGAAGCGCAATAAATACTTCCCGTCCGTCTTCACGGCTCAGGAGGCAGATGAGGTCCCTGAGCTTGAAATCATGTATTCTGGAAGGTCGTTGAGGCCCCATTGGTGAGGGTGTTCAAAGATAGGCTGGACATGCACATGGTGGGCATGCCATGAGCGGAGCCGGCTGGTGCCGGAGGTCAGACTAGATGGCCCGGGAGGCCCCTTCTGCCTCGCTCTGTTTCTATGTTTCTATGGAAGAGAGTAAGAGCAATTGGAGCAGATAGTAGCGACAAAAGATTAAATTCTCTTCCTCACTGGCAAACTGAATGTCAGCAAGTCACTCAGTCCAGGTGGTATCCATCCTAGAAACATAGAAGCAGGGAGAGTCACAAGGGACCTCCTGGGCCATCTAGCCTGATCCCGGCTCCAGCCAGCTCCCCTCCTGATATTTTGCTATCAGTGAAATTCAGTTCTAAAATTACTTTTTAAAAATATCTTACAGTGGTTATAGGGAAAAAATGGATTTGGCAAATCACTGCCTTATAATTGGTATACATTTTGGGGCACAGATTACAGTCAGGGGCACAGATTAGAGTCACCCCCCTTGAAGTCGAGGGGCTCCTCAGGGCATTGGACGCTACAAAGGCGCCAGGCCCCGACGGGTTACTCCCAAGAGTACTTAGAGAGTTGGCAGGGGTTCTCTCACGCCCGCTGGCCTCCATTTTTGAGGCCTCGTGGAGAACGGGTGAAGTCCCAGAGGACTGGAGGGTGGCATCGGTGGTCCCAATTTTCAAAAAAGGGTAGTAGGAAGGACATGGGGAATTATAGACCGGTTAGCCTTACGTCCATTGTAGGAAAAACAATGGAAAGGCTCATAATAGAGAGAGATCTAGTGATGCTAGATAGGGAAGGGAGGCTGACAGCCACACAACATGGCTTCCGCAAAAACAGGTCCTGCCAGACAAACCTTGAGGAATTCTATGACAAGGTCTCAAGATGGCTGGATGGAGGGGATGCAGTGGATGTGGTATACCTGGATTTCAGCAAGGCCTTTGACAAAGTGCCCCATGATATCCTGGTGGAGAAACTGAGGAGTTTTGGGAGACACCAAAGCACTGTCCGGTGGATTAGGGCATGGTTGACTGACCGAAAGCAGAAGGTAACCATTAGCGGGGAATCGTCGGGATGGCAGCCAGTGACAAGTGGGGTCCCCCAGGGCCCTGTCCTGGGGCCGATCCTGTTTAATCTTTTCATCAGTTACATGGAAGAAGGGGTGACCAGTCTGCTTATCAAATTCACAGACGACACTAAAACTGGAGCAGTGGTCACAACTGAGGAGCAGGTACTCCAGATCCAAAAGGATCTGGACAGACTATGGAAGTGGGCAGGAGACAACAGGATGGCGTTCAATGTGGAGAAGTGCAAGGTCTTGCACTTGGGGCATAGGAATAGCTGTCATAAGTACAGGTTAGGGGACAAGTGGCTGGAGAGCAGCACTTGTGAAAGGGACCTCGGGGTGCTGTTCGACTGCAGGCTGAACATGAGCCAGCCGTGTGACGCGGTGGTCAAGAGGGCGAATGCCACCCTTGGTTGCATAGCCAGAAGTGTGGCTTCTAGATCGAGAGAGGTATTACTACCACTCTACACGACTCTGGTGCGCCCGCAACTGGAGTATTGTGCTCCGTTTTGGGCCCCTTGTTACAGGAAGGATATAACCAGGTTAGAGTCAGGGCAGCGTAGGGCCACAAGGTTGGTGGCCGGTTTGCAGGGGAAATATCCCATGACTGAAATATATAAAATTAATTAATAAAATAAGTTACATTAAAACAATTAATTGAAAATTAAAATTTTTATCATTAAAATATTGGTTAAGTAAGAAGGTCTTGACCTGACACCGAAAAACAGATAAAGGTAGGGCCAGGCAGACCTCTCTGGAGAGCACATTCCATGAGGAATTCCGTCAGTATTCGGGCCGAGGCTTTCGGCCTGTTCTGAGAAGATACGGGATTAGGGCTGAGCCGTGAAGTGGCCAAGGTCGCTGACGATCGATCGATCGATCAATACCAAAACGAGCCGCCAGCACGAGGGACTCCACCGCTGGACATCTCGTTTCCAGGGCGCACACGTCTGATGCCGCATGGGTGGGCCAGCGAAGGCATTCATGCGCAGTCTGGTGCGCCGGGCATGGCAGGGCCCCTCTGCCTCTCATCCACGGCTGTGGGGTCTGCCAGTGCGCGGGGGCTCCACTTGCAGCCATGCCTCCAAGAGCGCAGACCGCAGCTCAGGGGTCGCGGGGAACTGGACTGGGATGGCACCAAGCAAGTGGGAGGGACAGGCTCTCGCACCATGGGACGGACTGCCCACCTGAGGAGGGAGCTGGCTCAGGGCCCATCACCAACCCTGTTGACTCTTTCCCACAGACCTTTGCTATCTCCCTCCTGATGCTGGATCGTGCTATGGGTACTTTCCCCGTTATTTCTACAACCCAGCATCCAAGAAATGTGAGAGGTTCATTTATGGGGGCTGCGATGGGAACAAAAACAATTTCAAGACGTTAAAGGAATGTCGGCAGACCTGCATCGGTAAGTGGGCAAGACGAGACGGCAAGGTCCGCGGAGAGGAAGGACCTGCGCCCCGTCCGAGGCCTCTTCCCCCTCAGATGGGAACTGCCGAGCCGGCTTTCCCCCACCTGCCCTTCCCCAGGTTCCTGCTCGGGGATCCCGCTGTGGCCAGGCTGTGGCCAGGCAGGGGAGGTTGGCTTGGGCGGTGTCCCAAGCGCATTTCAAGTGCCCGTACTTCACCGTACTTCACAAGGCATCCTAAATGTTGACATCAAGACTGTGATCGTGGGGAAGCGGAGCTGGAACTGACGGAGCTGCACAGAAACAGAGCTTGTCGGAAGGGGCCTCGCGGGCCACCTAGTCTGAGCCCCGGCTCCAGCCGGCTCTGCTCACGACTCGCCTACCAGGCGCACGTCCTTCCACGTTCTTTGGCAATGCACCCCTCGGCCTGGGGAACGCCGGGCCCCCTGCACTGGCCTCGTCTTGTCGGAACACGAGCCCACTGCAGAGCCGAGCCGGAGCAGCCTCGGAGTCTGCCCCCCAGCGCTCTGCTCACAGGCAGCCCAGCAGCCGCGGAGCCCCCGGGCAGGTGGGGTGGAGGCCCCCAGCCCGCCCGAGCTCCTCTGCGACTGATGGACAGAGATGTCCCTGGATGAACCCCTCCATGACTGGAGGCGGCCCGTGGCCAGCAAGGGCCAGGGGTGGCCTTCTGCCCCACGAATTAGCCGACTCATTTCCAATGACTTTTCGAGGGCGCCTAACACGGAGTTTGCCCTGCTCACGGCAGCTGCATGGGGGTCGGCCTTTCCCTCCCGCTGCCCACTTCCCCCGCAAGACCCCTTCCCTGCTCAGTCGCTGCCAGCTCAGGTCCCGGTGCAGCTTTTTGACCCAGCATGCCTTGCTTCACACTTGTTCACACTGTGTGGCTTTCGCCACTGGGAAGCCCCTCCTCCCAGCTTGGAGAGACCCCTCTGAGTGCCTCACAGTGCTTCGGTTTACAGCACCTCAAATACCTTGCTTCATTGGCAAATCTGGCTGCTGCACCTTTTACGCCCAGCTCCAAAGCGCTTATGAATGGCTTGAAACGAATTGGTTCTGGCACAGTACCGTGTGGGACCCCGCCAGTTCCGCCCCTCCATTAGGAGAAAGTGCCACCTATTCCCACTCTCTGCTCTCTCGCTCCTGATCCTGCAGAGAGGTCCCCCTCCAGCTTTATTCCTTGACTGCTCAGTTTGCCGTGGAGCCTTCGGAGAGACTTTGTCGGAAGCCTTTTGGAAGTCCACGTCAGCGATGCCTAGTGGATCCCAGTACCAGGTGCCTGCTGGCACTCACACGCACTCCAATGGGGTAATGAGGTGCAGCCTTCCTCGGCAGAAGCCATGCTGGCTCTTTTGACAGCCGGGCTTGTCCCTCTGCGTCTCCCGAGTCGGTCTTTAATAATGCTCTCAGGCAGTTTACCCAGAAGAGATGTTGACTGGTTAAGTAATTTAACGTACTTAACTGATGTCAAGTAAATTCCCAGATCCCCTCACGTCCCCTTTAAACATGGGCGTTTACTGGCATTTCTGCTTCCTCTGGTCCCAAGGCTGGTCTTAGGACATGCTACGTGATTGTGCGAGAAGGCTGCCCACTGCATGCTTGCGCTCCTTGGGAACTCCGGGTCGGATGCATCTGGACCCGGGAATGCATTGCCAGTAAGGCTGAGAATTTCATGCCGCACCTCGGCTAGCGGCCTCAGTGCCTCGGATCCCCTTCCTGGGGGCATCGGCAATGGGAGTCCAGCGGCACACTGCCCCTGAAACAGGGGAGCATCCGCCATGGCGAGCCTTCCTCCCCATGGATTTGCCCAATCCATGCGCAGCTAAGCGAGCAGGGGGGCCGTTCCACGAAAAGGGACATGCCCTCGGCAAGATTCCAGCAGGAGGCTGAGCGCGTCCGCCCGGTGGCCGGGGCCAGCCGCCAGGCGCTCCGCCTCTCCCACCATGTCCCCATCCGGAGACACATGCGCCTTGTTCCATTGCAGAGAAGCCCGGGACCTGCCCCTCACCCTGGCCAGGCGTGGCCAGACTGTGCGACGTGAGATGCCACAGCGACTGGGAGTGCTCCGGGCACAAGAAGTGCTGCCCCTACGGGTGCCACGTCTCCTGCTACGACCCCATCTAAGGTAAACCGGATCGTGGGGCGGACGTCCTGCCCTGCCCTGCCGTGAGCCTGACTGTACCGCTCCCTTTGCCGTGAAATGTGGGGCTCTCGAGGCAGGTCTGCTTCCTCAGAGGCACGCTTGGGGGCCGCCCATGGGGGCACAGCTCTCCCCATCTGGCAGGGAAGGAGGAGGCTCGTGTCTCTCCCTCTATGGGGAGTCATGGAACTGCCTTGGCATCCACTGGCATCCTATAGCCTTTGTCCGTGGCTGGTATCCTACCCACTACGGCGCCTCCCTCCTTTGGGGGCTTCCAGAGCAGCGCTCACTTGGTGCTCTAACCTTGCAGGTTCTTCCTCATGGGATTCCTCTGCAGAGGGGGCTGCTGCCCCCTCGCCTCCCCCCCCCCCCCCGGTGCAGTTCTTCCATCTATTGCTTCCGCCTTCCTTCGTTTTCCCCGGTCGGATAGCGGGCCCCACTGCAAATTGTTCAACGTGCCTCACCCAGCTTTGAATTTCCCTCGGATCTCTGGGACGCTCTGGAATAGGTCTTCACTTGGGCGTCTTTTGCTTCCTCTGCTGGTCCTTTGGACCAGTTCGTCATGCCCTTCCTACGTGACGCCACTGGAAGGACCCTTCATGGGCCCGGTCCCATCGCCGCTGCTTCTGCCGTGCACCCGGCCGTTGCTTTGTTTTGCTGCAGGAACTGCCTGTGGCATTCCCCCCAGGAACCGCTCCGGTTCCCGTCCACAGTTCTGTGGGGCCACGGCCCCCTGAGTCCAGGAAGGCCAGCCTGCTCCTGACGTGGACGTTAGATTCCACGGGGGTGCGGCTCACGCCTCCGTCCGTGGACTGCCCTAGCTTTGCTCTGCTTTGCACTCAGATGTTGACCTGGTTCTCATCACCTTTGCTTTGGGTGACTAGCAGAAGCACAGGGCCAAATACGATTTAAGTAGTGCTTCATTTTATTTGCTGTACTCCTAGCCGGCCTCCTTCCTGCGAGGGACCCAAACGGGTCTCGCAGTCCGGCTCCCACTCACTTGTCCTCACAACAACCCTGTGAGGCGGCTCAGGCTGACAGGCCATGATGGGCCCACAGCCTCCCAGTGAGCGTCACAGCTGAGTGGGGACTTGAACCCGGATCTCGGAAGGCGGCGCCACAGTCTCGCCCCGACACAACCATGCTGCCCCGAGCAGAAGGTCTGACCGGCCAGCCCCCTTCCTGCCACCGCAATGGGGCACATCCCGTCAATGCGCTCACGTCAGCACCTGCCTGCCTCCCCCCTGCCCCTTCATGGGACCCACAACTTGACTGACCCTCTTTTCTTCCCCACAGGCCCCGGGCAGGTGCGAAGAGACTTCCCCAGGACCCAGTTCTGAGTGATCCGCACGTCTGCCGATGCCTGACCCCCACGCAGTCCAGGGGCCCCCGCAAGCTGCTCCCCGGCTTCCTCCCCTCGCTCCCCCCCTGCAATAAAGGCTTCTTTCCACTGGCCGACTGCTCTGTGTGCGCTTTGTGTGTCCCCCCCCCCCGTGCCGATGGGGGCTCCGACTCGGCTCTCCTGGCGTAGGGAGGAAAGGGCTGCAGCGGCGAAGGGCAGTTTTCACTCGGGGGGGGCTTGTTAGAGGGATGAAATGCTCCCCTAGAGGAGGAGGTCTGGAGCACCATGCAGAACGGCTCCGAGCCTCATGCACGCAGGGGGCTGCTTGGCCTCGAGGGAGCGCCTTGGTCCGTCCAGCCCCATTGGCTGGACTCTGGCTGCCAACAGCAAGGGCCCTCCAGGGGTCCCGGCAGGCCTGAGTCGCAGCCCCCACAGAGCCACGGCCCTCCCTGAGCGGAGGAAGGCTCCTGCTGCATCTGGCCGGGAGGGCGCCTCCGCCAGCCGCCAGTCACTCTTGAGCAGCCAGCCGGGTGCCTGCGGGGGGGCCCACAAGCCCCTCTGGCTGCCTTGGAATTTGTGCCCGGTGGCCGCCTGCCTCTGAAAAGGAGCCCCACTGTGGCCACCTGGGCAAGAGCAGTTAAAAAGCCAAGCATGACAACACTGCTTTTGAGCATCACCAGCACACGGCAAGGCCCAATTTCTCACTTCCGTCGCTGAACAGTGGTTCCCACCGTGTCACGCACGGGGACGCAGGACTCTGCATGCTGGGACCTAGCCGGCGTCCAGCTGCATTCGCCTCACCTGCTGCTCCAGGAACAGCTCCCACTCTGCGGAGAAGCCTGCGGCTGCAAGATGAGGAACGGGGGGGAAGGTCCACGCTGCCGCAGTAGCAATACTTCAAGCGAGATGGGACACCCTCACGGCCACACAGAAAAGCAGTCCTTGGCCCACGGGAACAAGTTCGGAGAGCATCCAGAACGCCGGGCTCCTGCATAGCCATAGTGAGGGATCCACCAGCGCAGGCTTACTTAAGGCAGCACCGTGCGACACCCCAGATTACGTGGCTATGCGCAAGGAGCCTGAACTGGCCTGTTCCAGAGAAGGCACCAGCATCACTGGGAACACAGGAATAAAAATGAGCAGATCCCTTGGGAAGCCAGTGGGAGCCCCCCCACACATTGCCCCCTTTGCACGCACGCACGCACACGGCGGCCCCTTCCCCTGGGCACACGCGGTCCAAGCCACACGGACAGACACCACCAAACCACAACGCGGCTAGAACAACGACGGAGATAAGAAATAAGGTGTGAGGCTCTCAGAGCCACACGGAAAACGGCCTTTGAGAGTTGCACGCACAGACACACACACACACACTGCAACTGCAGGGCGGCATACACACAAGGCTTAGACCGCACGCACATGCGCAGACCCATAGACCCCAGAGCAAAGCACGTGCGAACACGCTCAGTCCCAGGCCATGCACACGTGCCCGAAGCTCAGGGATGCAAGACGGACGGGGCGCTCGCCCGGTGGCCCCGCGCTCGGCCGGGGGGCTCCATCCCGTCCCCCCTCCCCTCCCTCCGCCCCGCCCCGCCCCGCCCCCCTGCAGAGGCTCCGCAGGCTGAAGCCGCCGCACGGCCGGGACGGGGCGCCAGCGCAGCGGCAGCCGGACGGCCACGGACGACCCTCCGCCGCCGCCGCGCAGGGAAGAGCGGGCCGCCGTGCGCAGCCCCTGCGGCGGCGCGGGGCGCGAGGAGGGGAGGGGGCGGCAGAGGGGAGAGCGCCGCCCCCCCGCAGGCGCAGGCGGGGCTCGCCAGGGTCGCCCCCCCCCCGTCTTCCCCAGGGGCGGCGGGGCGGCGCTCTGTGCGAGGGGCAGCCGAGCCTGGCGGGGGTCGAGGCGCCCCCATTCCCACGTGGGGCGCGAGAGAGAAGTCCTCCGGCCCCTCGCCTCGTTCCTCACGCTTAGCCAAGAAGCTGACCCATGGAAACGGAGGTTGCGCGCACACGCGACTCGGGAACGGCGCTCGGCGCGGCCAGCAGGTCTCCCGCGAGGCGCTGCAGCGCTGTGTGAGCCGAAAGGACCAGAGTTCCGACGGGCGAGGGATGGGGCTCCAGGGCGACCCTCGCAAGAGCGCACGGGACAAAGTGTGAACAGCGCACGACACCGAGGGCGCATCTCCAGAGTAATGCCGACTATTACCAAGGTTCCCTTTAGGTGCCAGGAAGCACTTCCTGACAGTCGGGACCCCGAGGGCGTGGAATGGGCTTCCACGGGAGGGGGTTGAGGCCCCATCGGTGCGGGTGATCAAGGACAGGCTGGACGTGCACACGGTGGGCATGTCGTGAGCGGAGCCGGCTGGAGCCGGGGTCAGACTAGATGGCCCGGGAGGCCCCTTCCGCCTCGCTGCTCTGTTTCCATGCGTGTAGAAGCGTGGCTGTGTGGCTGACCAGGGTTCCCCCTGGAGTGCAGCCTATGCTCACGGGCAGCCATGGCTTTGCCTTGCCTGCCGTGCTCTTAATAAGCGTTGCTGGTGTGCTTTTCAAATCTACCTGGCCCGTTTCTTGCAGGATCGGACTGGTGTGCCTGCGGCGTGGCAGCCAGGCTGCCTGGAGGCCAAGGGGCCTCCATGACAGGTGCCGCGCAAGTGTCAGGATCAGGCCCCTGGCTGCAGCTCCTCCAGCCAGGCCTGCAGGACCAGGGGCATGTCTGGAGGCCCGCGCAGGGATCGGGGCCCGCGCAGCCACGCAGCACAGCCAGAGCTCTGGAGGGCCCCAAGAAGGGCTGCCTAGGCTTGGCCACGGTGGCGCCGTGGCCGCTCTGTGGTCTGATCCCGCGTCCAGTCAGGCCTTGACTCCTGCCCGCTTCTGGTCCCAGCGCATGCCTGCCTGCCTGGTCCATGCCTGCCTCCCACCCCGCTTGCCTCTGCACCTGCCGGGCCTGGCTGGCACCTGGCCTCACCTGGCTCCTGGCTCCGCCTTGGTGTCGGCCACGCTGCATCAAGCCATGGTCTCCAGCCACCTCCGCAGGCTGCTTCAGCCCCGGAACCCCTGCCCCATCCTGGAGCCATCAGCGTTCAGTTGCCTGTCCGGATGCTTGTCCTTTGGCCCTAGCGGAGCAGAAATGGCCTGCCGCGGGCACTGGCCCGGCAGCTCTTCTGCGGCGGTTCATTGCAAAAGTCCCCCCCCCCCCCGCAGCACTTGGTTTTTTCCTTAACCTGCTGCTCCTGAGAGTCCCTGCGGGGCCTGCTGGCTGGGATATAAGCGGGAGACCCGGAGCCGGACCACGGACTCACGCCGGCCTCATCATGCAGCCCGGTGCCCGGCTCCTCCTTGCGGGGCTCCTTGCCCTCTGGGTTCAGCTGATACCCCGCTCTGCTCAGGATCACCAAGGTAAGAACTCCGTTCCCCCCTTTCCCCTGGGTGAGACGCCCCCTCGCACACACACGGGAGAGCTCTGAGAGGCGGATTTCCTCCCTGAAGTGGGTTCGCACGTGCAGTGGGACACCCGATCCCTAGACACCCACGTTCCCACTCGCCTGTCGTGCAGCTGCAGCGTCTTCAGGGACAGGAGAGCGGATGGAGTGACACCGGGGGGGGGGGCAGGTGCAGAGTCCTTTGAACGCAGCAGGAAAGTGCCAGGTTAGAACGGCTGTTGTGCCAGGTGGAAGGGGGGCTCCGGCCCTGGGCTTTCCAGGCATCAGGAAAATGCTGCGCAGGTGGGGGGTTCAGATAGGCATGGGGGGGGCGTGTGACCGCTGCAGCTGAGGAATGCGGCTGGCCTGCCCCTCACGGGAAGCCGTCAGATGAGGCTGGGTGGTCCGGCGGGATGCTCCTTCGAGGTGTGCCGCCTGGGACCCTCTGGCCCGCCCGCCCGCTTGCAGAGTGGCAGGCGGGTGGAGCTGCAGGCCGGCAGAGGGGCAGGGAGAGGTGAGTGAGGGCAGGAGCAGTGGGGCCTGCAGGGGCCTCCTGCCCCCGGATGGACCTGCACCAAACACAAGGGAGGCAGAAAGGATGTCGAAGGGCAGCTTTCTCCTCTCTGCCGCCACCGCAGCATCAGACGCTCAGCCAAGCGGTGTGCGCAAGAGCAGGTCTGCCGCTCCAGCAAGGCCTTCCGTGTCGGGCCGGCAGCAGCACTGGGTCCCCGGCCTCGGGACAGGCCCCCGGGAGCACATGAGCACGAGGGGGCGATGGAGGCGCTTGCCCTCCCTGGCTTCCCTCCGGCATCCCATTCCCACAGGTAGACTGCAGCTGAACAGGGACGTCTGCCTGTTAGCAGCCTTCTGAATCGGTGCAGGGATGCAGAAGGATCGATGGGCCTCCAGGGAGCCAGCGGGAGAGGGGTGGGTGGTGGGTTTGGGTGCTCTGGGTGGCGGAGGGGCTGCCCAGCTTCCAGTGGCACTGGGGTTCCGGTGCTGGGTGCACCCACCGGTTCCTCCACGGCCTTCATGCACATCCCCCGCTTGCCTGTGGCTGTGGCTGCGCACCACACATGCCGGTGCTGGGAAGGGGCCGCTTGCATGCCGTGGCCTCGCCGAGCCCACAGGTGGGCCAGGTTTTCGGTCCACGGGGCTCCTCACGCTGCCAAATGTGCTCGGGAGCCACAAGCGCACGCCCCAAAGACCCTCTGGCCTCGCTGGGCGGGCGGGCGGGCGCCCACTTCCTCTGCGTGGCTTCAGCTGAGGAAACGCGGCACCGAGCGGGCCGGGGAGTATTCGGTGCTCGACGAGGCGCTCCGGATCCAGCGACGTTTTGCACAATGAGGGAGCTGGCTCAGGACCCATCGCCGACCCCTTGACTCTTGCACAGAAACCTGCAGGCTCCCTTCCGACCCTGGACCATGCGACGGGTACTTCCGTCGTTATTTCTACAGCTCAGAGTACAAGAGGTGTGAGAAGTTCATTTACGGTGGCTGTGGCGGGAACAAAAACAATTTCGAGACGTTAAAGGAATGTCTACACACCTGCACGGGTAAGTGGGCAAGACGAGACGGCAAGGTCCGCGCAGAGGAAGGACCTCCGCCCCGGCCCGGGAAGCCGGCCCGAGTCCCGGGAGCCAGCGAGCCGGGCTGCTTCCCCCTCCGGCCAGCGGCTGGCCTGGCCGGAGCACACGGCCGCCCGAGGCCTCTTCCCCCTCAGATGGGAACTGCCGAGCCGGCTTCCCCCCCCGCCCTCTCCCAGGTTCCTGCTCGGGGATCCCGCTGTGGCCAGGCTGGGAAGGCTGGCAATGAGACGGGCACTTCATTTCGCCCAATATTCCAAGCAGAACCTGGCATGGAATCAGTGGCGGCTACAGAAAAGCAAAGCTAGTCCTTTCCAAGTACTTTAAAAAACCCAGAAAGGCAGACTTTGACCAGTGCACCTTATAGGAAATGCAGGAAGGGGGAGGAGGGAATAGCGGTGAATCCCCTCATCGCCCCCCCCCCCAAATTCGTCCTCCCCCACTGCACAGTTAACCTGTGGGACCCACTTTGAGGATATTTTTATTTATTTATTTAAAGTATTTATATGCTGTCCTGTCGCACAAGCCTCAGGACAGCTCACAGAGATAAAATACAATAAAATATAACATAAATAAAGTATAACATAAATAAAATTATCGACTCACAGTAAAAACATATAGGTTATGATATTAAATAGGTTATGATATTAAAAGTTATTAAAGTATTGTTTCAATAAAAAGGTCTTAGCCTGGCGCCAAAAAACAAATAACGACAGCGCAAGGCGGACCTCTCTGGGGAGCGCATTCCATAAATGGGGCGCCACTGCAGAGAAGGCCCTCCTCCGGGTACTCACCCTCCTAATATTCTTCACAGAGGACTCCCAAAGAAGGGCCTCCTCTGCTAATCTCAGGGGGCGGGAGGGCAAATACGGACGCAGGCGCTCCTTTAGATAACCAGATCCCAAGCCATTCAGGGCTTTATAGGTAATGACCAGCACCTTGAATTGGGCCCGGACTTCGATGGGGAGCCAGTGCAGCTGGTAGAGGACTGGGGTTATGTGAGGGTAATGCCCAGTCCCCGTCAGCAACCTGGCTGCTCTGTTTCGCACCATCTGAAGTGTCCGGACCGTCTTCAAGGGCAGCCCCACATAGAGAGCGTTGCAGAAATCCAACCGGGAAGTGACCAATGCGTGTGTCCCTGTCGCCAGGCAGTCGTCCTCCAGGTAGGGACGCAGCTGATGGATTAACTGAAGCTGGAGGAAAGCGTTCCTTGCCACCACAGTCACCTGAGCTTCCAAGGCCAGCTCCGGGTCGAGGAGCACCCCCAAGCTGCGGGGGGATAAGGGGGGATGGCCATCCATGTGGGTGGCTTTGAAAGGGATTGGACACATCCATGGAGGAGAAGGTGGCCGAGGACATGATGGTCCCGTGCCACCTCTGGGATCAGAGGCAGGAACTGTTGCTGGGCAGCTTGGGCAGCGAGAGCTGCTCGCATGTGGCCTCCCGGGTGCCCGCGGTGCGGCCAGGATGCTGGGCGAGATGGACTGTTGGGCCAATCCGGTACGGGTCTTTTTGCACCCCTCTTGCAGGTGATGGGAATTTGCAAGCAGAGGTCCTGAAAGACGGACCCAAATACCGCAAATATCTTCTCTAGCCAACCTTCTGGGGCAAGCTGGGGAAGAACTGCAGCCCCAGGATGCCAGGCCCAGATGCAAGACGGGCGCACATACCCAGCTGGCAGAATGAGGCCACGTCCGGCGCGGAGAGGACGTGCCGCACCTGCGGACCCGTCTCCGCAGGGACCGTCCACGCAGCCTGGCGGTGGCCGTGGCAAGCGATCCTCCAAAGCCCTGCCAAAGACCGCAGGGGCAGCCCGCCCCGCTCCAGCGTCCCGTCTGCTCGACAGGAGCGAAGGGGGGCTGTGCGTGGCTTCCGCAAGGGCAGGACTTGCCTGGCGAGCCCCTGCAGGAGCCCCCCCAGGACTCCGCCGAGGCGGAGACATTTGCTTGCGCCCCCGTCCCCCAGTCGTCAAGCCCAGTGGCAGGAGGGCTGCTGCCCAGGCGGCCCCTGAGGATCACGTGGAGCATTTCCCGGCTCACCCGCTTCACGCAGTCTGCAGCCCTGCGCTCCATGCGCTTTCCAGACAAATGCCAGTGGCGCGGGGGGGCGGGGGGGCAGCCGTCACACACCAAGCGATTTGAAGGATTTCACGATACACACCAGAAACGCCCCCCACCCCTCCACAGGCTTCCTTGCCCTTCCTCTCCGTGTCCAGGGCTCACTCGTATGCCGGGGTCACCCGGGTAACGCAGGCATGTGATGCTGAGCAGGCTCTCGGGAGGTGCGGGGGCCCCGTCGGGGTGCTGGGGGGGCAGGCCGGGGCGCGAGACCCTTGCAGCCGTGCCCCGCCCCTCCGAGGGACACCTTTTGTGTTGCAGAAAAGCCAGGAAACTGCCCCCGCGTCCCGCCGGGGTTTTCCATCCCGTGCGACGTGAAGTGCCACCTGGACTGGGACTGCCCCGGGCCGGAGAAGTGCTGCCACCTGGGCTGCCGGTCCGTCTGCTACAGACCCTGACGAGGTGCGACGGATCCGAGGGACAGTCTCTCCGTTCAGTCCAGGACACGTAAGCACACTCCCTTCCCTGCAGAAGGCCCCCATGCCGATTGTTGCGGCAGGTCCATGGGGCCAGAAGGGGGCCTTGCTCCGGGCTGGGGTGCCCCCCAGGTGCTCAGCTGCCCCAGGTCCCTGCGCCCGGTGAAGCAGGGCGAGGCGTGTGTGTCTCGCGCCAAGAGAAATGCTGAAGTCGGCCCTACGGCCTCCCACGGCCCCCATCCGCCGGAGAGGCCTCCTGCGGATTGCCAGGGACCTGCGCAGTCGTGCGCGGGTGCCCACCCACCGTGAAGGGAATCGGTGCCAGCTCGACCTGTGGGGTGGGGACCA
>JAIXND010000771.1:875727-905227 GCA_023646645.1 Varanus salvator macromaculatus | reverse complement strand
GCAGTGGTCCAAGCGAGAGGTTTCCAGAGCATGGCTGAGCGCCGCCGGGCTCTGTCTGTCCAGGCGGGGTTGAAACTGACGTCTCAGGTTAAGCTGGTGAAAGGTGCCCCATGCCCCGGTGCCCTCAAGCAACCGCCCTGGGTCCAGGAGCACCCCCAAACTGTGACCCTTGTCCTTCAGGGAGAGGGCAGCCCCACCTGGGACAGGCTGAACGTCGCCCAGCTGGACAGACGCCCCCCGGGGCCCCCAGCAGCTCCGCCTTGCCTGGATCGGTCTGTGCTGGGTGGCCCTCGCCCAGGCCACGGCCAGGCCAGATCTGAGCGGCCACGGCCTCACCTGGGCTTGATGAAAGGGGGAGGCCGAGCCGAGCGTCACCCGCATGTCGATGTCCCCCAGCCCACGCCTCCGGACAAGCTCCCACAGCGGTTCCACGCAGACCTCAAACAGCCCAGGGGCTGACCGGGCCCTGGGGTACCCCGGGCACAAGTGCCACGGCACGGAGCAGAGGCCCCCCAGCACCACCCCCTGGGGCTGGCCAGCCGAGCAGGACGGACGCAGAGCAACCCGGTGCCTCCCCCGCCCAACCCAACCAGCCCATCCATGAAGCTACCATGGCCAGTGGTACTGAAGGCCACCGAAAGGTCCACGTTTCTGCCTGTCTTGGCACCCTCCTCAGGGTGTTCTTCATCCTCACATGAAACATGATCCACAGCGCCATCTTTTCCGATCAGGTGGTCCCCCTGGAGAATTGTGGGAATGCTGTGGACAGTCTATCTTGACTTCAGCAAAGCTTTTGGGAAAGTGTCCCATGAGATTGTGGTCGGGAAGAACTTTGGGATGCCGTAACCTGGAGTCCCGACCTGAGCAGGGGGCCGGACCAGATGTCCTGGTGGTCCCGTCCAGCTCTGCTCTTCTAGAATTTTATGTATCGATGGAAGCCAAATGCTCCTGGGCTAAGGGCACTAGATCTTAGAGCCTTCCTGGTGCAATAGTTCAGCTTGGCTGTTTCCCCCACTGGACCTTCTCGGCACCTGGAAATACCTGCGGAAAGGTCACTGGGCCCTCAGCTCTTTGGGGACAGTTTGTTGCAAAATTCCATGGAAAGTCTTGCCCATGTTTTCCCCGCCTGAGGGTCACCTGCATCTTTGAGCAATTCCCCATTTGACCTGTGTGCTAGGCTATCAGAGCAGGTGCGCTGGGGAAGAGCAGACACCAGGTCTGCCTCAGGGTGGTAGTGGGGGGGGGGTGGAGCCTGGCCGAGGCAGAGGCGCCCCCCAGGCTGCAGCTCTCCTCCTCCTCGTGGGGCTGTTTGCTCTCTGGGCTGAACTGACCCCCATCGCTGCTTGGAGACGTCCAGGTAAGAGCGGCACCCTCCTTCGGGCTGGCGAGAGAATCCTTCGTGTGCGTCTGAGAGTGTTCCTGGGCACAGGGTCCCCCATGGGCCTGCTCTGAGTAGGGGTCTCTGGTAGTAAGCCCCAACATCCCGAGTCTCTCCTGACCGGTCATGGAAGTAGTTTGATCCTTTCAGGCTCAACGGCTTTTGGCAGAGCAAGTGAGCAGACAAGGTGCCTGCAGGGCCCAGAGCCTCCTGGCAAGGGCAGATCAGCTTAGATCTGTATCAGACACCCCACACACCGCCTCACAACGGCCTGCAGGGGGAGGGGTGCCCCCCTGTGGCACCCGCTAGGGGGAAGTGTGCTGGCCCTTGCCAGAGTGCAGAGACTGGTGCACACCGGGGGGAGGTGGCTTGCTTCGCCCCCGAGGGACCCGGTCAGTAGGAGGCCGGGCAATCCGGGCAGGGTGGGCCGCCCAGACGGCCAGCTCAGATCCTTGGGGGCTGAGCTGGGCAAGCCGTTTGGAGCCGGCAGGCTGAACAGAGCCAGGAGCCAGAAGGACGGCAGAACGCACAGAAGGTGGGAAGCAGCCTCACGCTTCCACGTGTGTGTGGCCAGGTGGGTCTCCAGAGACAAGCAGGGAGGCGTGAGCTTCGTCTGGGGTCTTGGGCGCCCCTAGAAAACCAGGAGACATGCTGAATGGGGACCCCCACGAGGACCCCCACTCCCGGGCTGAGCATGGGTTGCCCTTCAGCCGTGAACCGGGGCTGAAAGGGGGGCCACAGTGTGGCCTGAAAGCAGCCACACGAGCAAGCATGCGTGGCCTGCCAGGGGGAGCTAGACGCCCTGGACTGATTGCAGTAAACAAACAGTGTGAGGGGCCGGGGGCAGGGGCCGTGGGGGCCCCGATGGACAGGGGGAGGCGTGCCATCGGCAGGACTGGCCAGGGAAGGGGAATGCAGCCGGGCAGCGAACGGTCCCGGAGAAGCAGGCTCCAGACTCAGGAGTGGGGCAGCCGTCTCCTCCAGCCGCCTGGGAACACGGGTGGGGAGGCTGCCGCTCTCCAGCCCTGCTTGAGGCTGTTTGGCTGGCGCAGCATCCCCTCTGCTGTGTGGCCGATGCTGCAGAGAAGCCAGGAAGGGCCAACCCTCCGGCCCCCGAGGGTCCTGGGCGGGCAGCCCTTGCGCACATGCTAATTCAGAGCCACATACGCACATATGAGCATGGGGCCCTTGAGCCGCAAGGGATCTCGGAGATCCCTAGTGCTGCTCCCACTCAGCGCATGATCCACAAGGCAGTTGTGGCGATCCCAAGCGGGGCCATCCGGCCTCCACCTGAAAGCCCCGGGAGACCCAGAGCATGGCCGGAGAGCCCAGCAGGCTGCCCCTCCACTCCAGCTGCCAGCAGGGGGCTCCCGGGGGGCACGGATTCCATAACGACCCGACCTCCCACTCGTCATTCCAGCACCTGCTGCCTGTGGGCACACGAGAACAGGTGCCCCCCCAGGACTCAGCCAGTTACTGCCTCCCCTTGCACGGGCGCCCCTTCGAAGCCAGCCAGGTGGGTGGGGGACACCGGCATGTTGGGGTGCGCAGTGCGTGCGCGTGCAGAAGCCCCCCCTTTGCCCCCCGTCTCCTGCCCCTCGGCCTCTGGGGCCGCCTCGCGGGCCGCTGCCTCCACACCGCGCTCCGTCTGGGCTCCTGCGCCACGCACAGAGCTCTCCGCGCCTTTTTCCCAGGCGGGCCCCTCCTCTTGGGGGACGCGCCGCAGCCCCCGCCCCCGCCCCTGCCGGCGCTTGGCCAGGGCTGCAGCCTCCGGGCTCGGGCGCGACCTGCTCCCCTTGGAGGGAGGGAGGAGCCGGGACGGCGCGGACGTGGCTTCCTCCCTCGGCGCGGCAGGCGAGCAGAGCGCCGCCTTCTGGCGACCGGAGCCAAGGACAGGTCTCTTGCCCAGCGCTCCTTGAATCAGCGCAAGAGGAGCCCTGCGTGGGAGCCTCACGCGCATCTTGATGGGAAGGGTAGCCGCTTGCAAGCGCAGAGCTGGAGGGGGCCGGAGGGCCCACCCCCTGCTCCGTGCGGGGCCCCCAGGGAGGGCCTGCCCAGCTGCCTCTTGAGTGCCCCCAGGGCGGGAGGGCCCACCGCCCCCCTGGGCCACCGGTAGCGTGCGCCCCAGTTAGCCTTCCAGTCTTGGGCGGTTGGCTTAATTCTTCAGCTACGGGGGCTGCGGAGAGCTTCTCGACCGCCGATTTACCCTTTGGCTGGCGCCCCCCGGCTCACGCCGCCCTCCCTTCCGCATGCAGGGGCCCCGAGCTCCGCGAGCCCCAGCAGTGCCGAGAGCCGTTTCCCAGCCCAGAGCGGCCTTCCGTGGGCGTTGCTCCTGCTCTTTGTTTTGATCAAAGCATTGATCTCTCAGAACAGCACCAGGTGGTGGCTTGTGAGGAATGAAAAATTACTGCTACTGAGTGGTGAGGTGAAAGCCAAAGAAAGGGTGAAGTACAGGGCTAGGGCAGGATCACTGAAGTCCCTTAAGGCCAATGGGCCTGAGGACGGAACCATGTAAATAGCTGTACTAAAAGTAATAGTGTTTCTTACATCCAAGTCCCGAAAAATACCAGAGAGGGTAAAATGGGGTGGGGGGGCAGTGGTCAAACTCTCACCTTCAGTGGAAGAGAGCAGGAAACTGATGGCCTTTTGCAACTGGCCGTAACGAGCCCGGAGGAAGGCCTGTTCGTCCGATCTCGTCCTCCCACAAGATTTAAGAAGCAAGTTGGCGTCAAGTAAGACTCTACAAGGCCACTCCGGCCCGTTGAACTTCTAGAAGACACTGCGCATGCTTAATAGGTGTATGAATAGTAACTGACACACGTCTCACAGGTAATGGGCTCATTCGCATGAACATGGGACGTATGTGCGGGAGGGGGAGCGTGTCGAGGGGTAGTGTGATGTAGGCGGACGGAGAAGACTGTGACTTCCTAGTAGAAGCCAATGGGAGGAAAGAAGGGTCTGCGAGCCGGGAAAAGGGAATTAAAGGCAACGTCTTGTGTGTAACCGGCGCGCTGCCTGTGTGGTGGGCGCCCGCTCTTGCAAGAACGAATTAAACTGTTACTGCTTGGTACTTGGCCTCCGTATCGTCACTGCTGGGATTTCATTCCTTACAAGGCTGCCCGCAATTCTTTCCGAATGCGCTTCACATTTCTTCATGTGAGGCGGTCTGTGGCAGGCTGCCCTTTCCACCAATGCTCGGTCAGTTAACTGGACAGGTATCATGGGAAGGCAAGACAGAACCCCCCCTCAAGGATGCCCTCTTCAGCTCTGCACCCCACATGAGTCACTGTTTAGGGGCAGCGTTACAGATTCTGGGTTCATCCAGCACCGGTTCTCTGCCATCTCTCAGCATCAGTTCATGCCAGTCTAGCAAGATTTCTGGACTGGGTTGGATAATGATTTTTAGTTAAGCTCCCTGATGCTGGGCCCATGTAATAACCCTTTTTTATAAATGGGATATAGAAAATATCTACCGTTAGCAAATAAAAAGCCGATAAAATAAAGTCCAAGGGAAATAGACCTTTAAAAGTAACTTCATTAAAATCCCCTAAGATTCAGAAACATAACTTATATAAACCTCGACAATAAAATCAATGATGATTTTGAAAAGCGCTTACAGTAAGTCTAAACGGACCGATTTGTTGCAACCCAAACCAAGGTGGGATTTTGGGGGAGCCTCGAGATCAGGTTTCGCGCACTAACATGCTCCGAGAAGAGTTCACAGCCACTCCGGAGGCAAGAGCTGCGGAGCGGAGGGGGCCCTCGCTCTCCCCGCCTCCCCACATGCTGCACCTCTGGAAGCCTCACCTCTTCCACCTGCCGAGGAGGCCAGCACAGTCCCAGGCAGGTGTTCTTGCTCCCCCTTCTCCTGCAGTCCCCCCCCCCGCTTGTGGACAGCTATCCTGTGCCCCCCCACCCCACCCCAGTGTTTTTGCTTTAAGCAAGAAATTGCCCGGCCCTGTCCTTCTGCTCCCAGCTCCGTCACAGCCTCATTCGCAGAAGGGCCGGCGGTAACTGAATGCGGCACTGTGCATATACGCGCACTCCACGCACCACACGCACAGCACAGCGCCTACCATTCCCTTCAGCGCCCTATCCCCGAACGGGGCCGGCCTTGTCCAAGCAAGGGGCCCGTGGATGTCAGGGAAGCTGCTGGGGATGTGCCGGGGCGGAGCGAAGGGCTCGGCACCAGCATCGGAGCAGGGAGCGCTCCCACCCCGGCCCGAGCCCGGCTGCGCTTCGCCTCCACAGACTTTTGCTACCTCCCTGTGGGCCCTGGACCATGTGAGGCACGCGCGACCCGTTAGTCTACGACTCGGCCTCCAAGAAGTGCGGGAAGTTCCTTTAGGGTGGCTGCAAAGGGAACAGAAACAATTTTGAGACTTTTGTGGGGTGCCGGCATGACGGCATAGGTCAGTGACCCGGTTAAAATCAGGGCGAGGGCAGGCTGCCTCCCGGAATGAGGCAGCCACGCTGCAGAGAGCACCCGGGGCATGGCAAGAGTGCGGGAAGAGGGCACAAGACACCTGGCCGTGTGTCGGCCTCGGGCAGCTGCAGGGAGCACCAGGTCGTGCTGCTGCAGCTCTGCGGGGTGGCTCTGTTTGCTTGTTTGTTCATTCGTTAAAAAACTTTTCCATACTTCCTCTGCCAAACAGTCACAGACGGTCTTACAGTGAAACGAAGTCAAGTGCAGCATCAATTCTGTACAATAAAAACCCAATTAAAATCACAATTGAAACCTTAAAATACTGGGGAAATGAGAAGGTTTTGGCCTGGTGCCGAAAAGAATGAAGGGTTGGCACAAGGAGAACCTCTCTGGGGAGGGAAGTCCACAATTGGGGGGCCGCCACAGAGAAGACCATTCTCCAGGTAGTCACCCACCCCCCAATCACCTTCAGGGAAGGCTCCTGAGGAAGGACCTCTGACCCATGTTTTAAGGGGCGGGCGGGCACATGGGGAAGGAGGCGCTCCTCCAGATGCCCAGGCCCTAAGCCGTTTAGGGCTTCATAGGTCAGCACCATCTCCTTAAATCGGGCCGAGACTCCAATTGGTAGCCAGTGCAGATGGCAAAGGGCCGGCGACACATGTGCAGGTCTGCCCGTCCGTTTCCATCCTGGCTGCTGCGTTCTGCGCTATCTGAAGCATCTGGACCATCTCCAAGGGCAGCCCCAGGTAGAGCGCGTTGCAGTAGTCCAAGCGGGAGGTTCCCAGGGCAAGGGCTACTGGGGCTGGACTCCGCATCCAGGTTGGGACGTGGTTGATGGGCCAGCCGGGTCGAGGAGCACTGCCAGCCGCGCACCCTGTCCCTTGCGGGGGTGCAGCCCCACCCAGCGTAGGGCAACTATCGCCTCCAACGGGGTCTCGCTCCCCGTCCCGCTCCCTGCACGGGTCATCCCGCAGGGCGACCAAGGCAGTTTTGGCCCCATAGCCAGGCCTGAATCCAGCCCGAAGGGGTCCAGGCGCTCAGTTCCTCCGAGAGAGCCTGGCGCTCGCCTTTGCGTCGCTTCTCCTCCGTGTGCCTCTGGTTCCCCCTTTCCACAGCGAATTTCCCAACAGATTGCTAGACCTGCAGAAGCTCCCCCACCCGCCCTGAGCCAGGGGCAGAGCTTCGCCAGCGAGTCTCCCGAGGGGCAGAGCACAAGCCTGAGCCTGCTGGCCCCATGGCCACCCCTCCCGCGGCCCCTGGCCGGGGGCGACTCCGCTGGGTCAGCACCGGGATGTTCTTAACAATCAGCGCGGTCACACGCCTGCGTCCCGAGTCCTGAGCTTTGCTGTGTTTGCTAAGAACACGACGCAAGTGAGGCTGGATCAGGCCGAGCCCCACAGTGGCCGATCAGCTCGCAAGAAGCCCACGTGTGCAGCCGCTCCCTCCTGCCCATGTTCCCCAGCAGCTGGGGCACAGAGGCACGCTGCTTGTTTGCGGGGAGATGCCGTCTTTCCCTGCCTTTCCCCAGGTCCCCTCCCGCTTAGCAACAGAAACAGAGCAAGTCAGAAGGGGCCTCACGGGCCATCTAGTCTGACCCCGGCTCAGCTGCCTCCCAGGCACCTCGTCTGTCAGCCCCTCTGTTCACACAGGCTGTCAAGAGAGTTCGTGCTGAAGGCTGCTCACATTCGCACGGCAAGTGCACATGACGTGTGAAGACATCCTTTCTTTGCTCTGTCCTGACCACGAATTTCATTGGCGTCCCACTCGATCCAAAACTGAACCGAAATGCTGGTGCATCACATGGAAAACATGGCAGGGAACCGGTCACAGGCTGCATTCACACGTAACACTAAACCGTGCTGCGTGGCTACCACACGGTGTGGTTTTTGACCTGGGCTGCTGGGCTCAGAGGTTCACGCGATTTCCACATTTCCGAGCCGGAGGGACAGACTCCCTGGAGCTTTGACACGTCCCTGTTTCCCAGCTGGGCTGCAGGAGCTTCGGCAGCGGCAGGGCCCAGGTGCGTTCCCAGGTGGCCATGGCGGGCAGCATGTCACCTGCTCTAGAACCTGCCTAACCGATTTAACTCCCACGTCCCCCCTCAAAGTGCAATTTTGGGGTGATCGGGGGGATTCCACGGTGGAGCGACTGCCCTGTCCAAAGCCCTGGTGGGGCTCGCCTTCTCCCCTCCCCTTGGAAGGGCAACTTTTCCTCCCACTTTAGTCAATGGGCACAGCACTGGCACAGGTTGGGGCCCTTTCTGTGACCTGTCCAGGGACTCACGATCCGGGGGTCGCCTCCGACACCACCAAAATTCCCACTTTAGCCCCTCCAGCCTGCCAACAGAGCTTTCGGCGAAGGCCCCATGCAAGCCCCCGTGGAGCACGTGCTGTTCCATTGGTGCCCCCCGCCCCGTGGCAGTGGGGCAGCCCTCGCACCTTTCCCATGGGCCCTGCAGCCAGCCTTCGGATCGTGTCAGGGCCTCGCTCTTCCAAAGTCCGAGGCAGGCTCCCTTCGCGGGAAAGGCTCCCGGCTCTGCTCCGTTCTGGCTGCCCTTCCCCGCACCACTTCCAGCTCGAGGTGGGACAAGCAGGACAGCGCAGCGGCTCATGCGCAGGCACACGGCTGATCTGCGCAGGGACATGCTGATCCGGGAGTTGGGGAGGCGAGCAGTTGGCGGGGGGGGGGCTCTGCATAGCGGGGACACGTAGGGGCTCAGCGGCTGAGGGCCAGCTCCGTGGGGCAGGACGGGCTGTTTCAGAGGAGGGAAAAGGGGACTGGGAGAGCCTGTGCATGGGAAAGGATCCTGCCCGGACAGCCAGTTCGGCCTGAGCAACGTCACACTAACACTAAGGAAACAGGGTTCCTTGACAGGTATGTCTATATGGCATTTTAAAAACTACTCATTTTCACTCTTAATTGACTGAGAAAAGAACTTGGAACCTGCCTGTGTGACATTAAAATCCATCCTGCCAAAAGAAACATGGCCTTTCTGGCATACGTTGCCCAAAGCATATGAGGTCATACATAAACCCCAATATATTTAAATTGGGTAACCTGTTCTATCGGATTTCCTTTAACACACCAAGAGAATCTCTGCTGACATTAAGACCTGGAGAATTGCATCGATTATAATTATTGCAATGATAATTGCATCCTATTTTAATGTATAATTAGGTCCTCAAAGCCGCAATACTCTGCTAAAGAGCATCAAAGTCGGCGTAGCCCTGCAGGGCTTCTGGAGAGCAGCACGAGGCAGAGGTTTATAGGACCAGAGCAGAAATAAAGTGCTGGTCAGCTAGAAACATAGAAACAGAGCGAGCATGAAGGGGTCTCCCGGGCCATCTAGTCTGACCTCCGGCACCAGCCGGCTCCGCTCATGACATGCCCACCATGTGCATGTCCAGCCTATCTTTGAACACCCGCACCGATGGGGCCTCAACCTCCTCCCGTGGAAGCCCATTCCACGCCCTCGGGGGTCCTGACTGTCAGGAGGTGCTTCCTGGCATCTGAATGGAACCTTGGCTTCATTAGCTTATACGGCTATGACCTGTCACATTGACACATGGGGTGGGAATGCAGATAGATAGATACACAAATGTATTTGGACCGGCCAAGGCGGGCAACTTCCAGTGTATGGCTTGAGACTTGCTGACGAGATGGGGAACGTCTCTGCCCTCCTCCGTGTGACACCCCCTCACACACCTGCATGTCGCCAACAGATCCCCTCTGAGTCTCCTCTTCTCCAGGCTGAAGAGACCCAGTTCCCTCCGTCTCGCCTCATAGGGCTTCCCCTGCAAACCAGCCACCATCCTTGTGGCCCTGCGCTGCACTGACTCCAACCTGGCTATATCCTTCCTGTAATGAGGGGCCCAAAACTGAGCACAATACTCTAGTTGCGGGTGCACCAGAGTCGTGTAGAGTGGTAGTAATACCTCTCTCGATCTTGAAGCCACACTTCTGGCTATGCAACCAAGGGTGGCATTTGCCCTCTTGGCCACCGCATCACACTGTTGGCTCATGTTTACCCTGCCTTCCGGGGCCCCAGCCCGACTCTGCCATGGGGGAGGGCGCCACGAGCTGCTGAAAAGAGAGAAGGTGCCAACACGGCTGCCCTCCCCACCCCAGTCGCCAGCGGAGTGCACTGGCCAAGGCGCCCCAGGGGTTCTCTGCCCCATGTTCTGGCCGAACCCCTATTTAAACAGGCCCCAGTGAACAGCCTCACCCCAGTCCCCCGGAACAGTGAGGCGCTCCGCATGGCCAGGGACGGGATTCCTGGGCTGGACGGGCTTCCTGATCGGACGGGTCACAGGGGTTTCCTTGGCTAGGGGCCTCCTGTGTGCCCCCTCCAGGGAAGAGGGAACACGTCCCCCCCGCCAGTCGCTCCCTTTCTTCTGGGGTCTCATCCGGATGGGTCCCTCGTCTCACCGGGGAAGTACGGATCTGGTGCTGGCGGGGGCAGCTGGGCCTGCAGGACGGACGGTGGCGGAGGGGGGCCGAGTTGCAATCATCGCCGACGGCCGAAGCGGGTGGGGGTCAGAGCTTTCGACGCTCATTGCTCAAGCTCCAATTGGTGCTCTCAGCACTGCCTTGGCAGAACCAGCTTGCTCTCTCCGATTGTGGTGAAATTCGGTTTGGGGAAATTCACCTGCATTCCCCGCGTTCCAGCGATCGCCTCCTCACTCCTCTCAGAAGATCTTGCTGGAGCGAGTTTACTTCCTTGGGTTGCATCTGGGCTTCCGGGATGCTCTCTGGGTCAAGGGGGAGAGTTGATGCCGGAGGAGGGCTGCTGGGCTCGGCCCCGAGGGCGCAGCCCCGGTGGCTCCTGCAGTGGGTCCGTGTGTCCCGGATGGGGGGCGCTTGCGGGGGCACCAGCCCCGTCACGCAGGGGGGAGGAGGGCTCAGCCCAGGGGGCTCCTTCCGCGTCCTCAAGGAAAACTGGACAGGCAGCACGGCAAAGGAGACCAGCGACCTGCGCAACAGGTCCATGCACTCATTTACGTTTTATGTTCGTATCATTTACATTTTATGTTCGAGATAGAATGCAGCACAGACGGGGATTCGGTGGAGGCAGTCTGGGTGAAACTTAGGGGTTTGACAGGGAAAGAGACCTGACAGTGGGGGTATGTTATCGCCCTCCAGGTCAACGTGAGACCCTGGATGATGTCCTGACAGGCCAGATTCTAAGGATATCTCGGGGGAGAGACACAGTAATTATGGGGAATTTCAATCTCCCGGATATTACTTGGGAGACTCACTCGGCGGTGACAGCCAGGTCACGTCGCTTCCTCGAAGCGCTAGAGGGTGGGTTTTTCACACAGAGGGTCCGAGAGGCGATGAGGGGGGGAAACATCCTGGACTTGGTCTTGACCAATAGGGAGGAGCTGATAGATGAAGTACAGATTAGGGGAGCTCTGGATGCGAGTGATCACTCCATCCTTTGCTTTGAGATCAGAGGACTGGGGCCGTGCAGCAGGGCGAGCACTAGAAGCTGGGACTTCAAGAGGGCCAACTTTGGCCAACTGAAGGCCAGGCTGGGGAAAGTCTCCTGGGATAGGTTACTGGAAGGCAAGCGAGTTGAGGAGGGGTGGATGGCACTCAAAAGGGAAGTTTTGCAGGCGCAAGCCCTGACGACACCTCTAGTCAGTAAGGTGGGGAGGCGGAGGAGAGTGCCGCCATGGATGCGAAAGGAGGTGGTTAGGGGGATTAGACGAAAGAGGAACCTCCATAGGAAATGCGTACTGGGGGCAATAGACAAAAGGGTATACCGGGAGGAGGAGGCCCGTTGCAGAAGGATTCTTCGCAAGGCTAAGGCTGATTATGAGCTGAGACTTGCCAAGAATATCAAGAGCAACAAAAAGGGCTTCTTTCAGCATGTAAATAGGAAAAGCAAGGGGAGACAAGTGGTGGGACCACTAAATAAGGAGGAAGGAGATCCAGTGACTGACATGAGGGAACAGGCACAGATGCTAAATGACTATTTTGTCCCTGTGTTCTCCCCAAAGCAGGACGGGGGATATCCGTATAGATGATTAGATGAGGCTGGGGACTTAGGGGCACAGATTAGAGTCACCCCCCTTGAAGTCGAGGGGCTCCTCAGGGCATTGGACATTACAAAGGCGCCAGGCCCTGACGGGTTACACCCGAGAGTACTTAGAGAGCTGGCAGGGGTTCTCTCACGCCCCTGGCGTCCAGTACACCAAAGCACTGTCCGGTGGATTAGAGCATGGTTGACTGACCGAAAGCAGAGGGTAACCATTAGTGGGGAATCATCGGGATGGCGGCCAGTGACAAGCGGGGTCCCCCAGGGCTCTGTCCTGGGGCCGATCCTGTTTAATCCTTTCATCAATGACATGGAAGAAGGGGTGAACAGTCTGCTGCTCAAATTCGCAGACGACACTAAAACTGGAGCAGTGGTCACAACTGAGGAGCAGATACACCAGATCCAAAAGGATCTGGACAGACTATGGAAGTGGGCAGGAGACAACAGGATGGCGTTCCATGTGGATAAGTGCAAGGTCTTGCACTTGGGGCACAGGAATGGGTGTCATAAGTACAGGTTAGGTGACAAGTGGCTGGAGAGCAGCACTTGTGAAAGGGACCTCGGGGTGCTGGTCGACTGCAGGCTGAACGTGAGCCAGCAGTGTGATGCGGTGGTCAAGAGGGCGAATGCCACCCTTGGTTGCATAGCCAGAAGTGTGGCTTCTAGATGAAGAGAGGTATTACTACCACTCTACACGACTCTGGTGCGCCCGCAACTGGAGTATTGTGTTCAGTTTTGGGGCCCTCATTACAGAAAGGATATAGCCAGGTTGGAGTCAGTGCAGCGTAGGGCCACAAGGATGGTGGCCGGTTTGCAGGGGATGCTGTATGAGGTGAGACTGAGGGAACTGGGTCTCTTCAGCTTGGAGAAGAGGAGACTCAGAGGGGATCTGTTGGCGACATACAGGTATGTGAGGGGGTGTCACACGGAGATGGGGAGAGGCCTGTTCTCCCCTGCAGAGGAAGGCAGGATGCGCTCCAACGGAGCAAAGCTCAGGGAGCCAAGGTTCAATTTGGATGCCAGGAAGCACTTCCTGACAGTCGGGACCCCGAGGGCGTGGAATGGGCTTCCACGGGAGGTCGTTGAGGCCCCATCGGTGAGGGTGTTCAAAGACAGGCTGGACATGCACTTGGTGGGCATGTCATGAGCGGAGCTGGCTGGTGCCAGAGGTCAGACTAGATGGCCCGGGGGACCCCTTCTGACTCGCTCTGTTTCTATGTTTCTGTGTTTCACTTTCTGCAATGAGAGTGGTATCATCTGCATATCTGAGGTTGTTGATATTTCTCCTGGCAATCTTAATTCCAACTGGTTATTCATCTAGCCTCCCCTTTCTCATGATGTGCTCTGCCTATGAGTTAAACAGGTAGGGTGACAGTATATAGCCTTGCCGAACCCCTTTCTGAATTTGGAACCAATCAGTGGTTCCGGGTCCAGTTCTCACTGTTGCTTCTTGACCCGCATTCAGGTTTCTCAAGAGACAAATAAGATGGTCTGGGACTCCCATCTCTTTAAGGACTTGCCACAAGGCAGGTGTGCGGACACCAAACGGCCGGAAAGGAGTTGCGGGGCAAGGCAGCCATGTGCAAAAGCAGCGGGGTGCTTCCTGCTGGTTCCGTCCTCCTCGTGGGCGGGTGGATCCCGCTTGTGTGGAGAAACGCTTCTTGCTGTGACGACTGCTGTCACTCAGCATTACGAAAAGGGACATCTAGCCGTGCTGTGTGTCGTGGCTGAGGCAGCGGGTCGGGCTCGGGACCGCGACTGCGCGCTTGCGGGAAAGAGCCTTCATACACAAGCAAGCAAACGGATGCACTCGCACAAGCACCCGCACAGAGGACAACCTGCTGCTGTTGCGTGTCTCTCGCACCATCAGACTGTGAAAAGGAGGAACTGTCTTTGTTTGCAATAAAACTTTCATGTTCCGGGCCAAAATTGGCGAGGTTTTCGGGAGCTACTTGGTGAGCGCACAATGTGTGGGCCATGGAAGAGAAAGGGGCTGGGCAGGGGAACGCAAGATTTGGGGGGCAGCCTTATCTGCCTTGCCCCCCCCCCCAGTTGCAGAATGAGTTTGCCTCACTCCTGTCGTGGGCTCCTGGCCAACCCAGTGAGACCCTCCCATTTTCCCAGCTGTTTTAGCGGAAATCTCGGAGTGGCTGCCAGGCTTTTCCTTCCATTTTGCACAGTAGTTTTCACACTTTAAGATGCATGCTGTGCACAAGCGCCATACTGTGACCCCATGCACCCCATGTGGGGAAAGAAGGGAGAGGGGGAGAGAAAGCACACAGAGGAGCCGGCCAGTGAACGGATGCATTTATTGCAGGGGGCAGAGAGCAGAGGGGCGGCCTGGCCTCCCCACTGGGGAAGCAGCGAGAGGGACGCCTGCACTGGCCGCTTGGCTGCAGAGGTGCCGGGCCATCAGCGTCCTGGAGCACACGGCAGCAGCTCCTGCCACCGGTTCTGTCCAGGGCTTGCTGTGGAAAGAAAGGCAAGCCAGTCAGATTGGGGAGGTGGGAGGAGGGGGACCCCAGGCCGGCAGGGCCAGCAGAAGGCCCCGGCTGCCCTGCGCATCTTGCCAGCCCTGATGCCCGAGGGGGGCCCAGGCCCGCCACCTCCTCGCCAGGTTCCTTGGCCACAGCCGTGCCTAAAGCAGGGAGAGGGTGGCCTGGGAGAGCAGCGGGGCGCACAGCACAAGCCTCATCCGGGTCTGGCACTGAAGCCCCTCCTTACCCAAGGAAGGGGACAAGAAGCGGGGGGACACGCTGGGGCGCGCCCCCTGCCGGCCTCAGCAGCCTGCCCCTCTGCGGCTGGGTGGAAGGAGGCGCTGCCCAGAGACGCGCAGAGTCCCTCCGGCGAGGAGGAGGTGCCTGCCGGCCTTCCTGTGGGGGGCCCAGATCGGCCGGCCAAAGCGGGCAACCACAACCCCACAGGGGGAGCTGCTTCAGCGAGGGCCCCCCTCGGGCCACTCTGCTTCTCTGCCACTCCGGCCACTGCCCGCATGTCTGTGTGTGGATGGGCAGGCAGGCTCTGTCCAAGAGGGTTCCCACGGGAAGAGCCTGGAATACCGGGCTGCGAGTAGCCCATGCAGATTCCAGCACAACCGCCGGGGCCCGTCCTGCCTGAACGGCAGCAGCTGTGAGTCTTGACCAAGAAGCCGCGCCCCGCGGGGGCCGTGGGAAGCCGAAGGGCCGAGCAACCCTCATCCCTCCTCGCCGGGTGCGGGGGTGGCAGTGGGCCCTGGGGGCTGCACCCCCAAGCCCCCTTTCCAGCCGGGATGCAGCCTGCTTCTGAGGACACAGGCCTGCCCGGGTCCTCCAGCGCGCACGCCCGGCTCACCTCAGACGGCCTTGTAGCAGCCGATGCGGCAGCCGTAATGGCAGCACTTCCGTGTCCCGGGGCATTCCCAGTCGCTGGTGCAGGTCACCTCACATATCGTGAACACACCTCTCGGTGGGATGGGGCAGCGGCCCGGTTTTTCTGCAACAAAAACGTGCGTCACGCATGGGCAGCGCACGGCAGCACGAGTCTCGCGCCCCAGCGGCGCCTCGCGACACCACACGGAGAGCCGTGATCCGAGGCCGGCCCGATGCCCGAGAGGGAGAGGCCATCGCGGCACCGAGGACAAGCGGCCCCCAGGAATACGACGCGGCCACCCGGCTTCATGGCACTGCGCGGCGTCGTTTCCAGCTCCAGGAGCTCTGGGAGCCGCCCTTCCGTGCTGCTTCGGTGCCTGGTGCGGGAAAGAAAGCCCCAAGCCGCGAGGCCGGGAAGCCCAGCCCAAGGCCCTGGGGGACCCACTCACGGTATGCCGAAGAGGCAGAGTCCATCACGGCACAGAGGACAAGCAGCCCCACCAGGAGCACGACGCGGCCACCTGGCTTCATGGTGCGGCACGGCTGGGTGTCTGCCCGACCTGTCCCGGCAGCTTTATAGCCCAGCCCAGCTGTCCGTTCAGGCGGCGGCTCCCGCCTCTCAGCCAGAACGCAGGAGGGACACCCTGGCGGTGCCCCTCTTGCGTAAGGAGGGCTGAGGAGGGGCTGCCACAGGGCACAAGCGCAGTCTTTTCGCAACAGGAGTCGCGCCTCCAAAGTGGCACGGGGAGCATCCGAGAGGGCCGTGCTGCTCCGGCTCCCAGGCGATGTTGGGCAAGGGCAGGAGGGGCTGGGCTTCCCGGAACCGCCCGGATGCCATTCCCTGCTTGGGCGTCCCACGCCCAATCTGAGGCAGAGGGACCAGGGGCCCTGTGCTCCAGCTCCGCGTGTCCCGAGGGCTCCGGGCCCTGGGATGCTGCCGGCCTGCCTGGACGGGGCCCCGCAGAGAGCAGCCGGTGGGCTGGCGGTGGCGGCCCCTCCCAGCCTCCCGTCCAGGTGGGACAGCCCTGCGGGGCTGGGACCTCAAGCAGTCAGAAGATTTCTTTGTCAGGCACCCAGAAGGCTGCTTAATTGCTGATTGCAATGAAAGCTATTCTAATTGATTGCTACACACCCAAGTGTGCCCTGCATTTCGGGAAGCGCTTCGCCTCCTAGGCGCAGCCTCACGGGAGTGCCGCAAGAGCCTTGGCACGAAGAGTCTGCCGATCTCGCAGTCGCAACTGCAGAAGGGGGCAAAATCGGAGCAGAGGTCGGCCCCACGCCCCGCGGATCCTGGCATCCCTGCAGCATTTGCTGGGCCTCTGGACCCCCTGGGCATCTGCTTCTGCCCAACCAAGCATAGCAGCAGGTCCAGGGGGAAGAGGCCAGTGCGGCCTCTTCTGCTTCCGTCAAGCTGCACGACAACGCGAGGGCAGCCATGCGGGATCAGAGCTGGGCTCCACCCGGAGGCAAGGCAGCTGCCCACAGGATCCCTCCGGCAGGACGGCCAGGACCTCCCATGCCCAAGCTCCGTGGCGATGGCCAAGCCCTCCCGAGCAATGATTTCGCCCGCGCAAGTTTGTCTCCCATGGGCGTTCGGCAGTGGCCATATGCGCTGGGCCACTTCATTGTTGCCTGGGGTCCGTCCATGGGGAGGAGCATTTCAAAACCACCGAAGAGAGAGGAGTCCCGCCACCCGTCTGCCCTCGCACAGCCATGATGGACACAAGGCACCCCTGCAGGTCGCCCGCAGCCAGGAAAGCGGTTCTGTGCAGGGCAGCAGTGGCTGCCCCGGCCTGTGGCCGCCTCGCGCAGGGTCTCGTGGCGGGCCAGCCAGGGAGGCGAGCCAGCTCTTCCCACGGGCCTGGGCTCCGGCCCCGGTTCCCTGCCCTGCCCTGCCCTGCCCAGAGACAGCACATGCTTGTGCTTGGTTTGTGTGTCTGGGAGGATCTACGGGACAGGTGACTAATCGGGATGGAAGGCTGCACCTGGCATGCATCAGGCGGGCAGGAATGTTTGTCTTGTGTTGTGTTGTTGTGACTTAAGTAGTGATGGTTTCCTTTGGTACCTCGTGCTGGGAGTGTTCTGTTTATGGAAGAGCAGCAAACATTGCAAACGTTTGCCATGGACCTCAGAGGGTCCCAAGAATCCCGGCCTGCCAGAAGACCCTTCCTGCCCCGCAGGGCGGCCTCTCCATCTCTCAGGCCCTTCCTGCCCACCAGCTCCTCCTGGCTGCGCCCTCTCACCCCCCAGCACCCCCACTGGCCTCGGCATCTGCAGCCTGACCCCCTCTTCTTGTGGCCCTTTCCCTTTGCCTGAGCGCCCCCCTCCTCACCCATCCCCGGGGCTCCTTGCCCTTCCTCTCCCACTTCTCCCCTGCGGAATCACACTGGAGCGGAGCGTGGCCTCTCGCGCTCCACCTCCCGTGTAACAGTCAGCGCAGCTTGCCCCCCCCCCCCGCCCCCGGGCCTCCCACCTCTCACACCTCGCTTGCCCAACACGCGCCATTTCGAACTTCCACCGGACTTTGTGGGGCCGTCATCTTCCTCTGCTCCGAGCCCTCTGCGCCGCTTCCTTGGTCCGAACGGCTGGCCTTGTGCCCGGTGGCCTGGTCCTCCCTGAAGCTCGGTCTCCATTCCCTCTTGGCTGCTCACCTGACTGCGCGGCCATCGGCTCGTTTGGCAGAGGACCACCAAGTTAAAACTGTAACGCGGCCCTGCAGGATCCCGCACAAGGGCCGGGCTCAGGGGAATGAGGGTGGCGCACTCGCCAGGCAGTGCCCGTGCAGCCCCAGAGCCTCCCTGTCCAGGAAGAGGTCAGGCTGGGCACGGCAGCGCCCTCTGCGCTGCCACCTGTGAGAGGACGGGGCAGCGGGAGGAGCTCCAAAAGCACCTGCACAGCCGCCGGCCTAGGTGCGCCTCGCACTTGTCATCCGTCCAGACACGTCTCACAAGGGAGGCTCGTCCCAGAGGCTTTCTGGGGAGCAGAGAGAGCCCTCCAGAGGGGCCCCGCTTTCTCCAGACCTTACTACATGGATCGTCTGTAGGGCATTTGCAACAGGGAGCTGGCCTTCTGGCGATGCACATTAATGTCATTGTCCTTTAAGGCTGAAACTCTCCATGCCTTCATTAACATGGTGTGTGCGCACACACTCACACGCACACACACACACACCCCTGCACCCCGCTTGTTTCAGAAGATCCAGCACGTGCTCCGGCTTCATTTTCCTGAGCAGAGGTCCCGGAGGCTCCCTGTGGCCTTTGTTCCAAAAAGGCCGATGTGCACTGAGCTCAAGATGGGGGTCCAGGGGACCCCCGCCTCCTCCCCACTTCCAAGGGCTTCCTTCCCGGGGGAGCCGGGCAGCAGCTCTCTTCCTCTCCTGTTCAAACTCTCCAGCCAGACTGCCTGCTACCTTCAGGCCCAGTGAGGAGAGACGGAAAGATCTGGCAGGCTTAGCCCTGAGGAGAGAAGACCGAGGTGAGACAGGACGCCTTGGCAAGCCCTGGAAAGGCCGCCTCAGAGCGGCCGGCCGGGATCTCTTAGCCATCCCAGAATGCAGGACATGGAATAATGGGCGGAAGTTACAGGAAACCAGGTTCTGGATGGACACCAGGAAGGATTTCCTGAGTGTTACATAGAAACAGAGCGAGTCAGAAGGGGTCTCCCGGGCCATCCAGTCTGACCTCCGGCTCCAGCCGGCTCCGCTCACAACATGCCCACCATGTGCATGTCCAGCCTGTCCTTGAACACCCTCACCGATGGGGCCTCAACGACCTCTCATGGAAGCCCATTCCACACCCTCGGGGTCCTGACTGTCAGGAAGTGCCTCCTGGCATCCAGATGGAGCCTGAGTTCCCTGAGCTTTGCTCCCTTGGAGAGGATCCTGCCTTCCTCTGCAGGGGAGAACAGGTCTCTGCCCACCGTGTGACACCCCCTCACATACCTGTATGTCACCCACAGATCCCCTCTGAGTCTCCTCTTCTCCAGGCTGCAGAGACCCAGTTCCCTCAATCTCCCCTCATATGGCATCCCCTGCAAACCGGCCACCAACCTTGTGGCCCTATGCTTCACTGACTCCAACCGGGCTATATCCCTCCTGTAATGAGGGGCCCAAAACTGAGCACAATAGTCCAGCTGCAGAGTCGAAAGTTGGACCATAAGGAAGGCCGAGCGCAAAAGGATTGAGGCCTTTGAGTTGTGGTGCTGGAGGAGACTCCTACGAGTCCCTTGAACCGCAAGGCGATCAAACCGGTCAGTCCTAGAGGAGATCAACCCTGACTGCTCCTTAGAAGGCCAGATAGTGAAGATGAAACTCAAATACTTTGGCCACCTAATGAGAAGGAAGGACTCCCTGGAGAAGAGCCTAATGCTGGGAACAATAGATGGCAAAAGAAGGAGGGGACGGTAGAGGATGAGGTGGCCGGATGGAGTCACTGAGGCGGTTGGTGTGAGCTTGAGTAGACTCCGGGGGATGGTGGAGGACAGGAGGGCCTGGAGGAATGTTGTCCATGGGGTCGCGATGGGTCGGTCACGACTTCGCGACTAACAACAATACCTCTCTTGATCTAGAAGCCACACTTCTGGCTATGCAACCAAGGGTGGTGTTCGCCCTCTTGACCACCGCATCACACGGCTGGCTCACGTTCAGCATGCAGTCGACCGGCACCCCGAGGTCCCTTTCACAAGTGCTGCTCTCCAGCCACTGGTCCCCTAACCTGCACTTAGGACACCCCTTCCTGTGCACAGGAGCGTCGTTAGAGCAGTGTGACAACAGAGCCACGTCCTAAGGAGTTGGGGGCTCCCCCACACCGGAGGCCTTCAAGAAGCAGCCGGGCAGCCCTCTGAGAGGATCGTTCAACTGGGAGTCCTGCTCTGAGCAGGGGGTTGGACCCTCTGGCCTCTTCCTACCGTGCTATTTCATAGTCCCCTGAACTGAAGGAGTGACTGAGTTTGCTTCCTTATAGCCTGAAGTGCCCAATCCTGATCCTGCCCTATCCGGGAAGCTCAGCAGAACTGGGCATGTTTGGCATCCAGGTGGGAACTGCCCGCAGAGCTTCAGCTACAGGCGGTATAGAAACGGAATGTAATAATATACAGTGACGCACAGGGAAGTAAAGAAAATCACAGCCCCAAACCAGCAGTGGCGTTAGAGGACCGAGCAGAGTACGCCACGAAAGCATCAGCTCAGCCGGGTGCCCCTCTCCTGGGCCAGAGCGGAGCTGCATGCAGTTCAGTGCGGGGTGGAGAAGCATTTCGGTACCTGTTGCAGGGCAGGCAGCCGGAGCCGGGCCAGCGGGGCCCTGCCCTCTCTCTTCGCACCGGAGCGCCGTGGCCGGGCCGGGAGCCTTCTGGACACTCCTGGAACCCGGCCCTGCACACGGCAGCCCCTGACATGGCCGTGGCTGCGTGCGAGGAGGCCAAGGGGGCCGGCGGGCGGCTGCTGGCCCGGCACCCATGCTGCACAAGGCACAGAGGGCTCTGGCAGTGGAACGAGCAAATGACTGGCCAGCCGGCCGGCCGAGTGACTGACTGAGCGAGCTAGCAAGCGAGCGGGGCCGCTCCCAGAAGCAGCCCTGGGCTTGCAGGCACAGCCCAGCTGGGGACCTCCCTCCTCACGGAGGGGTCACCTCCACGGCAGGCTGCATCCCCGGCCGCACACGGGCTCCTCCTCGGGCAGCCCCTCCACTTGTCTGAGTGCGGCTGGAGTTGGCCAGCGCCATCCGGCCCGTCCTTGCCCAGGAGCAACCGTGGAGCCTCCCCTGCCTCCCCAGGACCGCCTGCCGTTGGCCTGTCGCTGGCCCACGCTGCCTCCGGGCAGCTGCCCCAGATGCAGTGGGGGAGGAGGGGGACAGCATGTCCCACAGTTCCTCTGTGGCCCGAAGTGGGTCTTGTGTGACGTGCCTGGGCCGGGGGCTCTCCCACAGGACGCGCCCCATGTGCTGTGGGCCGAAGCCCGCGTGGCTGAGCCAGCCAAATGCCTCCCAGAGCCTGGGGGCTCTTGCTGGCAGCGCGCAAGACTGCAAGAGGCCACAGTTCAGGCACGTGGAAGGAGCCTCTGGAGAAGGGGCCGGCGGTTCTTGTGGGCGGACTGAAATCCATTTTTCTTAACAGACGATCCCTGCAGGGTGCTACCAACAGGGTATGAGTCAAGAGGTCTGAAGCATCGGGGAAGCCTTCATTGCTGCAGCCTTCCCTTCCCATGGATCCGCCACGGAAGCGTCTGCCAGCCACGTGCAGCTCCTCAGCACCTCTGGGAAGGGCCGGCAGGGGGCTGCGCAGCGCCCCCTCCCTGAGCTGCCCGGCTGGGCCCACAGAGCTCGAGGGGCAAGCACAGCCTGTGGAAGCCATCTGGGAGATCCCTGCTTTGCTTCCTGCCGCGCACACGGGTGGGCAAGTGACCAGCACCTCCTCCGGCACCCGGGGGGTGTCCCCCTCCCCAAGTCAGGGGTCCTTGCCCCACACATCAGACCAGCTGCAGCGGCTGGACAAGGGCCCCAACCGCGAGATGGACGGGGCGTGGCAGAGGACTGCACGGCAGACCGAAGTGGGGCTCGATGCCTCTGACGCCAGGCCGTGGGCTCTGCCGCGGCCCCGCTCTTTGCAAGCCACACGGATTCTGTGGACTCGCAAACTGAGATTTTACTGTGTGGGGGCTCGTTGAGCCAACTCTCACTTGCACCGATGCACAGTTGTGTAAGTTCACACTTGCAGTAACACGCATTAGTGTTAGTGCCCACTGGTATGTCAGGCTGAAGGTCTGGATCCAAAGGTGAGTGTTCAGGCAGGCATTCAACAGGGCAAGGAGCAGCAAAGAGGAACTCCGACATTACAGCAGCCGGAGGGGGCAGCCAGGATAGGTCTGACTCCAAGGAAACAGAGCATACAGAGAGTGCTTTACGGAGCTGGTGTTGAGTATGCACTGCAGGGCGGAGACGGAGGGTTTGAATAGATGACCTGCAAAAACAATACAGATATGCAGGAGGGCAATAAGAAATATCGAGAAATCGAGGAAACATCAGATAAACACCGTGACGCATCAGCTGCTTGAAGAACACATTAACACTGGAACAATAAAAAGTTGCAGAATTTAACTGGTTGCAGTGTTTGCTTTTTACACTCGGAAGGAGGAAATTCCATACCAACAAAAGGGTGAACCAGTTGGGCGCTTGAGACAGCCAGCAAGAAGCGGCTGCCGGGGATTTTCAGCACGTCTCCAGTCTCCAGCCAGGTTGCATTTCCAACGGCTTCTGTCTGGGGCCTGGCGTCATCAACTTTCCCCTGGAGGGAACCTGAAAGGAGAAACCCAGCAGCTTGGGGAGGGGAGGGGAGGAAGGGAGGCAAAGATTGCTATACTCCAAAATATAAAATTATAATTTTTATGAGGGCAACTCCAGCAGTTGCAAGAGGAACAAAATTCTTGTACACCCCTAATAAAATCCAGATAGAATCCAGTTCTTTTAATGAGCAGATAACAGAAGGAGAGACACCAGACAGCAGCACAAACAAAACATAGAAACAGAGCAAGTCTGAAGGGGGGGGTCTCCTGGGCCATCTAGTCTGACCCCTGGCTCTGGCTGGCTCCGCTCACGACATGCCCACCATGTGGATGTCCAGCCTATCCTTGAACACCCTCACCGATGGGGCCTCAAGGACTCCCGTGGAAGCCCATTCCACGCCCTCGGGGTCCTAACTGTCAGGAAGTGCTTCCTGGCATCCAAATTGGACCTTGGCTCCCTGAGCTTTGCTCCATTGGAGCGCATCCTGCCTTCCTCTGCTGGGGAGAACAGGCCTCTCCCCACCTCCGTGTGACACCCCCTCACATACCTGTATGTTGCCAACAGATCCCCTCTGAGTCTCCTCTTCTGCAGGCTGAAGAGACCCAGTTCCCTCAGTCTCGCCTCATACGGCATCCCCTGCAAACCAGCCACCATCCTTGTGGCCCTACGCTGCACTGACTCCAACCTGGCTATATCCTTCCTGTAATGAGGGGCCCAAAACTGAGCACAATACTCCAGTTGCGGGCGCACCAGAGTCGTATAGAGTGGTAGTTATACCTCTCTTGATCTAGAAGCCATGCTTCTGGCTATGCAACCAAGGGTGGCATTCGCCCTCTTGGCCACCACATCACACGGCTGGCTCACATTCAGCCTGCAGTCGACCAGCACCCCGAGGTCCCATTCACAAGTGCTGCTCTCCAGCCACTTGTCCCCTAACCTGTACTTACGACACCCATTCCTGTGCCCCAAGGGCAAGACCTTGCACTTCTCCACACTGAACGCCATCCGGTTGTCTCCTGCCCACTTCCATAGTCTGCCCAGATCCTTTTGGATCTGGAGTACCTGCTCCTCAGTTGTGACCACTGCTCCAGTTTTAGTGTCGTCTGCGAATTTGATCAGCAGACTGTTCACCCCTTCTTCCATGTCATCTATGAAAAGATTAAACAGGATCGGCCCCAGGACAGAGCCCTGGGGGACCCCGCTTGTCACTGGCCGCCATCCCGATGATTCCCCGCTAATGGTTACCCTCTGCTTTCGGTCAGTCAACCATGCCCTAATCCACCGGACAGTGCTTTGGTGTATCCCAAAACTCCTCAGTCTCTCCACCGGGATATCATGGGGCACTTTGTCAAAGGCCTTGCTGAAACAAGACAGAAAGTTTGCATAAGTTCACCCATCTCTAGCCAAGACGAAGAATGGCCTGGCTGTTTGGGGTCCGGCCACCTGCCCTGTGCCCCGGTTCTGTCAGATCAAGCAGGGGCAGGAAAGCAAAGCCAAGCCCACCCACGTGCCTTGTACAGATGGGACGCAAGCCGCCCACGGCTCGTCAGGCAAGGCCCCATTGGTCCCCTGGGGCCTGCGCAGCCCCTGCCCAGCATGCAAGCGAGGCCTTCCAGGGTGGGGTTGATGGTGCCTTCGATTTCTGGACGGGCCCAAAAGCAAGTCGCCCGCCCTGCCCAGGGGGCTCTTTGTCCAGGGGCTCCAATTTCCACCACAGCTCACGAGCCTGGTGGCACCCAGGCAGCTTGGACTGCAGCTCCCACAATCCCCCAGCCGGCCTCGCACCACGAGGGGCCCCGGAGTGCGAACAGTGCCCTATGATGCCCAGCGGGGGGCTGCTTGCCAAGGCCCTCAAGGAGCAGCTGAGTCGCTGCAGTCGAGCCGGGCGGCGGGGCTCCGGCCACGAAGCAAGGGCGGAGGCCAGCCGGTCAGGGTGTTCGGGCTTTGTGGCATGCTGCTCGCTCATGGCACCAGCATCCGCCACAGACTGGTTTTGCTCAACCGTCCTGCTCACATCCGGCCTGTTTCACGCAATCTCCCACCGGCTTTCGAGAAGCAGCCAGCCCAACAGCCGCAGCGATCTTGCGTCACCTTCTCCTCCGGCAGCTGAGCCAGCCCCTGCGCGCAGGGTCTGTGCTTATAGCCCGGCACCGCGGGAGGCTCGGCACTCAGCGCAGGCTCCCGGCTGCACCATGAGGCCTGGGCTCCTCGTCCTGGCGGGGCTCCTCGTCCTTGGCGCTGCGCCGACGTCGGCACGGAGCCCAATGCGGCCATGTCCATCTGGAGGTAAGCGGGGCAGCCGAGAGCAGCCCTGAGCCACCTGCCTCGGCCGACACTCCGCCTGGAATGTCCCCCACGGAGCCGGCGGCCGCTGCGCCCACCCCCTGCCCGCTCCCCCAAGCAGGTCCAGCAGGGGGCTTTCTGGTGAAAGCCTCTGTTCCGTTAAAGCCGCCCAGCCGGGCCGGCTGTTCAGCGCAGAAGAAGAGAATCGCCGAAGACCGGGGTGGGCCCGATGAGGGAAATGCAGGGAAGGGGGATGCCCTCCCGCCCTCCCTTCCAGGCCACCAAGAGCTGGCTGCAGCTTTGGGGCGGGTCCTGCTCCTCCGGGGACACCCATCGCCTGGTGCCTGAGGGGCCCCAGCAGGCCCCCCCTCTAGCCCGATGCCGCCCGCTGGGCGAAGAGGCGGGCTTCATTCCGCCCCTGCCCACTCGCTCGCCCATCTTTCTGCCACAGCTTGAAGCTGCCGTATTCTTGGCCAAAGCCAGGCTTGTCTCCGGGTCTGCTGGCCCTGGCAGGACGGCCGGCTGGGAATCCCAGCCGCCTTCCCACTTCGGAATCGGCTCCAAGGCAACAGCTTTGGGGGCTGCACTGCAGGAGGAGGCGGCTGCTGCCCGAGAGCAAAGGCGCCGTCTGAGTGGGCGAAGAAGGCCCCGCACAGGGGCTGCTCGGCCACCGCGTTGCGCCCAACCCGGCCACGCAGGGAAGGCAGCTCGGGCAGGGCCTGCCCCCCCCGGCTCACAAAGGCGGGGCAGCGAAGGGCGGAGGAGCCCTGGTGGGGGTGATCTGTGAGCCGCGGGGGAAGGGGCGCCCCGGGATCTTCTGCATCCGGCACTGCGGCGCTTCGTCTCGCCTCTGGAACGTGGGCCCTGACCAGGTCAGGAGGCGCCAGTGGCGGGAGACAGAGCTGGGCAAGAGAGCACCCAGCCCGCTCGCTCGAGGGCGTGCCTGAACCGCTGGCTGCACCTGACCCCCATCCCAGTGAAGGAGGTCCGTCGTGTGGTGTGATGGGGCCGTGGTGCACCAGTGACCGAAGCTGAACGCGCCAGCAGGGGGAGCCGCAGACACACACCCCCCCCCCCCCCCCCCCCGCACAGCCCCATCCCAGGCACGTGTGCGCAGGAGTCTGGCTTGCCAGGTTCAGCGGGATGCTTCCCAACCAGTTTGCGCTCCGAGCACCACAGCTGCTCTGCCCCACAGCCGTGGAAACGGAGATAAGGGAAAGGCGCCCGATTGCTGGGGGCACTGGCGACCCCAGACTCATTCAGTAACATGAGTGCCCCCCCCCCCCGCTTCTCAGTGGAACCCCTGGACTGGGTTCGCCCTTTTCGCTCCTGTAGAGCCACCTGCCCCGGCACTTGGGCGCCCGAGGGCCAGGCAGGCTTCCCGGCTCCCGCAGCCCTTGCCTCATGCGTGTCGTGCCCCAGCCCGTCTCTGCCCCTCTGCCCCTCGCTTTGCACACATCCAAAGGTGGGGCGAGTGACCGCATGATGCGTGCTCACGGTCGGGGAGAGAGTGTGGTTTGGGCAGCCGGAGGCACAAGACGGGCCGGCTGAGAAAGGCCCCCCTGCCCGGCCCGGCCCGGCCCGGCACTGGCGTGGCTCTTCTGTCCCAGGGAAGCCCGGAGCGTGCCCCAAGCCCACCGGCTACGGCCCCTGCGTGGAGTATTGTTCTGCGGATGACATCTGTCCGGGGGACGAGAAGTGTTGCAGCAACGGCTGTGGCCACACCTGCCAGACTCCACGGCTCTTTGGTAAGCAGGCGCTGTCCCGGGTCCGACCGGGTCCGACCAGCCCCACCTTCCACGGAGTGCTCCACTTACTCGCGGGGTGGGGTGAGGGGGCAGAGGTGCCTTTACAGCACGGAGGCTCCTGCCCTGTACGGAGGGGTCCAGCAATGGCTGGATGAGGCCGGGAGCTGCCGCCCTGCTCTGGGACTGGCTCATCCGTGCAGGTCCTCCCCCGCCTCCCAGCCAGCCTGCTGGCCCAGCACCCCCAGCACCCATCGTCCATCTGTCCTTTCCATTTGTACACCGCTGCAAGAACCCACATCAGGCTCTCTGCGTGGCTAACAGTGGCGCTGGGCTCCTGCCGCATGCTGTGAGGCTGCGGCACGGCTGCAAGGCTGCTCTTGCGTCCAGGCAGCCCAGGCGCCCGCATGGACTGAACACGAACCCATTAATCTGTGTAAGTGTATGTTTTCTCCTTCCTCCCTTTCGTCATGTCATGAGCACAGCATAAGTCATCCACTGGGCGTAGCCTTCATCTCATGCGCCCGAATAGCCAGAATCCAGCCATGGAATCCAGGCATGCCTCTGCCTTCAGTGTGCCGCAAGAGTCTCGAAAGACGAAGGGTGTCCCTGAGAGGCGTGTATCGCATTCCCGGCCTCCTCACAGAATCACAGAGGAGCAGAGCTGGAAGGGGGGCCACGCCGTCGGGTGCAAGCCGCTCCTCAGCGCAGGGCTCCAAGCTGGCCACTCCTCTCAGGCGGCTGTCCGGTTGCATCGTGGAGCCCCCCCCCCGTGGGACAGCCCACCTCCCGCCCCCAGGGCACGGGCTGCACGGCGGTACAGCAAGCCCTCTCGGTCTCTGGCCGGAACCTGGCTCCCGGTAACCTGAGCCCGTTGTTCCGTGCCTGCGCTGGGGATGATCGAGACGAGACCCCGGTGGCCGTTCGAGAACTTGAGCAGTGCTGCCCCGTCCCCCAGCCTTCCCTTCTCGAGGCTCCGCCGGCCCAGCCGGCCCTGCTCCAGGCATCCAGCACGTGGCCTGCCCTCCACGCTTGCCCGAGAGAGCAGGCGGTGGCGCTGAGGCTCCTCGGCCGGGCCCTTCGTGACGCCGGGATTCAGCTCCCCGGGCCCTGGAGAGGCGAGCGCTTCCCGAGCGAGGCGGCGCTCCTGGACCTTCGCCCATCAGTCCCGAGCGCTACTCCAGCCCCTCAGCTTGATCTCCCGCTGGGCCAGGAAGGCCTCGAGCCCCTTTGGGGGCAGACGGGGCCAAAAGGAACTGCGCTCACCCACTTCGCTTTGCCACCCGTTCTCAGTTTGCCGTCCTTACTGAGCGGCGGAACCGCCAGCTCTCCCCTGTCTTTGAATACGCACATGTTCGACGAAGGCCATTTTCTCAGTCCCATGGAGCCCAGGTGGCTTTCAGGCTTGCGGTGCTGACGCCCCTCACCTTCCTTTTCAGTCAAGCCCGGGCAGTGCCCCAAGTTCAAAATCCCTCCGGGGCTGCCGTGCCAGCAGAAGTGCTGCGAGGACGGTGACTGCGGAGGGTCCCAGAAGTGCTGCCCCCTGGGCTGCAGCAAAATATGCTTCGCTGCAGGTAAGGCGGGGCAGATGGGCCTTGTCCACACCCCCGGCACTTCCTCCGTGCCCGGCGCCCCACACTGCGCCCGCCCCACCACGTCTCCCCACATCCGGTTCTTGCCACCACGGAACCCAGAGGCAGCTGTGCCCTGCGAGTAAAGCCCCCCCCCCCCCGGCATTTTTCTGAGGCCCCGATCATTCGGGAGCGAGCCCGTTTCCAAGTTCTGATCTCCCGGGAGAAAATGCAACCTGAGAAACAGCAAACTGTGCTCCGAGCTCCCGTCCCCCAAGCAGGCGCCCCAGCTCCTCCCGCCTCCTCCGTCCTCCAGGGCCACCCGCCCCTCGCGCAGTCGCACCCAGCTCGGCACGAGCGTGGGTTCGCTCTGAGGCTCTCCTCGGCCCGTGTCCGGGTCTTGGCCGGGGGGATCCCAGCCGCCTTCACGGGGTTGGGACTTCTTGCCCCAAAGTGCGTCGCTTCGCACTTCCTTGCAACGAACCGCGTTTGCCATTTCGACGCCTTCTCCCTGCTCCGAGGGTCTCTTTGGAGTTCCCTACCATCCCTGTTTGGTTTCAACCCCCCTAATTTATTTATTTATTTAACATGTTTATATGCCGTCCTGTCGCGAAAGCCTCAGGACGGCTCACATAGATAAGACAATAAAATATAACATAGATAAAATTATCGACGCACACTGGCTGCAATAAAACCCACACTGGCTGCAATAAAACTCGGGGGCTTTAAACCAGAGCAGCCATTTTCTCCTGCAAGGAAGCCACGAAGCCTTACATACTCTCCCTCCTCCATTCCGTTTTGTCCTTAAAACAACCACCTTGTGAGGTAGCTTAGGCTAAAAGCAGTGACTGGCCCAGTCGCCCAGTAAGCTGCATGGTCAAATGGGGACTAGAAATTGGATCTTCCAAGTCCCAGTTTGACGCCCTAACCACTAGGCCACACTGCCTCTCAATCATCAGCAAGCCAGGCCGCTTTGCTTCTCAGGCTGAGTTCCAGATCATTCATGAATACGTTGCAAAGCGTTGTTCCCATTTCAGGACCCTGCGACACCCGCTGGGTGCATCCCATCCCTGGGAGAAACCGCCATTTTCTCACTCCCCGCTTTCTGTTCTTTAACCAGCCGCTGATCCGGAGGAGAACCCTGCTTCTCTTATTCCATGACTCCTAAATCTGCTCAGAGACCCCTAGTGAGGGGCCTTGTCAAAAGCCATTTGGAAGTCAAGCAAACCATCATCCCCGTGCCTGTATTTGACATTCTCAAACCATTTGAAAAGCTGGAAAGGTTCGAGGGCCAGGGTGGCATGTAGGCCCGGAGCGCCAGCCTGGGATCCGGAGAGTCCAGGTTCTCACTCAGCTGCTGGGGGGACTTTGGGTCAGTTGTGGGTTGGTGCAAGGATAAAATTGAGAGGAAGGGGAGGATTATGCAAGCTCCC
>JAIXND010000771.1:856967-875717 GCA_023646645.1 Varanus salvator macromaculatus | reverse complement strand
GCCACAGGCAGGAGATGCCTTTGTGGCAGCTGCGTGGACTCTTTGTAGCGTTGCAAATATTCCGCCGTGCTCACGGAAGGGCCGTCCAGGCCGGAAGCGCCCACGTCCCGGGCTGCATTTCTGGGCGCAGCCAAGCCCCGGCTGCCTCGCCCCAGGTGCCCATCACGAACCCTGAGCCGGGCCGGCCGGCCACCGCTCCAGCACGGAGCAAGCCCCAGAGCGGGGCTAGCGGCCGGCCACGCTCCTCTTTCTCGCTAACTCTGCCTTCTGTCCTCCCCAGGGCCGCCGGCTCCCCCCGATTCTCAGACCCAGCCCCCCTCAAAGCAGCAGCCTCCGCAGGAGTAGCAGGAAGGGGCCGCTGCGCCCGCTGCAGAGCCGTGCGAGGGGCCACTCCACCGCGCCACCAAGAGCCGCCAGCCGGCAGCCCGCTCCTGGGCCACGTCCGGCTCGACATCCGCGACCGGCCGCGAGGCAACGTTCTCCCACAGAGCTGCTGCTTTTCGAAATAAAGCTGCAGCGCCGTCCGGCTGAGCGTGTCTTCCTTCCCCGTGGATGCGGCTGCCGCTCGGGAGGCCAGGAGCGCTTGCACTGGGCCCTGCAGGGAGCCGTAGGGCTGCCCGGGACCTGAGCCCGGGGTTCCCCCACATCTGGAGCCACCCCGGCTGCCACGGGGGGGGGGCTGCACCTCTCAGGCCGCCCCGTCCTCTTTAGCCTCTGTTGCCCGCTGCGGCTTTGGCCCCCAGTGGCCCAGGGATCTGATCCGGAATGCCCCCCACCCCAAGGGGGAAATGGTCACAGAAGAGGGTCGCTTTGGAAGGACGCAGCGGCAGGGAGGGCAAGAGTGGCCCAGCCGGCCAGGGCAAGGGGTCAGCCAGACGCTTCCGGGGTGCGTACGCCCCTCTGTTAGAGTCGGGGCGCAGCGCATGCCTGGCATGCAGGTGGCCCAGGACCGACCGCGGTGCCTCCATGCTGGGCCGCGTGCAGGCTCCAGAGAGAACTGTGCATGGAACGGGAGCAGAGGGGAGTTGAGAGGCCGTGGCTTGTGGCCAGATCTGCTGGAATCCGCTCTGAGGGGCTTTTCCCCCAAAGCGAGGCGGCTCCCTGGCTTGCAAAGCATCCGCGTGCGACTGGTTGGGGGCAGCGCTGCTGGGGTCTTTGCGCAGGATGCCCTGCGCAGGCCAACTGTGAGCGGCTTAAAGGGGGAAAGACGGCGCATTTTTCCAGGTTGGCCTGGAGGGGTCATGTGAGGAGCAAAGGGGCAGCGGGGGGTGGTCTCATTTTGTCTGTGGCGCTGACCCCTTTCCTACCACTCTGGTTCGTGGACAGGACCATGCGGCGTTGATGCAGGCGATGCTGCATGGACCTAACAAGTCAGGAAGCTGAAATCAAGAAGCAAGGGATCGTAGCAAGCTTTCCAGCGAGTCCCTGCTGCGCAGAGGAGCCCAGCCTGGTCCGGGCAAGCAAAGCGCCTCGTCAGGGGCAGGAGTGTGGTTTCAAAATGCAACATCCCTGCTCCTTGTCGGGGGGGGGGGGTGCCAGAACCCTCCCTATGCAAGGTTGGAAAAATCGACTTTAGCCCCACAGCCTGTTTCTCTCAGCGTCTCTCAAGCAGTCCAGGGAGGGCTTGCATCACCCTCTCAATTTCCTGCTCGCAAAGGGACCTTCGGCTTAGGGGGTTTGCTGTGTGAGATTGGGATTCCAGCAAAAGCTCTTTTGCTGCACTGGAGGAGAGCTTTGAAAATACCCCGGACCAACAGAAGGACAAACGAGGGGGTCTTAGATCAAATTAAGGCAGAGTTTCCCTAGAAGCAAAGACGACAAAACTGAGGCTGCTGTAGTTTGGACACAGCCTGAGAAGGCAGGACTCCCTGGAGAGGAAACATGGAAAGAGAGCGAGTCAGAAGGGGACTCTCGGGGCATCTAGTCTGACCCTCGGCTCCAGCCGGCTCTGCTCACGACATGCCCACCATGTGCATGTCCAGCCTGTCCTTGAACACCCGCACCGATGGGGCCTCAAGGACCTCCCAGGGAAGCCCATTCCACGCCCTCGGGGTCCTGACTGTCACAAAGTACTTCCTGGCATCCAAATTGAACCTGGGCTCCCTGAGCTTTGGAGGCAGATGAAGAAGAGGGAGGCCAACTATGAGATGGGTGGACCCCGAAAAGGGAGCCACTACCTCCAGCTGACCGGGACTGTTGTGGACAGAGCATTGTGAGGCTTCAGTTCGTGAGACTGCAGTAAGCGGGAGACGCCTTGGTGGCACAGAACAACAAGAAGAGCCCTTCTCTGCCGCACCACGTGGCTTCCCGGAACAAGCCCCGGCCCGTTCCTCAGGCCTGCGGAGGAAGGGAGGCGCCAAGCCCTGCGCTGCGCACAGGCCCAGCTGTTCTGGTCCGGCCGGTTCTTGGCAGCCGTGGCATCCACGCCTAAAGAGCCGTCCCAAGGCTATGTAGCAAGGGGACGGCCTATAAAAACTTTAAATTCAATATACATAAATAAATAAAGGGCCGCCACGCTTCCCAGTCTGCTTTTGCTGATGCTGCTTCCACAGAGACAGCCCTGCAGGTTTGGCCCAACAGCTGGAAAGAGGCTGGTGGATCGAGGCTTTTCTCCATTAAACCTCCAGAATCAGTCAGCATCAGACTTCTGATGACAGAAGAGGGTCCGAGACCGGGTGCAACAGCGGATACCCTGGAAGACAGAATGAAGATTTGGGGTGCTCTCGATAGGCTCGAATGCTGGGCTGGAAGCGAGCAGTGAATGAGACTCAGTTGGGGCAAGTGCCAAGTCCCCCCCCCCCCCGGGAAAAAGAGACCAAATCCATCGATACAGGATGGGGATTATGTGGCTCAACAGAACTGGGGGTGGGGGGAACGGGGGGACGGACTGTGGAGTTACTGCAGACCACAGGATAAATATCAGCCAACGATGTGAGGCAGCTGCAAAAAAGGCCAAATCCTGTTCTGGGAAGCATAAACAGAGGTATTACTTCCAAATCATGAGAAGTGGTAGTTCCCCTAATCAGGCCCCAACTGGAACACTGTGTCCAGTTCTGGGTGTCATGATTTAAGAAGGATGCAGAAGAACTAGAAAGGGTCCAGAGGAGGCGACAAAAATGATCCAGGGTTTGGAAACACTGCACTATAAGGAGAGGCTGAGAGAACGGGGTGTGTTCAGCCTTGAGAAGACTGAGGGGGGACATGGTGTCCCTCTAGAAGTCCCTCAAAGAGGAAGGTCAGGATCTCTTCTCGCTGATGCCAGAAGAGTGCAGGACACGGAGTAATCAAGTCAAGCTGCGGCAACCCGGATCCAGGCTGGACATCAGGAAAGGCTTCCTCACTGCCAGAGCAACACGGCAGTGGGACCGGCTGCCCGGAGAGGTTTGGGCTCTTCCACACTGGAGTTATTCGGAAAGAATTGGGACAGCCATCTCAGTGGGGTGGAGCATATGGGTGTCCTGCAGCAGCTGGGTTGGATCTGATGGCTTTCAGCCTTCAGAGAGTTTACAAAAAGGTTGAGGCGGGCTCCTCCAGCAATCCAGAATCCTGCTCGCAGCTTTTCTGTTTTTCGCTTTTTCTAACAGTCTGTGATGGACATAAATTGAACATTCTCAGGAGGAAAGGGTAACGCAACGCTGGACAGGCATTTCAAATAGGCTGGCACTGCCTCCCAGAGACCTGCAAGGGCAGGGTGGCAAAATACCGCAAGGGCAACCTTGTCCTTCCCCCGCTGCAAGGGCCTCTCCCCATACTGACATCTGGAATTCAGTATTATCACGACAGCGTCTAATTAGTGATTATTATTTATTGATTTTATTTGAAACTTTTGTATGCTGTCACCACAGGCCTCGGCATCCCGGGATGGCTCACAACACATGCAATTCAAAACAATAAAACAATAACAAATTCCATAAAAGGTTATATAAAAACCAAAACCAAAAAGAGCAATGATAATGATAAAATTGATTAATCATTAACTGTTAATGATAAAATATTAGTTTTTACAAATAGCAATGCAATAAAAAGGTTTTAACCAGCTGCCAAAAAGAATATAAACTCGGCGCCAGGCACACCTCTCCATAGAGCGCATTCCATAATCTGGGCGCCACCGTGGAGAAGGCCCTGCTCCGGGTAGATGTTCTTTTTATGTCCTTTAAGGAGGGCTCCCGGAGCAGCGCCTCTCTGGCAGATCTTAAGGGGCGTGAGGGCGTGCAGGGGGAGAGGCGCGCCTTCAGGTCATGAATTATAATCAGTTATAAAGCACTTTGGAAGCTGCTTTGGCTGAGGGGGCTACCAAGGTCTCCAACCCATTGCACGTGGCCCCGGACAGCAGTGGCGGCGGGGCCAGCGGGAAGACTCCCCCGGAGGAGTCAGTCGCAGCCCTGCCCGGCCAGCTGCCCTCTCGCGCCTCCAAACCACCGCGCATATGCGAGCAGGCACGACCGCCCCCGTGCGATGCGCGCTCCCCCTTGCGTAGAGCGAGCCGGCGCGCTTGGCAGGAGCGGGGCCACCGCCCTGGGTGAGGCCACCGGCAGCGCGGGCAACGGGGGGCGCAGGGCAGCGGGGCTTTCACGCAGGCCGCGCTGCACGCTGTGGCCTCTCCAGGCCCGGCCGCTCCCCGGAGCTGCCCCAGCGCTGAGCGGCCAGAGGGGCAGCGGCGGGACGGCCCACCTGCTCTGGGCAAGGGGACCGCTGCGCGCGGCAGAGCCGGGCATTGCACCGCGGCACGCCTCCGCCACCGAGGCAAGGGCTGCCCGGCCCAGTCGTGCGGTGCGGTGCGCCATCGCGCACACAGTGATCCCCAGCGCCCAGGACCGGCAGGATGTGGGCACCATGGGACCTGGAGCCCCGGCCCCTGCTCCGGGCAGCCGGGCCCCCGCGGGGCGCTCCCATCAGGCTGACCTGCTGGCCTGCGCTCGGGACCCGCGGGGCTGAACGCCCCCAGGGCAGCCCCTCTTCTTCCGCCCGCAGGGGCAGAGCCTGCTCTTCCTGCCCTTCCCCTGCCAGCCCCTTCCCCCCATTTATTTCTTACATGTCGCCAGTGCGCACTGGCTCACAGGCTGCCTGGGCAGTTTACAAAACCAGAATTATTATAATTATTTATTTAAAACACATAAAACCACATACAATAAAAACACAACAATCCCATTAACAAATACCGCAAAACAATACGACATAATACAAAATCCCGCCACTGAAGCTAAATCCCGCCATTCAGTACAGTACAGTAAAATATGGTAAAAATGGGGATAAAACTCTCAACTGTTAAAATAAACGTTTTTCTCCTGGCGCCAAAAGGAGCCAAGAGAGGGTGCCCAGCGTGCCTCTTTGGGCAGCTGGTTCCAGAAATGGGGTGCCACAACCGAGGAGGCCCTTCCCCCAGCCTCCCCCCCCTTATCCTCATAGCCACCCTTGAGAGGTTCAGCTGGGTGTGACTGGCCCAGCGTTGCCCACGGAGGGTCCCGGCTGGGCTGGGAAGCATTTGAGTGCTGATTTCTGCCCTGGTCCCATGCTCTTCCCCAGGCTGGGTACCCCCCCCCCAGATGTGCTGGACCCCCAGCAAGCCTAGCCAATGGCAGGCAACTCCTCACACCCGGAGCATGAGCTGCCAGTGACTGACCAAGGGCTCTTCCACCCGTGTCAGACCTCACGATGCCTCTGCTGAGGTCTCCTGTGGGGTGTGCTGCACAGGACCCCCCCCCCCCCGGTGCTTTGCAGCCATCTCCATGCTTTTTAAGGGCAAGGTAAGTGACCCATGACCTGGGAACACCGGTCTCCACAATTCTGCTATGCCACACCACCACCTTGTGGCTGGGAAATGGAACACAGAGGATGTCCGAGAAAGAAACGCTCGGGGGAGCCCATCCCAATCCCTCAAAACACCCTGAGGCAAAGTGGCGGGTTGCGCGCCTTGCGTAGAGAAGCCCAGAGGAAGAGGCCGATGCCGAGGTCTCCCCATGCGCAGCCGCCGTGAGAGAGCAAGCGGCTGCTTAGGCCCAAACAGGAAAGGCCCTGAAACTAGAACTGCCACAGCGCTGTGACCTGCCCACCGAAGTGGCACCTTTCTATCGACTCGCATTTGCAGGCTTTCGAACTGCACGGTTGGCAGGAGCTGCACGGTGCACGGGAGCTCACCCCGTGTGCAGATTCGAACCGGCGACCTTTCGATCCACCAGCCCAGCAGCACAGCAGCTTAACCCGCTGCGCCACCGGCAGTCCCTGGAGCCGCCACAGCCGTGCTCTTTTCCCACAAATTCCTGCGGCGAGCACACCCAGAATCCCGCGGGCAATTAGAAACATAGAAACATAGAAACAGAGCGAGTCAGAAGGGGCCTCCTGGGCCATCTAGTCTGACCTCCAGCACCAGCCGGCTCCGCTCATGACATGCCCACCATGTGCATGTCCAGCCTATCTTTGAACACCCGCACCGATGGGGCCTCAACGACCTCCCGTGGAAGCCCATTCCACGCCCTCGGGGTCCTGACTGTCAGGAAGTGCTTCCTGGCATCCAAATTGAACCTTGGCTCCCTGAGCTTTGCTCCATTGGAGCGCGTCCTGCCTTCCTCTGCAGGGGAGAACAGGCCTCTCCCCATCTCCATGTGACACCCCCTCACATACCTGTATGTTGCCAACAGATCCCCCCTGAGTTTCCTCTTCTCCAAGCTGAAGAGACCCAGTTCCCTCAGTCTTGCCTCATATGGCATCCCCTGCAAACCGGCCACCATCCTTGTGGCCCTGCGCTGCACTGACTCCAACCTGGCTATATCCTTTCTGTAATGAGGGGCCCAAAACTGAGCACAATACTCCAGTTGCGGGCGCACCAGAGTCATGTAGAGTGGTAGTAATACCTCTCTTGATCTAGAAGCCACACTTCTGGCTATGCAACCAAGGGTGCAGAACCAGTTCTGCCCATCACACCTGGAAAATGGAAACCGCAGAGTTGGGGAACGGGCGGCGAGGGACCAAAGGGCCGCAGCAGCCTCCTGGTGTGGAACGTTTCGGGCGCCCGGATCGCTCAGCCTCCGAGCAGCAGGAACAAGGGAGGCGAGTGAGCGAGAGCAGTGCAGGGCTCTGCCCGCTGTGAGGAAGGTGGGCGGGAGACGTTTCGCTCCGCGGCGGCTTCTGGCTGCGCTCGTTCCCTCGTCCCCTTGCAGGGCCCGCCCTTCCACCTGGGACACGAGCGAGCGACCTCGCGGACGTGTTTATGCGGCGAAGCGCAGCGCGCCAATGGCTCCGCTCCTGACCGAGCCTGCGCTGCCAAGCTCACGAGCCGTCTCCCGCTCGGATAGGCCCGGAGCACCGCGTCTTACGTCACCCCCAAAAAGTAATCAGGATGCGGGTGACGTAATTCGGAGGTGACCTTGATGGCAGAAAGTGTGCGTATGCAGGGCAGACACGCCCCCCCCCCCCACTATGCACGCTGGGCCAGGCAGAGTGTGGGCTAAAACGCTCTCATCCAAAGCCGGCAGCGCCAGGCTGGAACCCCGGAGCGGCCGAGGGAGCCAGAAGAAACCGCATTAGTTCAGCTCCAGCAGCCAAATTACGGAAAGGAAAATCACCTTTTAAGTTGGCTGCCCGGTTACAGTAAGTCCCATTTGTCTGTGACTTTAACCCCTCCCTCCCCCTGGCTAGTGGACCGAACCAGGCGATGCTCCGTGTTCCTCACGCATCAGGCCCAGTACACAAGCGCGCTCTCCCAGCCACTGCCTCCCAATCTGTCGGTGGGCCAGGCTAGGATTTGGGGGATATCCTGGGAGTCCCTGGATAACCTTGGCCTGGATGTGCGAGAGAGCACCAACTCCGCCTGGATGTGCCCGGCCAGTGCAAACATCACCAGAGACCCTCCTCCCCCCGCCCCCCGTGACCCTCTGAAGTTGGGGCTGCCTTCCTGGAAGCAGCCTGTGCTCGCCTTGGTGCAGCTCAGCACATGGGAGGCACCCGTGTCGGCCTCAGGCTGCCCCCGAAGGCCTGAGTGAGGCTTGCCAAGCTGAACTTTGTTTACAGAACACAGAAACAGAGTGAGTTGGAAGGGTCCCCGAGCCATCTAGTCTGACCCCGGGCTCCAGCCGGTTCCACTCATGTCAGGCCTACCGAAGCCGGTTCGCTTGTTGGGTGTTCACCTGTGTTGCCATACTGCGCGGTTAGATTCGCCGTTGCTGGGACGGTTTTGTTGCTGCTCATTGCCTGGAGATGCTTTTCTGGGCAGGCAGCAGATTTTTAAGCAAATAAACCCCGAGCCCCAACGGGGAGGGGAGGGCCGAGCATGCGCCGCATGCACGGAGTGCTGGCCAAGGGCGGGGTACTGGTAAGAGCATGGGCCGGGCTGGGGCCGGGCTGGCGAGATCTGGATTCCAGTCCCTGTTTGGCCATGAAGCCAACTGGGGGCCCTGGGCCCAGCTACAGGCCCTCCGCCCAACCTGCCTCGCAGGGCCGAGAGCAGGAGGAGGACGGCGCACGCCCCACGCTGCACATGGCAAATGCATGCATAAGCAAGCGATGTACCTGGGCAGCAGGCAGGCCGGGAAGGGGGACTCGGGGAAGGTTGGGGCTCAGGGATTCGTATTCGCGGGTCCTGCCTGGGGGTGCCCCATGAGGCAGCCGAGGCCCCAGGCAAGAGGGAGGGGTCAGCAGCTCTGAAAGGCAGAAAAGGCTTCAGGGAGCCACCCCTCAAGGGGAGGCAGAGGGGCCTCGGCAGCCCTGGAGGGGAGGACTGAGTGGGCTGTGGGCCCAGGGAGGCTGGGGGACCGGGGAGGGGCCGCGGGAGGAGGCATCGCCCTGCCACAGGCATGAGCAGCTGCCGGACGTCTCGTGGTAGATGCAGCTCCTTTACAATGTGCAGGCACGTTCCGCTTGTCATCTATTTTCTCAGGACAGTTTACAGAAAGAATAAAATGAATGCAATCGCCTCTTTGTTTGTTATCTGGGTGAGGAGATACGGAGCCTTCCCACTTCCCACACAAGGCGTTCATCGTGCGCTCCAGGTTCCCCGAGTTGGTTTGCACAAGGAGCCTCTCCCATGCGGAGCGGAACCCGGGCCTTCGCCCTTTGGCCGGGGCTGCTGCCTCTGCACCCTTCACCGGGGGGGGGGGGGGCACACCTTGCAGGTGCTCTGGGGATTCCTCTCCCTGCCTCGCCCGATGCTCCACAGGCTCCGTTGCACAACGGGGCAGGACTGGCATTCATACTGGGCTGGTGTCGCCAAACATGGCAGCGGCCGGGAGAAAAGTCGGCTTTCCTCCTTGTCTCCTGCCCACTTCCATAGTCTGTCCAGATCCTTTTGGATCTGGAGTACCTGCTCCTCAGTTGTGGCCACTGCTCCAGTTTTAGTGTCGTCTGCGAATTTGATCAGCAGACTGTTCACCCCTTCTTCCATGTAATTGATGAAAAGATTAAACAGGATCGGCCGCAGGACAGAGCCCTGGGGGACCCCGCTTGTCTCTGGCCACCATCCCAACGATTCCCCACTATGGTTACCCTCTGCTTTCAGTCCATCAGTCATGCCCTAATCCACCAGACAGTGCTTTGGTGTATCCCAAAACTCCTCAGTTTCTCCACCAGGATATCATGGGGCATTTTGTCAAAGGCCTTGCTGAAATCCAGGTCAACCACATCCACCGCACCCCCTCCATCTGGCCACCTTGAAACTCTGTCCTGGAATTCCTCAAGGCTTGTCTGGCAGGTGAAAGTAGAGAGGGAGCGAAAGGGGTCAGCCCCTAAAGTGACAGATCGAAGGGAATCCTTCTTCATACCGTAGGGAATCATACTGATGAACTCCCTTCCGAAAGATGTAGCAGTGGCCCCCAATTTGGACAACTCTGGAAAGCCATTGGAGAAATCATGGAGGAGAAAGGAGTGGGGGGGGGGCTCTCCATGGCTGCTGGCCTTGCTGACTGGGGGCTCCCTCCTTCCCCAGCAGCCGCCTCCCTGTTGCCAAGGAGCCTGGGCAGGCGAAGCTCTCGCACCCACCCCACCCGAGGGAGCCTGTGGGCGGCTGGCACGGCGGCCTGGCGATGCGAAGACAGGCCAGTGGAACGCGGGGGGGGGGGGGCGCCAGCCATGCAAACCCTGGTCCATCGCCCATGAGGCCTCGCAGGTGCCAGGCGCCCCGAGGCCAGGGAGAAGGCCGGCAGGGCCTCCCGGTCTTGCCGGCCCCCTCCGGCCTTGCGGGTTTCATGGCTATTCCGCGGCCACAAACACCAGGTCCGCTCTGATGTGTGTGGTGCACTTGCAGATGGCTAAACCACGAGGCTCCCAGGACCGAGAAGAGAAATTCCAGGGCATGCGGAAACAGCGGCACAAGAGCCGCCTGCCCGCTGCCGGCACAGACTCGCACGCCCCGGTCTGGCTCAGCGCATGGCGGTGGCGCACAGATGTGAGCATTCCTGCTGCCCACTGAGGGGGAATCACTGGCAGGAAGGGGCAGTGGGAGCAGGAAGGGGGCCACGTGGCCACGATCCTTTCCTTGCACAGGTGGTGTGCACACTGCCCGCTTCTTCCAGAGGCTTTTCCAAGGAGACACTTTCTAGGAAATTCACGAGGTGCCCAGTGGCGATGTGTGTCCCAAATCAGCTCTGGGGGGAAGCGGAGGGGGGGGGGTGCGGTGCGTGGGACGGTCGGTGCTGCAGCAAGGCCGTCGACCAGGCTGGGGAGGGCGAGGCACCGGCTGTCTTGCCGGCCTGGTGGATGCGGGGCGGAGGGCCCCGCTGCTGCGCGGCCCCGGGGAAGAGGCGCCCCCTCGGCCGCCGTGCCCAAGAGCGGGGTGCGGCGGCGGCGCTGGGAAGGAGCGCCTGCCCGCGCCTCCGATTCTTCCGTCTCCAGCGGCGCAGGCAGGCCGCGCACGGACAACCGTCGGCCGGAGGGACCTGCCTGTTGTTTGCAGAGGCGCGCCCAGCCCCGCGATCGGGCGGGGGGCGCAAGGCGCGGGCTTGGGCGCTGCCGCTGCGGCTGGGCGCAGGGGCTGCGGCGCGTCGCCCGGGCAACCCGCGGGGGGGAGGGCGGGGCGGCGGCGGAGGGGCAGCCCCACCCGGGGGCGAGCTGCTGCCCGGGGGGGGCGCGGCAGGCGGGCGGGCGGGCGAATGCCGTGCACCTCGGGGCGGCCCCTCCCTCCCCGGCTGCCCCCACCCGCTGCGCATTTATACCCGCGCTCGGCCGGCGCGGGCCCAGCACCGGGCGCTCCCTGCGGACAGCAGCATGCGGGCCGGGCGCGTCCTCCTCCTCGCGGGGCTCCTCGCGGGGCTCCTCGGGCCCGGGCCCTCGTCGGCCGCTGCACGTCGCCAGGCGGAGCCCTCCGACCAAGGTGAGCGCGGGGCTGCCGTCGCCCGGGCAGAGCAGCCCCCCGCGTGCCTCTGGCGCCCGCGGGCCAGGCCGGGCGGGGGCGCGGCCCCTGTTGCAGCAGGGCTGGCGGGGGGCGGCCTTGAACGCCGGACCAGGGCAGGGGCACGCGCGGGCCAGAAGAGCCCCCTCCCGCGGGACCGGGCAGCCTCTGCCCTGGCGACTCGGCGGCCGCAGACAGACCGGTGGTCTCCGCCGGACCCGCCGCAGCCCAGCTGCACGTGCGGATCTCGCCCAGCCCAGGAGGAGGGCCTTGCGCTGCGTGGCCGCAGGGCCTGCTCCACGCCGCCCCCCCCCCCGCGCACCGGCGGAGCTCGGCTCGGGGGCCGCCGCTGCCGGCGTGGCTCGGTTCGCACGCCGCGCACCGGGAAACGGGGGAAAGGCGCGGGAGGGCAGCTGATCGGAGGCCGCTGGAAGCGGGGGCGGCGGGGGTGGTCCTTGCCCCCGGCCGCGCCCTGAGGGGGCTGCCCGCGCGGCTCACGCCCGGCGCCCGGACGGGGAGGCAGCAGGTGCCCCGCGGCGCTGGCAGCGTGCGCGGAACGGGCACGGCGAGGAAATGGGTCGGGGCGGTGCGGGGCGGAGGGGCGGAGAGCCGCTCCCGGGCCTTGGCAGAGCCGCTCCGGCCCGGCCCGGCCCGGCCCCGTCAGCCCTGCGCGTTCGCCCTCGATTTGCCCCTTCTTTTCCGTGCCTCCCAGGGAAGATTCTGCGAGGGGTTGGGAGTGTGCGTGTGTGCATTTGCGTGTGAATGTGCTGACACGTGCCTCCTACGAGCGCTGAATGCGCGCGAGCCAATTGGTCACAAGCGACAACCGGGCTGAGGAGCAGCCCATCTTTGCGTGTTGGGGGCGGGGGGGGGGGTGCAGCCAAGCAGCGCTTTCTCTCTCTCTCGCTCTTAAAAGCAGTGGCAGCAACGCTATCGGGCATGGGCTACCCAAAAGCCCACGAACGACCCCCAGAAGGGCCCCTGCCGCGCCAGTCACGGTCCCAATTCGGCACGACTGCCTGTCCCGTGTCCAGGGCACGGAGGGACCTCGCAGCTGCAGCCGCTGCCCAGAAAGCCCCTGCCCCCCTCCTCATGCCCAGCCCCACCTTCTTCCACAGCACCAGGAGAGGAAGTGCGCTTTGCTTGGGGCGTCTTGCTCCCTCTCTGAAACCGCCCCCCCTTCACCACCCGGCTCTGAATCCGAGCCAAAGGTGCCCGCAAGGACCTCTGGCAGCTCGAAGCTGGGCAAGAGGGAGCAGCGCCGGGCCGGGCTGGCTCGTGCGGCTGCTCCCTCCCGGCCAGCTTTATCTTCCCGGGCTGGCTGGTGCACCTCCGGGCGGAAGAGGGTCTTTCCCGGGATCCGCTGCCCACGCCTCCTCACTAGATCTGCCAGGGACCACCGCTGGGTCTCCTGCGCGAGAACAGCATGCCCTGCCAGGACCCCCCCCCCCCAGCCCAGGAGCTCAAGGCCCTGCCCAAAAGTGGGCAGGCTCTCTCGGCAAAGCGGCTGGCGCTCCGGCATCGCGGGGCGGCACTCCGCTCCGGCTGGGATCCCGGCTCGGGCAGACGGGCCCCGAGGGCTGATGCCGCTCCGCTGCCCCGCTGCTGTGGAGCTGGGCACGCTGTGCGCCGCAGCCCGCCCTGCTCGTGCTTCCTCAGTGCTCAGCCAGCCAGCCAGTGTGCTCACCTCGGGCCTGGGTGAGCTTGGCACGGTTGCCTCCGGGCTGCTGAGCCATCTGGACTCGTGGCTAACTCGGCGGTGGCTGTGCCGATTGCACCGCAGCGGGTCCGTGCCAGGGCCCGGGGCAGAGAGCCGGGGTGCGGGCAGGTGGCGCCGCAGGATGCCAGGGAATGGGGCCCACATCCCGGGTGCACCCCGAGCTGCTCTTGCTGCCTGCCGGGAGTGCTGAGGGGCAGAACCGCTCCCAGGGCAGGAGCCCCGTGAAGTGCCGTCCAGTGGCAGCTCGGGCCTCGGCTTGGCGAGCTGCCTTGGAGGAGCTCAAAGCAGGGAACGGGCGAGCACAGGAGGCAGCCATGAGAGCAGGTGGCGGGGAACCCCCGCGCCCGTTCCCTGGCAGGTTCGGGCTCCTGTGGGGCCCCAGAGTGACAGTGGGCCGGGCGAGAGCAAGGAGGTCGCTTGGGCCTGGTGCAGAGGAACCTCTACTGCCAGCCAAGCGGGTGACTCCCCCACCGCCAGGGGCCACATCCTGCTGACACTCAGGTGGGCTTCCCACAGGGCCTGCAGAATCCCGGGCCCCCCAGCAGGCCAGAGAGTGCTGGATACCGAAGCCTTTCCTGGGAGGGGGGGCTGGCGGGGTGAGCCAGCCGCTTGCGGCAGAACTGCCCGCTGGCCTGCCGGTGCCCGTGTATCACGGGAGAGGCCCACTTCGCTGCACCCATGCAGCTGTGGGCTCGCCTGTCTGGGAGTACGCCCCATTGAGTTCCATGGGACCTGCCCGCTGTCAGGCGCTCTGACCTTCCGTCCTCCGCGGGGCTGAGGGCCGCTTAGCCAGGGCCAGCTGCGTCTGCACCCACCGCCCTGAGCGTGTCACGGGACACGTCTGGTGGGCTCAGCTGGGGGGGCTTTGGACACAGCCCACCCCCCCAGGCATGCACCATGTTCATGTGGCGCTTGCACCGTGTGCTCAGCTCACGTGGACCATCACGTGCATGGCACCCGTGACACAGGCATTGTGGGCATCGCCGGCGCCTTCCACATGCACTCGTCTACAACACCCATCATCCCCAGTGATGATAGGAGCTACAGCTGGACACACCAGGAGAGTGGCAGGCCGGGAAGGCGGTGCTCGGCACGTGCTGTTTTCCAGGCCCGATGCTGGGGGCCGCGGAGTTCCTGGGCAGCACACTCCGCAGGCAGACCCGCCCTCGTATCTTGGCTCTTCGGCAGCCATGCTCAGTTAGCTCAATGGACTTTGGTGGCACTTGCTCGTGGGGAATGCCACGTCGTGGGAGGGCTGGCCCTGGATTGGCCTTGCACGGAGCAGCACGCGGGGCTGGGGGGACTGGAGCAAGCACAGCACCCCCTCTTCTTCCATGATGGTTCGTTGAGGGGGCAAGAGAAGCTGTTAACTCCCCCCTTTTAAAATATCGCCACCATTGTGAGCTAGCCGAGCCAAAGCAAATGCGACAGAGCCTTCCCGGCGCCCTGCTTTCTCCCGCCCTCGCGCCTGTGCGGCACGCCCGCCTCCTCAAAAGCACTGCACTCCGTGGTGTGTGCCCCGCTGTGGTGGAGGTGCTTTGCAGCGATGCCGCCTGCGGGAAGGACTCTAGCGTGCGGGTCTCTCCTCTGGGTCTGCGGGCGAAGAGGCCGGGACGGGGCTTGGCGAGGGCTCCCTCCCGCGGCAGCCACGGGCTGCAGTGGCGGTGGCAGATGAGGCTGGGCCGCGGGGCGGTGCTGTCCTCCAGGAGCAGTGCTGCTCCCTCTGCCCAGCCATGCCCCGCGTCTGACCGCTTGCCAAGTGTCTGCCGCCTCATGGGTCCTTCAGGAGTTCCATGGGTGATGTTTGCCAAGGACTTTGCATGCGCACTGGTGCGGATTGCAAGAGGCGGTGGCTGTGGCCCAGGAGCATAACATCAAAAGGGCAAGGAACCGGAAGGGGAAGAAGCACCGGGCACGGCGCATGTGAGACGGGCTGAAGCCCAGGCACCAGCTCCCTCCAGCCTGCAGCTGCGGTTCCTCTGATTTCCCTTGCCGACAATGCCGGCTTCGGCTCTCGATCGGTGCTGACTCGCCCCATCTAGCCTGGCCAGAGGCTGCGTCTGCTCCCAGGATCCTTGGACACAAACTGCAGATCCGGTGTGGAGCCACCAAAGAGCAGCCAGTGGAAGAGAAATGTGCCAAGTCCTCAAGCTGCTGTGGATATCTCGACACCGCCACCTTTGCCCGTGCCAAGGACAGGCACAGCTGGGGGCCTGCTGGGGGTCCACGCCCCAGCAGGGCCCCACCAGCAGCAGCCCCACAGAGTGGCTCCGCATGGCCTCAACCGGCTGCTCCTGGCCTGCGGGGAGGTGGCAGGAGGTGCCGCTCTTCGGTCCTGTTAGCAGACGGCCTGCAGGGCAGTTTGGATCCTGGCAGCAGAGAACACACTGCCGTTTCTTTTCAAGGTTTCTAAAGACCAAACTTATCCATGGTGAAAAACCACAACGGTTCCGACAACACGGCAGGCAAGAACAGAACAGAACACAACTCCAGGGACTCTTCTGCTGTGTGAACTCAGCCCACGAGTGCTGCTCGATCGCCCCTTCGCAAACTTGGAACAGCTTGCAAGACGAGTCCGTGGCATTCAGCCCTGGGCCCAGAGCTCTTCTCCATATTTTTCAAAATCATTTGGTGAGAAGATGGCAACAGTGCTGATTAGATTTCCAGATGTCACAAGAGATTAGCTGGGATGACAAATATCCTGGAGGATGGAAACAAAATTCAGAGTGATCTGGATGGTTGGAGGGCTGGACTGAGACAACAGAGGAAAATTTCGCAGGGAGACATGCCAAGTTCTGCACCCAGGAAAACAAATACGCAGTTGCAAGACTGGGAAAGCCTCAACAACACCCAAGTGAATCACATGGCGAGCAAGAGTCAACAGTGTGATGTGGCCGTAAAGGAAGATGCTTTCGAGCTGTGTTTGTGAAGCAGCACTTCCAACCCATGCGGCTCACTGGGGGCTCCGCTCGGTGCTGGTTCAGCCTCACCCGCAGCCCAGGGCCCAGTCTGGGCAGCACACAGTGTGGGGCCCGGAGGAACTGCCCAGAGCCTGAGCGGCTGCCACACGGAGGGGCACGGGGGTCTCTTCTCGGCCACCCCCAAGTGCCAGCTGCAGAAGTATGGGCTCAACTTACGGCAGCCGCATTCTGGCAGACCATCGGGGGGGGACTTCCTGACTGTCACGGCAAGAGGACAATGGAACCCGTGACGGAGGGAGGTGGTGGGCTCTCCCACACGTGGAAGGCGTGCAAGATGGAGCTGGACGGCCATTGCTGGGGATGCGTTAACCTGGAGCCCTGAACTGGTCGGGGGACCTGATGGCCTTCTTGACCCCTTCCGGCTCTTCTGGGAGTCTGTGAGGGGAGCCCTGCAATTGAGTCATGGCAGCAGCAAAATGATGTGTGTTTTGCGGTTGAATTGTGTTGGAAACTGTGGCAGTGGCTGGAAACGGCCTCACTCGAAAGCTGACTTCGACCAGCAGCACCACTGCTGGGTCCAAGGGTGTGCTCACGGGGCAGTGTGGAGCCATCTGGGGGCTGAAAGGCCGGGAACACTTCCTCCGCCGGCCCCTCGCAGCTCTTCTCGAGGTTCGCCACCCTGTGAATGGAGTGCTGGACTGGGTGGGCCACGGATCTGGCCCAGCAGGGCTTGTCGAATAGCCTTCTGTTCCTTCCTGGTGAGCCCATGCATCCAGTGCCGCAACCTGAGATTGTGTACGGAGATCTCGGTGTATGAGAACGAAGACCAAAGAGCCTTGCAGGATCAGGCCCACCCGGTCTGGCATCATTTTGCATAGCGATCGACCAACTGCCCACTGGCAGCAGGGCAGGAGCGCAGGAGCCCCCGCCCATGCTCCCCAGCAGTCGGCATGCCTGAGCGCCACCTCTGACCCTGGGGGTGGCACAGGTGCCCCCTGAACTGCGCCAAGCCCCTTGGGAGCTGCCCAGATTGTGGCACGGACTGCACAGAAGCTTCGTCCACAGTAGGGCATGTGTTGTGTGAAGGGCCCCCCCCCGGCCCGGCTCTCTCCCCGTCAGCTCCCAGGAGGGCCACGTGGGCGCCAGCATGAGGAGCAGGAGAGCCAGGTCTCCCCCTCCACTCTCCCCATCGCACGTGATTCTGCCCCCCGCCCTCTCCCTCGCACGCCTGCAGGTCTCACGCAAGACCACATCCCTGCCTGGGGGGGTCCTGGCACCGCAGGGTCTGCCCACCCACTTCAGGCATTCGGACGGGGTGCCAAGCCATGTCCACGGCACGTGATCCACCGTGGCTCCAGGCCTTGCTTGCCTGGTGCGGGAGGGAGCAAGCCCGGCTTCTGGGCTTGAGGGGACAGGCAGGCCCCTCATGCCCAGCCAGGGCTGGCACTTCCCCTTTGCTGCATCCCGTCCCTGTGGCTGGCATCCTCCTGCCAGGGCCACCGGCCTGAACGGGGCAGGCCCGGCCCGGCCCGAGGGATCTTGCTCTGCTCAACTCCGCGGGAACACGGAAGCAAAGGAGCCCTTCCAGTGGCAGAACATGGACCCGGCCAGTGGAAGGCCATGCCCTGTGGCACGTGGGCACGTGTGTTGTTGGGAGAAAGCGGCCCCCCTGGCTGCCTCTGCGTTTGCCCTGAAGCAGAACACCCGCCACACCCTCCGGATCCTGGAGTGGCCGTCGAGGGGCAGGTCCTGGGCCCAGCCCTGCGGGGAAGAGCGTCAGAGGCGGTCACTGGGAGCGTCCCACCAGAGTTGTGTAAACACACACAACCGCACACACGCCCCGGCCCCGCATTCCGGAGCCCTGCTGGCCGCGTTGACAGCAGGGACTGAAGCCGCCCAAGAGCCCACGGGGGAGGCTGCCCATGCCTGTGCCACGGCAGGGGGGCTCTGAGCATGGGGGCGACGTCCTGGTCCGGCCACCCTGGATGAAGACGCCGGAGGAGCTGGCCTCACATTGGTCTCCCTGTATGCAGACAAGGCATGGGGGTCCCGTCCCGTCCCCCCCAGGACGCAGAGAGGGGCCACAGAGCATGGTCTCAGCTGCTCCTGTGCACCGCACCTGCTCCTTTGTCCAGAAGGGTGCGCCACTGCTGTCCTGCTGCAGGCCTGGGCCCCGGGAAAGGAAGGCCAGGCTAGGCAAACGGCTCTGGATGGCTCAAGCAAGTGAGCCAAGTGGCACAGGGCTCCTGGGCAGCCAACAACAGGCCCTGGCTCGCAGTCTAAGGGCAGCGCAGGCAAAGGCAGAGTCCCCACAGACAGTCCCCTGCCGGTCGGACCGGGAAACGCCGGCAGGGCCAAGGGCCCCCGGAACCCCCGTCCTGACCCAGCCGCGTCCAGCCAGAGGCTGCAGGAACGCCGCTCGCCAGGGGCAGCACAGCCGCGTCTGAACGAGCCACCGGGCGGCTCCCCAAGGCCAGGGCGCCTGGCCCGTCTCCGCGCCACGCAACGTCCTTGGGGAGCTGCGCAACCCGCGCGGCGCGGGAGAGAATCCGGCCAACGCGGACTTGACGGCCGGGCCGGGCCGGGCCGGGGCATCTTTCGGGCCCAGCCCCGGGCAACGCTCCGGGCCCAGCGCAGCACAGGGGGGGGGGGGGGGGGGCAAGCGCCCGGCGACGTTCCCCTCCGTCCCCGCAGCTGCCACCCTCTGCCCGCTGCCTGCCCTGCCTTCGCGGGCATTTCTGAGCCGCGCTGCTGCGAGGCGGCGGCGGCGGGAGATGCGCGGCGCGGCGCGGCGC
>JAIXND010000771.1:845936-856567 GCA_023646645.1 Varanus salvator macromaculatus | reverse complement strand
GGGGGGGCGGCCGGGCCCGCGCGGGGACGCGCCTCCGGCTCCGGCCTGCCGCGGGGCCTGCGCAGCCGCGGGGCCGGCGCCGGGAGGCCCTCCTCCCCGGGCCCCGGCCGACCCCAGCTCCGCTTTGCCTCCCCAGTCGCTCCGGAGAAGGCGGGCACGTGTCCCCCCGCGGAGGAGGCGGCGGCCGGCGGGAACTGCACGGAGGAGTGCCAGTCGGACGCGGGCTGCGAGAGGGGCCAGAAGTGCTGCCCGGCGGGCTGCGGGACCTCTTGCCGGATCCCCGACGGTAACGCCCCGCCGCCGCCGCCCCCGGCCCCCCTGCCCGCGCAGCCAGCGCCCCGCGCCACCTTCGGCCCCGGGAGCTGCTCCGACCCGTTTCCTCGCGGGGCGCAGGCGCTGGGGCTGCATCGGGGCGGTGCCCGAGCAGTCGGTGCTGGCGCGCCCGGTTGGCTGGGGAGCCCCCGGGGCTAGGAGCAGCCCTGGCCCGGCCGAAGCCTCCTGGCCCAGCAGCCGCGAAGGGCCCTCCGCGCAAGGGCAGAGCGGCCCCCACGCTCCGCAAAGAGGGAACGTTTGTCTGCGCCAACACAGAGGCCGCTGCTCCCTGGCAGGAACCCCGTCCTTTGTGGGGTGTCAGCAAAGGGTGGGGGTGGGTCCCACGTGGGCCGCAGGCATGGTGGGAAGCACCTGCCCTGGATGAGCCTGGAACCCAAACGGACACTTTTAGGAACAGACGCCCATCCAGCTGCGATGCAGCTGCGTTTGAGACCCTGGGCTCTGACTGGCGTGTTGCAGAACCCAGCTGGGATGGGGCAGGAAAGAACCACGAGAAACCTGAGCATGGCTCTCGGTGTGGCCTGTGAATATAATTAATAAATAAAGGAAGTGAGCCAGGAGGGAGAGATTTTGAGGTTAGGAAAAGGGTAACTAAGGGGACTCAACAGATGCCTGCGAAACTCCAACAAGCCCCATTTGTTGGCCATAATGGGGCTGATGCAATCTGGGGAGCCACGTGTCTCCCCACTCCCCCGCAAGCTATGGGGAAAGGGAATGCTGGAGGCTGTTCTGTGGAGCTGAGCATGGATGTGGTGGCCAGCCGCACCCCCCCCCCGCACCCTGGCACAGCCACACAACCCGCAGGGAAGCTCTCTTGCCAGCTCCCCTCCCTTGCAGTGACGCCTGCCAAGGAGGCCTTCCCAGGGGGCCAGATTGCTCTGCTATGCTACTGCCATTAAAGTGCCTCCAACCGCCCCCCCCTATGCTCCACTTGCTTCACCCCTGCAGCCTCGGGAGGCCCGCCGTGGCCAGCAGCTGTGCATCTGGGCCCTGCAGCCGAGCAGGCTTCCCACGCGCCTGCGTTCAGGATCCCCGCTTCCCCCGGCTGGAGACTGAATCTGGGACCCTAAGGAGAGGTGCCCGCTCCCCCACTGCAGCTGCCCTGAGAGCAGCCTGCTTCTGGCAGCTGCAGTAGGAGGGTGCCCTGCCTTGCCCGCGGACGGCCCCAGTTCCAGCTCTGCAGTGGGGCCAGCAAAACCCCTCCCGGAGCTGCTGCCGGTCTGTGTCCAGCCCTCGGCAAGGGGGCCTGGCCGGGGCAGGGCACTTCCCGCGCCCCAGGTGCTGGCTTGGAAGAGGCTTTCCTCAAGAGGGAAGAGGGCACTGTCTCCCTCCATCGGCGGCGCTAAAGCCCAGTCCTTTGGGAAGTGTTTGCTGTCATGTTGGCCGGACTGCCTGTCTAGCGGCACCTCCCTCCTGTTGCCTCCGGTGTGTGGCCCTCAGCCACTCTGCCTCAGTGGCCCCCCGTGCTTCCCATATGGGGCCAGCCGTGCAGGAGCCACCAAGAGGTGCAGCCTGCCTTGCTCCTCTTCCGGGCTGCCCAGTTCGGGCATCACAGCGCGCGAACCAGGACAGTGCAGCTTCCGGGACGCGGCCTTGGCTTGCTCAGGCCTTGCCTGCGCCTCGAGGCTCGGGACTCTGCCGGGCGTGTTTACCGTGGCGACCTGGTCCAGGTCGGGCTTTGCCTGGGCTCCTGCAAGCAGGAGGAGCCTTCTCGGGAGCCGCCGGGAGGAGCAGAGGCCGCTGCGCAGCCGGAGGGCACAGGGAGGAGGAGTGGCGGAGGGAGTGCCGGCACCCTTCGAGGGCGCCTCGGGTGGGGGTCCTGGCCTGGGCCCAAGGGAAAGGCGAGAGGCCGGGGGGAGATGCCGCTCTTCGGCAGCAACAAGCGCGGGGCTGGAGTCGCACTTCCGGGCCGAGGAAGGTGAGGCAGCACCAGACTCTTTCAAAACAGCTCTTCAAGCGCGAGCCTCCTGGCATTGTGCCGCCGAGGTGGGAACTGACTCCTCTGGTCTGGAGCGGGCCGCTTTGGAGGCAGGCAGGCAGCCAGCGCCAGCGCCAAGCGCTTCCTGCTGCTCCACGTATTGCAGGGGCGGGAGAAAGCGCCGCTTGCGTGGCCAGGCCGGCCTCTGCTGCGGAAGCAGGGCCTGGGCATGAGCCGGGGGAGCGGGAGGCTGGATGCCCTCGCCCCGGCCCCGGCCCCGGCTGGCTCCCACGGAGGCAGGAGGGGCCTCCCGGAATGAGGCCCCGGCCTGCTCGGCTGCCCCAGCCCACCGGGCCCCGTTGCGGCACAAGCAGCGGGTGCGAAGGTCGTGGCGCATGAGCCCCACGTGTCTCCGGTGAGGGCTGTGCGATCGTGGGCTGATTGTGCAGGAGTGCGGTCCGCCCCACAGCCTCACGCTCGGGAAGGCTAGCTGGCGAAACCGGTGGCCAGGGAGGCGGTGGGCTCGCCCCACAGGAGCCTCCAGACGCAGCTGCCCAGCCGTCCGAAGCCTTGCTCGGGGTCCTGCGCTGAGCAGGGGGCGGCCCCGACGGCCTCTGCCCCCACCTCAGCTCTACGCTTCCCTCCTTCTGTGAAGCGAAGACACACTTGTGGCAACGTAGCGCGCCCCCCCCCCCCCCGGCCTCCCGCAGCCTTTCATTCGCAGCCTGACCCTTCCCGGAAACGTGGTTCGGCAGAGGGCTCTCTGGGGCCTGCGACCAGCGGCCCCCTCTCCGAGGCAGCATGGCGGGCCGCCCACGCCGGCACCTGGCCGAGGGGGCCGCCCATGCGCAGCCGAACTGGGGCGTGCCTTTGGCCCCACTTGCTCGAGCGGCCCCTCTGCTCCCTCCCCACAGGAGGGCCGGGCTCCACCGGGCCCTGCTGGCTCAGCCGCAAAACAAGCCGAGTGCCCCCCCCCCCCCCCCCCGCTGTTCATTTGCACTCATTTGCCGATCTCCTGCTTGCTTCCTTTCTGAGCAACTCGAGGCGAATTTTGCATACCCCTCTTCCCAATTTGTCCCCCAACAACCACCCCGTGAGGGAGGCTGGGCGAGAGTCCATGACTGGCCTGACTCCACAGCCGAGCAGGGACTGGCTGCGGAGTCTCCCAGGTCCCCAGCCCAGCACTCTCGCGCTGTGCCACATGGGCTCCCTCGCCAGCAGCCAGCAAAGGGCCTGGCCTTGCCCCCCCGGCCCTCCCCATCAGGCGAAAGGGGTCTGCCTGCTTGCTCACGCACCGCCCTCCTTCCCTTGCAGATAAGCCCGGCTCCTGCCCGGGGGACACGAATGGGATCTCTGGGCTGGGCTTCTGCCGAGCGGACTGCATCAGAGACTCCGACTGCTTGGCCGACAAGAAATGCTGCCTGAACGGCTGCGGGAAAATGGCTTGTGCCGCCCCTGTGCCCTGAGGTGAGTCGCTGAGGGCGGCCTCTGGGCTTCCCTTGGAGCCAGGAGGGCTACGAGGCCCGGAGAATTCGGGATCCCGATGGAAGCAGGCATGCCAGGAGGAAAACGTTCTCCCGAAGCTGGCAAGGGGAGGCGATCGTGTCCTTCCCCCCTGCAAACCCCCCTGAGCCCCCCCCACGTCTGCTTCAGACTGTCAGCCGCACACAGCCGCCCCCTGCCCCCAGCCATTTCGGCAAGAGGGGGGCATGTGTGGGCAGCACCCGGGCTCCACACCTGCCGGACGTGCCCCCTTGCACGAGGCTCAGGGCCACCTGCGGGTGAAAGCTGCGGCTGTTCCTTTTGGAGAGGAGGCGCTGACCCCGCCAGCGTGGCTGGCAGGCCGCAGTGGGGGAGCCCCCCCCAACAAGCCCCTCCCACGGCTGCTCTCCTTTTGGGGCTTTCCCACTCTCCCCCTTCCCCGACTTCTGCTGCGAAGGTGGCAGGGGGGCTCGCGGGAGTGAAGGGTCCCAGTGGGCAGGTTCGCGAAAGCGGTCAGACAGTCCCCCCGCCGTGCCCCTTGCTCAGAAAACTTTCTTCAGTTATGCAGAAACAGACGCCATCGCCATCCCGTTGTTGCTGGGGGCGCCCATCACGGCCCCCGCAGAGGCCCACGTTAACCCCTTACCTGCCTGCCTTGCTGCCGATCCACGGCAAGCCCAGATTCGACCACGCATCCGAACAGGCGTGCGCCTGACAGGCACTGAGTCCACCCCGGGCTACCGCAGACGGGGTGAGCTGCTGCATCCCAAGTCTTCCCAGGGGGACCAGTTGCCTTCTTGACCCAGATCCGTGCTCGCCCCCCCAACAGGCCTGGCTGACCAGATTCAGGGCAGGAAAATCTCCTCCTGCTACACACGTGTCCAGGACTACTTTGCAAGAACGGCTCCGGCAGGACCCGCAAGAACAAGCTCCGAGTCCCTCCTGACCAAAGCCACTCTTCTTCCCCTGCTTAGCCCTGGCTCCATTTCTCTCTCCTTCCACTGATGTCCCCCTTCTGTTGGTTTTTACGTGGCAGCATCTGGGGGGTCGAGGTTGGCAGGACGGGCCCGGGTGTCCCCACGTAGCCTCACCCTCCAATCTCCCCCATACAGGTGCTCCCAGACCCTGCAGAGCAGCTGAGGAGGGGGAGCCGCCGTCTCCCCCAGAGCCGCCCCGAGGCCCCGATGCCGGCCCAGCCGCCTGCCGCCCCAGCGCCTCCACTTCCAGCCCTTCCCCGCTTGCCAGCGGCTGGAGCCTCGCCCTGTAACCTTTGCAGTAAAAGTCTCACTTGGCACAGCTGCCGGGGCTCCCGTGCTTTTGTTGCTGCGCTCGCCGTGCGCCATGCATGCCTGTGGCTCACGCAGGCACAGACCCCTGCCCGTGCGCTGCTGGCCACACTCGCGGGAGGCGGGAGGTGCTGGTGTCTGACTTCACATTCCTGTCCCTGAGCCAGGACAAAAGGCAAGGCACGGAAACGGCTGGCCGGATTTATGTTTGCAGTCCTCGGCTTTGGAAGCTCAGCAATCCATTAAGATGTTGTCATTCTACTCGGTGCCTCTTGCTTCCAGGTGCGCTTCACGGGGGGGGGGGCACAGTGGGGTGGCTCCCCTGCTGCCTCTGGAGCCCTGAAGGCTGTGTCAGCCAAAGCAGGTGCAGCGGGTGGGAGCAGGTTCTCTCTCCTTTGCTTTTTATCCCTTTTCATCCAGCCCAACCCTGCTCTGGGCTGTCATATGGGAAAGGGCCGCTGCTGCAGCTCCTCGGCAGTGGGGGGGGGGCTTGAAACCCAGACTGGCACCTGGAGCTGCGGTGTCCCTGAACCTCAAAGGGTCTTGCTGCAGGTTCATACACCGGCCACTTCCTGCTGAAGAGCCAAAGCCTCCCTCGGGCACTTCTGGGCCAAAAATCTAAGACAGAGTCAAGAGGTTTTATTCAAAACAGGGGAAAACCCTCTCCAGAGTTCCCTTTGGCAAACTTAACTTGTTAACCCAAAGCTTGCCTGTGTGTCAGCCCAGGTTTTGCAAGCTTCTGTTAACTGGTGATTACACACAATCTAGGAAGCCCCACCAAATGTGAGACAGATCGCTGCAGACCACGAGCTGAATCGGAGTACGTGGTGCGACTGCAAAACCAGTGAATGCTATTTTAGGCTGCCTTAGAAAGGCTGACTTCCCAGTTCCAAGAAATGCCAGTTCCCCTTCACACAGCAGTGCGTCCCCCCACCCACCCTCGTGTCCTGCGTCCAGTTTGGAGCTCCATCGTTTAAGAAAGATGCAGAGAAGCTGGAAAGGGTCCTGCAGAGGATGACAAGGGTGATCCTGGGACTGGACAGACGGAAGGAACTGGGCATGTTCAGCCTCAAGAAGGGAAGACTGAGGGGGGACGTGGTAGCACTGCTCAAGGACTTGAACGGCTGTTGCGAAGAGGAAGGTGGGCTCTGCTTGATCGCTCCAGAGTGCAGGACGGAAGGGAAGGCTCAGGTTCCAGCAAGCCGGGTTCCAGATGCGCCTCAGGAAGAACTTCCCGGCTGCTGGAGCAGCAGGGCACTGGAGCCGGTGACCTAGGGAGGTGCCGGGCTCTCCAGGAGAGAGAGAACAGGGAAGGCTGCAGGGCCCCTGTGCACCCCGGCGGAGCCCCGCTCTGTCCCAGGCCTTCCCCGGTGGCATGGGGCCTGCACGGGGCTTGCGCAACCTGCCGCCACAGCAAGGACGAGAGTTCTTGGGGACGGTCCTTGCCACCTGCTGACCGGGGTGGCTCAACCCGATCCCTCGCCAGGGTTGGGGCCCCAGTTTGTACACTTGGGGAAAAGCATCCGCAGAGCCAGAGCCGACGTACGAGACTAAGAAAATCGCCTTAAGCGCAAAGACAGGATCTCTGGCAGGTGACGATCCAACCGCGTTTCGCAAAACACACAGCCGACTCCACGGGGGTGAGCTCTGCCCCAAGGCTTCCGGGGTCCGCTGGCTCCCAGAGGCCCTCCACACGGCCCCGGGAGGGCAGCCTCCAACGTGAAGAGCCCCCATGCCGGAAGGCCCCTGGCCCCTGGAAAGCTGCCCTGGCAGCGGTGCTGGGAGCTGGGCCCCAGCTGCTTTGACCTGCTGCTCTGCTTTGTCCGCCCCTTTTTTCCGCATGCGGCACCTGCCGTGCCCGATGCCCCAACATCTCGGAGTGGTTGGCATCATGGCAAGGCAGCTCCGGGGCACAGCTCAGCACAGGCGGGTGCCAGCACGAGCGAACGTGCAGAAGCCCCACCGGCAGGGGGCACGGGCAGGAGCCGGGCTGGCGGGGGGTGCGCAAGGAAGGGGCCCCGGGTGCCGGATGGCCCCAAAGTGCGGCTGCTGGGGTCCGGCCAACCCCACACTAGGCACAGTCTGGGATGGAGCAGAAGCAGAGCTGCCGCCACAGTCTTCCCTCCCTCCTGCCAGTCTCCGCTGTGAGCGGCCCGGAATATCGTGCCTGTTGCGGTCGCCTCACCCAAATGGGGGCATGGCTGCATTGGGAAAGGGGCGGAGGGTGGCCAGGGATGGTGGGGGGCGAGGGCTGGAGCGGCTGCTCTGCGAGGAGCAGCCTCAGCTCCTGGGGATGCTCGGCTTAAGAAAGGGTGAATGGAGGGAGGCATGATAGAGGTGCTCAGAATAATGCGAGGTGGGGAGAACGAGGAGGGGGGAGGGAGGTTTGGGACAGAGAAGAGGAAGTCCCGCTGCACGTGGCACGTTGGTGAACCACGGAAGTGCCGATGAGCACCCGCCTGGGCGGCTTCAAAACCGGATCAGGCAGAATCATGAGAGAGGAGGCGATCAGGCCACTGGTCCGGCTGGCCATGTGCTTCCCCCTTCACCAGAGGCCGAGGGCCGTGGGGGGAGCAGGCCTCGCACCCCTCCTGCTGGGGGCTCCTGGGGGCAGCTGGCCTGCCACCGCACGTGCAGAGTGCCGGCCTGGATGAGCTTTCGGACTAGAAGGTCCAGCAGGTCTCCTTTTATGTCTCTACAATGGAGGTCTGGGAGGAAGAGGATGGAGATGGAGAGGTGACGGGGGGGGGGGGCAGCATGACCTTGGCAGAAGCGCTCAAGGCACGGGGGAGGCTGGAGGGGCGGCTCCCCATTGTCTTGGCGTCCGATCTGAGCTGCTCGCAGGCTCCATTGCCCTGCCCTGCCCGGCTCCCCCAGCCGCTCTGCCCCCCACGCCCCAGCCCTCCCTGACTGACTGGCTCGGAGAACAACTGGCACCCTGACCGGGCAGCAGGCCACGGTGTAGCGAGCCAGGTCTTCCGTGCTGGACTGCTGCCCTTGTGGGAGGCGGCTGCCGGAGAGGCCCAGCAGCTCGGCGGATCTTGTCCTGCGCAGCCTTCGAGACGGAGCCCGAGGATCAGCGCCACGTAGCCAGCAAGCCGCTTGCGAGGAGGCATCATTGCGGAAGCGGCCCCTTTGCTCTTGGGGAGGGGGCGCCACTCCGAACCCCTTCCTGCGGGCCCGGGCAGCTCGTTCCCTTCTGAACGGCAGGTGGCCAGTAAGGGAGCTAAAGGGGGCAGCGTGTCCCCGTGCCATACAAGCTGCCCCCAGAGAAGAGCAGCCCTTCACAGACCGCCCCCAAAATGCCATCAGTGTATCTGCTCAGCATCAGGAAATGCACACAGGAAGAATCTAGGGAGCCCCTTCAGAGGGGATCAGACATTCAGGGAGGGGTTCAGAAGGCGGGGAGGAGGCTGTGCAGTTAGAGATGCAGAAATGGGCCCTCCTGATTAAGCCCCACAGATAATCAGGAGATGTTTCTGCCAGGGTGTACCCTAACGGTCCAGCCTCTGCCTGCTCTCCCCCTTTCGGGCTCCCTATTGTGCGGCTGACCTGGAACGCGCAGGCCGCCAAATCGCCCCCCTTCTGGCAGCTGTCTGGCATGCAGTTGCCCCACGGGGACAGGAATTTGGCTTCCGCCAGCTAGAAGCGGGGTGGGGGGAAGTGGGGGCTGACTGCCTCTTGATCCGATGTGGGAGAAGAGGGCCTTGGCCGCCGCCAGCGCGTCTCACCGCCTGCCTCACCAGTGCGCGTCCCACGTATTTGTCAAGGAGCTCCAGAGCTACAAAACGCGGCAAACCAAAGCGACAAAGCGACAGCCTTCCAAAAGCCGAGCAGTTGCAACCCGGAAGTGTCAGTCACAAATATTGCAAGGGGACCCGGTAACACCAAGGCGCTAATTGCAAGCCAGGCTGCCTGTCGGGGGCCCAGGTCAGGCACGGCAAAGCGGCGCCACCCCAGGGAGGCGGCCCACAGCCCGCTCGGCCCGACTCTTCTCATAGAGGTTGTGCTTTGCGGCCCGCGGGCACGAGGCCCTTGCGGGAGCTCAAGCGCGAGGTGAGGGAGCCGGCTGGGTGTGCGGGGCCTTTCACGCTGCCCCGTCCCTCCGGAAAGCAGCGGGTCTGTTCCCAGGCCGCGGGTGGGCCATGGGTCCCCACGGGCACGGTCCCCTCCCAGCTTCCCCGCTGGGCTCCGGCCTCTGCTCTGCACTGCCAGATGGGCTGGATCTGGTGCTGGCCTCGCAGCCTCTGCCTGGCACGGTGGCACGAGCCCGCCTGCATGGGGCCGTGCCAACAGGATCCCAGAGGAGGCAGCGCTGGCCTAAGGCTGGCAGAGCCCCCGCCGTGCCCAGTTGGGAACTCCCTTTCCAGAGTGCAGGCTGTTCTTCCGGGGAGGCTGGGGGGGCCTTCAGCCACACACCCCTCATGGGAGGTGCCAGCCGGGGAAGGGCATATAGCCCGAGGAGGCCCCGCTCGGGGCACTGGCGGCCGTCTGCACAGTGCCATGATGTCCTGGGCCCCCATCCTCCTCTCGGGGCTGCTCGCGCTGGCGGCCCACGGAGAGCCAGGAGGTATGTGCCTCTGGAAGCCTCTTGCTGCAGCAGGCCCAGTGGGAGCTGGTGGAAAGAGGTGGGGGGGCGGGGGCAGCTGGGGGGCTCTGCTGGGAGAGGCTTCTCCCCCAAGAAGAACCTCTGCTCCCAAGGGGGCCACGCCACTGTCCCCTCCCGAAATGGCCCCCCAGATTGCCCTGGGCCACCAGAGGGGACCCCTGCCCCAGGGGTGCCACCAGCAGGGGACTGTGTAATGCTCTGGATAAGGCCACTTCACTCCCGTGCCATGGGGAGCCCTATCTCCCTAGGAATTAAGGGGGGCTCGAGGAGGGTCCTCCTGGCAGGCCACCTCTCCCAACGCCTTCGGCCCCCTCCCTTTCACAGCTGCCCCAGCCACAAGCCGCCCTCTGCTCCTGCCACACGGCTCTGCCCAGAAGAGGGCCGGCCGGTGCCCCCTGGGGAGGGAGCGGGACGTGCCGGCTTCCAGGGTCTTCTGCCTCTCCGACGACTCCTGCCCCGCGAGTGAGAAATGCTGCCAGCTGGGGACCATGCGGATCTGCGTGCAGCCTGCGCTGGGTACGTGGCATGCTCCGTGGGTGGCCGGGCTGGGCCTGGGGGCAAAGTCTGGGGGCCCACTGCCCGGGCCCACTGCCCGGGCCCCCCAAATCACCCCTCAGAGGCCAGCAAGGGCCGGGAGCGGCTGCAGACAGACCGGAACCTGGGCCGGCAAACTCGGCTTCCCGCTTGCCAGCACAACGGTCCCGGTTTCAGCGCTCAGAGCACCCCCACTTCTTCCATCGGAGAGTCAGGAGGTCTTTGCCGTCCTTTCACTCAGACGTGCTGGGAATGTGGAAGGGCTGGGGCAGGGGGGCAGGGGAGGCGCACTGCCAGGGCCCGTCACCCTCGGGGAGGGAGGGGAGGAGGTGCTCCGGAGGGTGAGGAGGCGCCCAAGCGCAGGGGAGGGGAAAAGCTTTGGCTGGCGGGTGAGAGGAAAGTTCGATAGATAGATAGATAGATAGATAGATAGATAGATAGATAGATAGATAGATAGATAGATAGATAG
>JAIXND010000771.1:776064-845926 GCA_023646645.1 Varanus salvator macromaculatus | reverse complement strand
TAGATAGATAGATAGATAGATAGATGGTGTACCTGGGACACCCTGGAGCTTCCTCTTGTTTTTTACCGGATGGTAAGTTTAAACACAAAGCATTTGAATGACACCTCAAGCAAATGTGGCGGATCCCAGGACGGGGTGCTCCGGCTGGCCAGAAGTGGGTGCTTTTCTCGTGTCCCCTTTTCTTGATGCCTCTGCTGCTTTCCTGCAGCTTCCAGGGACATAAAACCACAGGCAGCTCTGGGCTGAGGTGCCCCTCCTGTGTTCTGAAAATCAGATGCCCCATAGCGAGACGAGGGGGGCGGTGGTGTCCCCCTTTGCCCCCATGTCTAGCTGCTCCGGGGAATGGAATGGGAAGGGGACGTGGCCAGGCAGGGACTGGGGCCAGGGAGGGGGGCCCTCGGGGTACCCAGCGCCGGATTCCTCTGCCGCTGCGGCCGCTCAGAGTGGGCATCTGGCTCGCAGGGTGGGCACCAGCTGCTGCCTCCTGCAAGCCCTTCCTGGGGTAGCATCTCAGCTGCCCGTGCTCCGGAGCCTCCGCTTCTGCGGGAGACGGGCCCGTCATGGGAGGTTCGCGAGCCCCGGATGGGCCAGCAGGACAGTGAACAGGGGGTTCTGCCATGGGGGTGCTGCCCGGCAGCAGCGGCCCGTCATCTGGCTCTGAGTCAAGCCAGCACGGAGGCGCAGAGGCTCCAGCTCCACACGTGGCCAAGAGCCGTGATCGGCCAGGGCAGCCCTTTCCTCCAGCTTGGTTCTCCTGGCAAGACCTCCAAGGAAAGCAGCAGCTCCAGGGGTGACTTTTGGGCCGGACTAGCGATCCGGCTTCAGACTCAGAGCAAGGATGTGTGCCCTTCCAGGCAGGCCAGGGAGCAGCCACAAGGGTTCCCCACTGCCAAACCACCGGGGCCTGTCCCACCCTCCCATGGGCGCTCCCTGGGGGATGGGCGGGATGCCGGCTGTGCTCCTCCAGGGCCGTGTCTGGAGACCGCTTGGCACGACCGTGCCCCGTGCCCACCCTCCGTGGGGCAGCCGGGCGTGCAGGCCCCTCTGGCCAGCGCCCGTGCCCAGCTGCCCCAGAGGTCGCCCCTCGTGGGGTGGCCACTGGGGGCCTCCTGGGGGGGCTGCTGACCACCCCCTCCCTCCGCCGCTGCTCTCCAGTGGGCCAGGGCTACTGCCCCCAGCTGTGCGCGGCACGGCCAGCGCCCTGCCGCGTGAGCTGCCTGGACGACACGTGGTGCGGCCCGGGAGAGAAGTGCTGCAGGGACGACTGCCACGTCCGCTGCGTGGCGGCAGAGCCAGGTGAGGGCGGGGGTCGGGGGCTCCGGGGGGCTCCAGAGGGCTGCCTGGCCTGGCCCTCGGACCAGGGGCAGCGAGGGGGGAGGGCGCCCCGCACTGAGCAGGCTGCGTTGCTCTGCCCCAGCCAGGCCGGGCGTGTGCCCCAGGCAGAGCGCACCGCCGGACGCCGCCCCCTGCATGTCGCGCTGCATGGACGACCGGATCTGCCCCGCGGGCCACAAGTGCTGCTTCTCCGGCTGCGGCCTCAAGTGTGTGCGCCCCGTGGCAGGTAGGGCGCCTCGGGGGCGCCCAGAGGGGGCGGGTAGGGAGGCGCCACCAGGGTTCCGGCAGAGCCCCGCTTCCCGCAGAAGGCCCCGCGGGGATGCCGGCGGCGCAGGGCTGAGCCGCAGAACCGCCGCCAGTCCGGGTGGCCCAGGCGGGGCAGGGTGGTCCCTCGGGGAGCTCCGGCGGGCTGCACCAGGGAGCTGCTTCCAGCCACACAACCGAGGCGAGGGAGCGGGGCGCCCGGCGGAGGGGCCCCTGCAGGGCACGACCTCCTGCGTGCGGGATGCCCTCCCTCGGCCCCTGAGCGACCACGCACGGGCCGGGCGGGCGCCCGGTTGCCGCCTGACAAGGCAGCCCCACCGGAGCAGCTCTTCCGGGACCAGCCTGCGGCTCGCGGGGCCTGGCCCGGCGGCGGGGGGGCCCTGCCGGTCGCCGTCCGGTTCCAGCGCTGGGATGGTCCGGCTGCGAAGCGACGGCGCGTGCCCGAGGGAGGGGGGGGGCGGGGAGAGCCGGCCCGTTTGTCCGCCCTGCAGCTGAGCGGGCGGGGGAGGGCGCCCGGTTGCCGCTCAGCCGGTGCCGTGCCTCTCCCTGCCACGGGTCCCTTGCGCAGCCGAGTCGGTGCCCCAGCAGGAGCCATTATCTCGGGGATGCCGCTTGGTCGGTGAGAAGGCGGCCGCAGCAGCCCCGGAGCCCCGCGGCCGGCCGGACGCCCCTTCCCCCGCCTCCTCTGCCCGCCGCGCCAGATCCGACGCGCCCGCGCGGGTTCCGCGCCCGCCCACGCGCAACGGGGAGCGCGCGGGGCAGCCTCGCGTCTCCCGGGGCGGCTGGGGCCCCACGCGCTCCCGGCCCTCCTGCTTGCGGAGCGGCGCGCCTGGAGCTCCGCGCCTGCAGGCTGGGCAGCGGGCCGGGCCGGGAGGGTGCGCTGGCTTCCTGCTGCCTGGGCCGGTGGAGGGCGCTCCTGGACTCAGCTTTTTAGGGTAAAGTAAATGGGAGCATTTCCCCTCCCCACCCCCCAAAAAGGCATTTTGAGAGGGCTGTCTTACTGTAGGATATTAACACCTAATTCTTAAGAACACATCAAGGGCTTTCCTGCTCTTCAGCTGCTTTTACTTCTGGTTTCATCGCACAATCATTATCCACGAGAGCAGCTTCACCCGTGGAAAAAGCACCTTCCTTCACATTCCCTGCTCTAAAACTATCAGAGTAGGGGGAGGCTGGAGGGTCCCCGTTTCCTCTGAGAACGGGTAAGCCCCCCAGAACGGGAGCTGAGGAGCACACAAGAAACGCCTTGCGCAGAAAAGCCCCAGAAGGTTTTCCCCCTCCTTCCTTATCTACATTCCCGGAAGTTCACCGTGACATAAGAACACATCAATCCAACACAATGGAATGGGTCCACAGAGTGAAAGTGGGAGGCGAACCGCCGAGGGGCCTGCCTGGCCCCCGTGGGGTTTCAGATGCCCCAGCGAGCGGAAAGGGCTGCTCTGCACCAGGAATGCGGCCGGGCAGCCGGGCCTCTCCTCCGGCCCGGGACGGATCGGGGCGCTTGGGACTTCCGTGCACTTGACCATGGGCGCTTTTCCTCCCCACTTCTGTGTTATCCAGATAAAATGAGCCCAAACAGTGACAAGGGAACATTATCATTAAAACTCCGTTTTTAGGCTAAAAGCTCACTGTTGGCTGGGTTCCAGTTTGGGCCCATCTCAAAATAAACACCACTTTATCTTTTGTGGCACTTTAAAGATTAACATGTTTGCTCTGTAGACAGTCTGGCAACGTTTCTGGTTTAATTATTTACAATGATTTTTTGGTTGCCTTTGCAGGCTCATGGTGCCAGGCTCAGGGGTTTTTCATCTTCAGAAATAGAACGTCCCCTATTGAATTTCCTTTCGCATTCTGCCTCTTCCTGGGCCGCATGACCACCTCCCAAGGGCAGGCTCTGTCACATTTGAACACTGCCGTGTTCTGACGGTATTGTGCCCAGATTCCAGGGCTGCAAAACATGGCCGTGCCAACACCCATGGCGCTCGACAGCTGCACACCCTCGCCTCGCCAGTCGAGTCTCTGCGAGGGCAGCAAAGTGCGGTTCCATATCCCTGAAACGCGCACGCGTGGAAAGGGGTGGCGACTCCGCAGGAAAATCCGGAATGGCGAACAACCGTGCGGTGGCGCGAGCGAGCCCCACGTGCACACACGAGCACTGCAGGCAGGCCGGGAGGCGCCCCCCTCGCACACGCGCCCCAGAGCAGAGCCCGCTGTGGCGCTGGCCACACGAGGACCTCACGGCATGTCCAGGGACGCATCGCGCGAGGAGTGGCGCGTGGGGCCTGGCGGGCCTCCTCCAGGACTGGTGTGCGCCGCCGCAGAGCAGCTCTCTGGCCGGGCAACGTGGACCTTCAGCGCCCCGGGGGGGCGGGGAAGGCAGCCTGGACGATCCGCTTTCGCTGCAGCCGCTCCCTGCGGAGGGGCCCCTGTGCGCGGCGGTGGCGGTCCTGGTTTGCTGGGGTGCACATTCAGCCCTCCTTGTCCCGCACAGATGCCGGCCTCTCCCGACTGATGCCCAGCTCAGGGCCGGAGACCGCGGGCTGGAGCAGCACCGCTTCTGCCACGCCCGGCAGGCCGATCACTGGGCCCCTGGGGCCCCCCGCTGCAGGTGAGTGCCTGCCTCGCAGGGTGTCCCCCCCTGTGTCGATGGGGAAAGCGTTTCCACCTGGTGGCAGCCAGGGGTGGTGCCAGTGGCCCCGCCATCGGGAGGAAGGCTGCCATTCCCAGTGTGGGGCGCCCTTGCCGCTCCCTGTGGGCCATGCAAGGCCCGCCCCCACCCTCCGCGGCTGCCACTGTCCCTCCAGATCGTGCCCCTCGCGGAGCCGGCTGCTGTGCTGCTGGCTTCCCTGCCCAAGCGCTGCTCCCCGTCCGGAAGCCAGTCGCCCTCCGCAGCCGTCGCCTTCTCGGCCCTTGCCCTGCCTGGGACTGGGGGCATCCTGGCTCCAGCCCCACTGGCTGGCTCAGCTCCTCCCACAAGTCTGTCCGAGGCTGCTGCCCCCCTGCTCCCCCCCCCGCTCAAGACGCGGTGCCTCGTGCCTTGCAGAGAAGCCCGGTGTGTGTCCCCTGGCGCTTCGGGGCTCCCTGGGGCCGTGCCCACACCCAGTTCCGGACAGCTGCCACGAGGACGGTGACTGCAAGGACACCAAGAAGTGCTGCCCGATCGGCTGCCGCAATGCGTGCCAGAAGCCGGAGCAGGGTGAGGCTGCCGGAGGGACCGCCGCGGCCCACGCCTTCCCCTGCCTTCCAGCTCTGCTCCCTTCCCAGGCTCCCACTGAGTGGGGCTGGGGGCTCGGCGGGGCTGTGCCAAGGACAGCTGCCCTCGAGAGGCCAGCCTGGCCCCTGGGGCCAGCCCGGCCGTGTCCCCCTGGCTTCTGTCCCACCGTTAGCCAGCAGAATCTCCAAGGGGCCTGGCCAGGGTCAGAGGGGGGGGGGGGGGGGCAGCCCGATCCACGCAGGGCTGCGCGTTGCGGCAAAGCCAGGGCCCGAGACTGGGCGAAAGGCTGCTCTCATGCCGGAAGGGTGCTGGGAGGGGGTCCTGGTTCAGGAAGCCCCTGGAGCTCTCCTTCGGGTTTCGTGGAGCAAACCCCACAGTGGGGAAGGGACGCGCCTCCTCTTCCCACGCTCCAGTCAAGGGTGTCACAGCCTGGAGCCGTGACGATGACAGGCAGGGCCTGCAGGCATGGCGGCACGCCTGGAGGCCTGTGCGGGGATCAGGGCCTGAGCAGCCGTGCGGTGCAGCCGGAGCTCCAGAAGGCCCCATGGGAGGCTGCCTGAGCGTGACCACCCCCACACGGCCCCTGCGGTGGCAGCTCCGTGGCCCGGATCCTGCCTCCAGCCTGGCCTTGACTCCTGCCCACTCCGTCTCTGCCACGAGGTCTCTGTGAAGCGATTGAAGTTCTGAGGCAGAAGAAAGAGCCAAGAACGGTCAGCACATTTCTGGCGTAGAGAGAGCGAGCCTCCAGGGGGCTCAAGCCACTGACATGTTCCTCCTCCTCTTCATGTTATCCTCACAACAACCCTGCAAAGTAGGTCAGGCCCCAAAGCACCCAGTGAGTTTCATGGCTTCATGTGGACTAGCACCTGGCTCTGCAGGCTCCCAGTCACACCGAAGATCTGTAGGCGGGAGGAAGGATGTCCTGGCCAAGGGCGGGGGGGGTAGGGGGCGCCACGGCAGCAGCACATGCACTTTGCTGGGGTGTGGTGCTCTGCCCGGGCCCCAGCGTCTGTCGAAGAGGGATCTCGCCTGCCTCAGCCCCCCCCCCACCCCCGTATCTCCCCACAGTGCGCCCCGGAGCCTGCCCACCGAGGGCTGCCGAGGACAAGGCCCCCGAGTGCCTCGGCCGGACCTTCTGCATCCGGGACAGCGACTGCCCCGAGCCCCGCGAGAAGTGCTGCTGGCTGAGCTGCGGCTCGGTCTGCATGGCGGCTGTGGGTGAGGCTCCGGCCGGCGGGACGTGGGGCAGGAAGGGTGCCCCCTGGACATGCAGTGGCCGTCTCCACTGCTGGGCTTTTCTGTGGTCCCTAAAATACAGGGAGGCGGCTCGCTCCGTGGGTCAGAGGTGGGGCTCAGGAGAGGCACTCACCGGGTGGGTGGCGCTGATGGCACAGGCCCCGCTGAGCAGGAGGGGGCCTCCTCCCCCCAGCCGTGGCCGGGAGGCGCAATGGCACACGCTGGGCAACACCTTCAGAGCCTCCTGTGCCCGGAGCGGAGGCCCAGCGGTGCTGGAGCCGCAGGTGAGCCGAGGGGGCCACGGTGCCATCCGTGGCCTCCATCCAAGGGGGGACCGCCTGGGTCAGCGTGGCCGGGGCTCTTTCCTCTCCGCCCGGGAACGCGCCTCCTGTACCACCCCTCATGCCCGGGAACGCTCAGGACCCCCTTCACCAACGCTGCTCCTGCCCAGCCCCCAGCCTCCCTCCATCGCCCAGGCCCTCCCCTGAGAGGGCCGTGCCGGCGCTGTCGGCAGAACGAGCAAAGGATGCGGGGGGGCCGCACTCGTCCAAGCAGGGGGTCGCCTGGCCGCCTGGGCCAGCCGCCTCTCCGCCATCCTTCCTCAGGAGCCGGACGTGGCAGGCATGAGTCTCCGAGCACCGCTGCTCGAGCAGCGCCACCGAGGAGAAGGGCGAGCACCGGCACATGCGACCCTCGTGGGCCCTTCTGGGTGCGCGGCACTTTTGCATGTGATGCCGGGCGGCCAGGCACCCGAGGCCGCCCGTGCCACGAGGCCACGGGCCACGCAGGCGGGAGGGGCGCGATCGCAGTGGGGGCGGGAAAGGCTGCCTCAAGCTCTTCCCAGGGGTGCCCTCCAGAGAATCGCCCTCCCCACCCTGCTGGCCTGCAGGAGCCCGGCTCAGCCCTTTGCAACAGGGACCAGCTCAGCTCAGCTCAACTCCGCTAGGCGAAACGGCCCACCTGCGGTGACCTCCAAAACAGGAGGCCAGGACTACACATGGGACTGCCCAGGAGGCCATCCAGGTGCTCAAGCCGATGCATCTGGCGGGTTTTCCTGGCAGATTTTAAAAACCCCGGGCATTTAGCAGCCCTGCTCTGCTGCTTTGGCAGGAGAAAGGGAGGCTGAGGGGCAGGCTCAAATGGCGATCGCAGTGGGTTGGCCCCACAGACGCTGCTTGGCCGGCAGGAAGCAGGGAGCGTCCTCCGGGCTGCAACTCTGACCGGACAGGTGGCCAAGCCCCACGCGACTGCCGCGCGTTAAGGACGGGCACAGCCGGGCACCTGCCAGGGGCCCCGAGCCCTGCTGGGGGCAGCGATCTCAGCCCCCAGAGCCACTCCCCATGGCATCCTGATGGCGGCCTGCCCTGGCTCCAACCCAGCCGGGGGGGCAGCGGGGGCCAGCCTCCCACGGCCAGCTGGCCCCTGCCTCCCGCCTGCCTCAGTGAGCGGGTGAGGGAGCGCTGCAAAAGGGGGGGGCCAGGAGCGGGGCTGGCAGAGCCCCGGAGTCGCCCATCCCCGCGCCTCCTCTTTTGCAGACATGTCTTCGCCGCCCCCCCTGCAGTAAGAGCTCCTGAGCAGCAGCGCAGCTCCGTCGCCCGGAGGAACCACCGCACCTGTGTGCCGGGGGCGTGTGGCGAGCAGAGATGCGGCGCTGCGGGTTGGCATGCCCTGCTGAGCGCAAAGGGAGCGCAAGAAGCCCGGCACCGGATCTGGCCTGGAAGAAAACTGTAATAAGAGTAGTGGGTCTTGAGATAAAGGCTTTTGCCCGGAGGAGAGAGCCCGGGCGTGTGCCGCCCGCAGGCCTCTGCTGCCTCGTTTGCTTGTCCACAGTGATATTCCTTTATTTGTGTCATATCCCACTCTTCCCTACGAAGCTCTCAGTGGCTGACCTCATTCCCCTCCTTCTCCGGACGGCAACATCCCTGCTAGGTAGGATGGGCCAGGAGCCTGTGACTGGCCCAAAGTCACCCAGTGGGCTCCCTGGCTGAGCGGAGACCGGGACTAGAAGTAGCTCTTCCACAGCACCAGCCTGGCTCTCGGTGATGCAGCCGAGGGCTTCCAGTGCGCCCAGGAAGGCATTCCACAGGGGGCCACCCTTGGAAAGGCCCTTTCCCAGCAGCCACACCTCCCGTCACTGGACCTAGTGGAGGACGCCAGGGAGGGCCAAGACCCAGGCAGGCGCAAGTGGAGACAGCTGAGCCTTCACGCCACTAGCAGCGTGCAAAGATCCAGTGCCGGGCCGGCCGACCCGGGAAGCAGGGTGAGGTGCCCACACCGGGCGGCAGTGCAGGGCAGGGGTGAATTGTGCTGCCCCCGCCAGGAGGGCCCACCGCTGCCCACAGCCTCCCGCAGGTGCTGGGGCACCCCCAGCCGTGCTCGGCCAAGTCATTGGCCGCAGCGAGAGCCATCCTGATCGGCTTGGAGGGGCTCGCCCACCTGCGAGCGCCCGAGGCCCCGTGCCGAGGGGAGCCCGGCCAGGACGGAGGCAGCGCAGCACCAGCACGCTCGAGGCCTGGCCCCTTCTCGGCCCCCCAGAACCTCCTCCGCGGGTGAGACGGGCTTTTCCCAGGCTGTTCAGCCCCTTCCAGGTCTCGTTCGATCTTGGCTCCTTCCCCCAAAAGTGGCCGCCCCGCTTCTGTCCAGCAGGGGGCTCCCCACAGAAGGTCGCGCTTTGTCCCGGCTAGGCGGGCGGGTGGGTGGGAGGGGACGGGCCCTGGGAGGGGGCGCTGAAAGGGTTGCCCCCGCCTCCATGGGGCCATTGTCTTTGCGGACGAGACATGGCAGCGGGACCCTCGTCCCTCTCCTCAGCCTTTCCCGGCCTAGTGAGCCCACTGGGGATGATGGGAGTCGCAGCCAACACACATGGGGAAGGCAGCCTCAGAGGAAACCGCGTCCACACCTCACTCCGTTTCCAGTGTGCGCTTCATCAGCACTACAGCTGGACGCTGATGCGCCTGCAAACGGGTGCGGGGCTGCGCATGAGGGTCCAAAAGGGATGTGCCCCGCAACGCAGTGCCACCTTCCGGATCCAGCAGTGCAAAGCGGGGCACATGGTGCTACGTGGTGCCTCAGCCAGCGTGGACGATGGAGCCTGCCGAGGCTGTCTGAACCTCAATGTGGGGAGTGGGCAGGCCGTGAGTGGGCAGGGGCCGGGGGTCCAGCAAGTGTGTGCAGAGTTGGGGCACACGGGAAAGGCAGGTTTTGCGCAGGAGGTGGGGTGGCGTCACGTGGGGTCTGCAAGAGGACTTTGGGGAAAAACCCTGCACATTGGGTGGGATTTTGAAGTAATTTCCCCTTTCAAAGAGCGTCCTCCCCATGCGGGTGGTGGGGAAAACTGCCCTCACGGTCGCTTGGTCGCTGGCCTGCTTGTCCGCTCATTCCACGGGGGCTACGGGGCCCGGCCACCGGCCTTTTCATTCCCAGGAAGACGCCAATGGACCACCCATGGGGTGAGGGGCACAGGGGAGGGGCACAGGAGGCCCGGGGCAGAGATGTGCCAAGGGAGACCCTTTTCTGCCCCTCCCATCATACCAGGACCCAGCGGGGTCGCCCCACAACGCTGCTGGCTGAGAGGTCGGACCAGGCAAGGGAGGGGCTTCTGCGCAGCACACAGTGGCACGAGGTGCCGTGGTGGCCCCCCTTGTGGGCAGGTCCAGAGGGGGCTGGGTGAATTTCTGGAGGAGGAGGGGGCTCCCAGAGGCTGCTGGGCCCCTGGACACAGGCCACCTCCCACAGCGGGGCAGTGTGCCAGGCATGCCGGGGGGCACCGCGGCCTCCCTGCCGTGTGCAGGGAGCTGGAGAGCAGCGGGCTGGGCCACCCTGCTAGGGGACACTGGACTGGCTGCCCTGGTTCTGCTCCAGCATGGCCGGGCTCGGTTCCCCCAGAGCCCCTCGGACCACTGCCAGTGCCTCTGGCTGGAAGAAGCTGAGGAGCCTCTGCTGCTACTCGCAGTGAGAGCTCCGGAGGACGCCAGGCCGGCATGCTTGGAAGGCTGCCCCCCCCCCACCGCCGACCCACCCTGAGCGGGCCTCCGAGACGAGCTTCAGGCCAAGCCGAAGGCCTGCCTGACACACACGGACGCGTCTGCGCCCTCGGGACAAGCTCAGCGGGTCAGCGCATCTCCGAGAGCGTCTCCTCTGAGGGTCTTCGAAGATGGAGCCTGCGGCACTGCAGGGAGCAGTGCAGTCGGAGGCGGGGGCCACGGCAGGAAAGGCCCTCCCCCCACCTGCCGGTCCACCTGCCCTCCTTGCCAGTCCCCCAGGGCTCGTGCTCTCCCTGGCCCTCCTCCTGGAGTTTGCGGCTGCAAGGCAAGAAGCCAGAAGGCAGGGGGAGCCTGGACTTGCTCACTTGCTTGCAGAAATGGGAAGCCCCGCACTCTCGACATGAGGCTTAGCTGCAACACCGTTGGCAGGCTGGGAGTTCGGGACCTGGGAGGGAGTGTAGAGAAATGCTGGATCCAGCAAACTCGGGGCATAATCTGCTCCGTGTTTCAACAGAGAAATGGCCCGCAACGCTCCGCTGTGCTGGCCGGGGAATGTGGGGAGACGGGGCCTTTCCTCTGCCAGGGCATGCATCAGGTTGCGCCCCCCAGCCCCATCCACCCTGCCCCCGTTGCTCTCTTTGTCCCCCCCACCCCACTGGGGGCTGGGTGGGGTGGAGGGGGCTGGGGACATCCGCCTGCAGCCCCAGTCCTCTTTTGCCTCCTAAGAATGCCCCACAGGGCCCCCCCCTTGTCTGGAGGCAGGTTGCCCTGCTGGGGATGCTGGAGTGCCAGCACGGCTTCCGAATGCAGCTTTGCTCCGGATCAAGTGACTGTCCAGACGGCGATACAGCAAGCGACCTCCACTCGCAGGTTTGCCCATTGGCGGCTGCTGCTGGTGTGTGTGTGTGTGTGTGTGTGTGTGTTAGTGTGTGTGTGTATAATGTGGATAAACCATGCAGCACAACGTTCTTTACTGCTTCTGGACCTGCCCGTCCTCGGCCATCCTCCGTCCAAGGTCAGCTGAAAAGCCTTCTCTTGCACACGTTCAGTGAACGGACTGATGGTGGGACGCTGGAAGGGCGGGTTCCCCCTGTGCCGACAGGACGGGTGGAGGGCTTGGGCAATCGCAGGAGGGGCTCTCTATTTCTGGGGGGAGGGCGGGGGCTGTCCCAGGCGTGCAGCTGCTGCAGCTTCGCGTCATGTTCAGCAGGGAAATGGCAGGTGTTTGTCACGAATCTGGCCATCCTGGAAGGTCAGCGTGAGGCCGCTCCCATCAGGGCCACTGCTTGTGATAAGAAAACTGGACGCAAAGGAGCCCCCCCCCTTCCGCGGTGTGCGATGTGTGTGCGAGCACCAGCGTCCATGCACGCATCGATGCAGAACGCAAAATTCGGGATGAACAGAGCCGGCAATGCCGCTCATCCTGCAAAGCCCTGGAGACCATCGCAGCCTCTCAGTCCGGCCTACCTTGCAGGGCAGTTGGGTGGTGGCCCAGAGTCACCCGGCTGGCCCCATGGCCTGGGTCCCTGGAGCCCAGCCCCACCCTCTTCCCCCCTGCACCTGTGGGCTCTGTCCCAGCCCTCTGCGCCTGCTGCCTCTGGGTGCCGCTGGACCTCCTTCCCGTGCTGCCCCATGTGGGGAAAAACAGAAACAGAAGCAGAGCGAGCCAGAAGGGGCCTCCTGGGCCATCTAGTCTGACCCTGGCTCCAGTCAGCTCCACTCACGACATGCCCACCATGTGCATGTCCAGCCTGTCCTTGAACACCCGCACCGATGGGGCCTCAACCACCTCCCCGGGAAGCCCATTCCACCCCCTCGGGGTCCTGACTGTCAGGAAGTGCTTCCTGGCATCCAAATGGAGCCTTGGCTCCCTGAGCTTGGCTCCCTTGGAGCACGTCCTGCCTTCCTCCACAGGGAGAACAGGCCTCTCCCCATCTCCATGTGACAGCCCTCACATACCTGCATGTTGCCAACTGATCCCCTTGGTGTCTCCTCCAGGCTGAAGAGGCCCAGTTCCTTCAGTCTCGCCTCATACGGCATCCCCTGCAAACCGGCCACCAACCTTGTGGCCCTACACTGCGCTGACTCCAACCTGGCTATATCCCTCCTGTAATGAGGGGCCCAAAACTGAGCACAATACTCCAGTTGCAGGCGCACCAGAGTCATATAGAGTGGCAGTAATACCATCTTAGCCCTGCATCTTAGCCCTGCATTAGGGGTTAGGGGTGTGCACCAGGGTAGGGTTAGGGTTGGGAAAATGAGGGGACCTGGCATGATTTTGATGGCTGGAAGGTGTTTAGAAGGGCCAGAAATGGTGAGCTGTGCAGAAAAATCTACTCAAGGAAAGTCTTTTCAAAATTGCATTATTTCCAATGGAACTTTAGCCCTATATTAGGGTGAGGGGTGTGCACCAGGGTAGGGTTCGGGTTAGACAAACGAGGTGTCCTGGCATGATTTTGATGGTTGGGTGTGTTTAGATGGGCGAGAAATGGTGAGCTGTGCAGAAAATGCTACTCAGGAAAGGCTTTTTGAAAATAGCCCCTTCCAATGCCATTTTAGCCCTATATTAGTGTCAGAGGTGTCCACCAGGGTAGGGTTAGGGTTCTCACGGAAGGCTTCGTCAAAATTACCCTCTTTTTAATGTAAATTTCACTCTTTATTAGGGTTAGGGTCACGCGAGTGGTGGCGTACCTATGGCCCATCTGCCACAGCCGACCTACAGGACCCAGTCGTCCCAGCATTGCCCCATCAGCCGAACATCAGATAGCAGCGCACGTACGGCCATGCACATGCTTCGCAAGGAGTAGCGGCGCCAGGCAGTGGCGTCACCTTCCCGGACTCATTAGCCGTGACTCTTCCAAGCTTTCTAATGGCTCACCACTGCGCTGCCAAGGATATATATATATTTGCTTTGACCGGTTGCGAGTTGTTTATTCTAAACCAAAACCTCCGTTTTCAGGTTTCATTGCAGTGTTGGCGCTTTGCGATAAATACGTGGGTTTTGGGTTGCAGTTTGGGCAGCGGTCTCTCAAAGGCTGGCCATCCCTGGGCCAGAGTATATGTGCCCAGAAGAGACGACTGACGGGGTGGCCTTTCCTTTCCTTGCAGCTGCCGGTCATTGCCTGGGCCCGGCCTTTCGGCAGAAGCTTTCAGCAGCTCTTCCAGAGCTTGGCCTGACGTTGCCATCGGGAAAATCTTTTCAAGCAAAGCATCGCCCTTCTGGTGCTGCTGCAGTAAAGATTCACTTCGCTATGCAGCATCTCTTGTGTGTGTGTGTTGGGGTGGAGCGGGGCTTCTTGCGGCTGGGAAGACTTGCCCGTGTTGGAATCAGGACTGCTGTGCAGCTTGGTGGGGATCGGGGGAAATGCTCCCACCGCGGCGTGGATGCAGGCTGCGCAGGGGCCCCGGCGTGTGGGCGCTGGGAACGCATGGAGGGGAGGAGGCCTGCCTGCGGGCTCCCTGGGGGGGGGGGCGGGGGAGAGGAGTGGGGGAGAGATGGGCATGCAGGCTTCTGGAGGGGGGGCGGAGTGGGTGGAGGAGTGGAGAGCGGGGCCACGCGCAGCGGTGGGGGAAGGTTTCCGTATTGGACCCACAAAACCAGAAAGGCATGACGGAGGGATAATGGGAAGCAGGGGCAGCTGGGTGCCTCACACCAGATGGAACGAGGGGGGAGCTCAGGGGGACACAGATGGACTCGGAGGGTCCCTCTCTGGACGGGCGCTTCTCAAAGCACCCTGGGCCAGAGCAAGAACGAGGCGGGGGGCAGCAGAGGCGAAGGGTGCTGGAGGAGGGTGTGGCAAAGGTGGGGTCCGGGGGCAGCAAGGACAAAGGGGTGGGGTCCGGAGGACAAAGCTCACTCCTGCCCAGCTTAAACCCTCAGCCAGCCCCGGGCCAGTCCCACGGGGCTCATAAGCTCCGGGGCGGGGGCTCAGCCGCCACACCCTTGCCATGCGGCCCGGCCGGTGCGCCCCCTCCCGCCCCCGGACCTTCAGCACCAAAGGAGGCGGCCAGCATAGCACGCCCTTCGGGCAGCGGCTGCTCTGGGAGACGGGCGCCCCGCGCTCCCTTGAGGCTGCAGCCAGGAGCAGGGGTATTCCGACGCCTGCCCCCCGCGGGAGGGCAGCTGCAGCGCCGGCGGCGGCAGCGGGCCCGTCCCGTCCCGTCCCGTCCAGGCCAGGGCAAGCACGTCCGCCGCTCCGCTGCCCGAGGACGGGCTTCCCCCGCGGAGCCGCGCCTGCCCGGGCCCTCCCCGTGCGGGGCCAAGCGCAGGCTGCGCCGAGCCCGAGGGCCTGGGGACCCTCCTCTGCCCGGCTCGAGGGGCCCCCGCTGCCGCCCTGGGCGAGGGGAGGAGGCGCGCACCGCGAGGCGCTGCTCGGGCGACGTGCCGCCCGGTGGCGGGGCGCCGGGGCTGCTCCGGGCACGGCTGACCAGGCCGCGCCCCGGCCCCCGGCCCGGCCCCCGGCCTCTGCCGGGGCCGCGGCGATGAGCTCCTGCTGCGTGTGGTCAGACTCCCAGCCCGCTCGCCGCTCCCAGCTCAGGCGCTCCCGAGGCGCAGCGCGGGCCCTGCGAGGCGGGAGAGGGCGCTCGTCCCGGTCGCCCAGCAGCATCGCTGGGAGCACAGGAATAAACGTGAGCAGATCCCTCGGGAAGCCTGCAGGCGCCCCCACACACGGCCCCCTTTGCACGCACGCACGCACGCAGCTGCCGCTTCCCTTGGACACACGCGGTCCAAGCCACACGGGCAGACACCACAAAGCCACAACGCAGCTAGAACAACGATGCATATCAGAAATAAGGTGTGAGGCTCTCAGAGCCACACGGAAAATGGCCTTTGAGACTTGCACGCACACACACACTGTAACTGCAGGCCGGCACATACACAAGCCCTAGACCGCACGCACATACGCAGGATTAGACCCATATACCCCTGACCAAAGCATGTGCGAACACGCTCAATCCCAGGCTGTGCACAAGCGCCCAGTGGAGGCACCCCCCGCAGACCGTGGACACACACCGCTGGCTGTGTACGCATGCATGCACCCTGCTTCAAGGCTCCAAGAGGGACCGGGCGCTGGTGCTGGAGCCCAGGCAGCCGGCTGTGCCAAGCGCCCCACGGCCTTGCCAGTGGGCCCCTCCCTCGCGGCACCTGCGGCAAGCCCAGGTGGGGCAAGGAAGACCTGGAGCCAGCGGCGCGCAGTTGTCCATCCGGATGCTTGCCCTCTGGTCCAGGCAGAACTGGAGTGTGCGGTGCTTCTGTGGGGGTTTGTTGCTAAAGCCCTGCCCACTCGCCCCCCCCCCCCCCATTGCTCGACTCTTGCTTCATTAACCTGCTGCTCCTGAGAGTCCCTGAGGGGCCTGCTGGCTGGGATATAAGCAGGAGGCCCGGAGCTGGCCCACGGACTCACACCGGCCTCATCATGCAGCCCGGGGCCTGGCTCCTCCATGGGGGGCTGCTTGCTCCCTGGGCTCAGCGGACACCCCTCTCCGCTCAGAATCACCCAGGCAAGAGCACCGTTCCCCTCGTCCGCCTGGTGAGGCCAACCCTGCTGCTGCAGGTCTCCCTCTTGGCTGGCTGTCCAGCTGCATCCTGATGGCCTCCAGCGTGGGAGAGCCACCACCTCCCGGGGTCACTGGTCACATTCCGTGCCGCTCTGACACTCAGGACCCTCATGCAGCTGGACCCCGGCCTCCTGGAACCTGGGCCCATCATTCTGTGTCCCACACTCTGGGCGGATCAAGAAGAGAGCCGGTCCGCCTTCTCTGCGGCAGGCTTTCCAACACCCGTGGGGCACTGGTCCAGTACAGCTTCTCTTCTGTCCTTAAGTGGGCTGGTTGGGGCCACACCTTTCACAATCTTCCTTCAGGCACGTTGGAGAGCAGCACCCATTGCAAAATCTCGCTTGAGAGGAAAAGCACCTGCTCTGTGCTTATCGCTCACACCCCCTTCCTGGAGCGGCTGCTGTGGAAATCCCTCGGTTGCACCAGACCCCGCAGCGATCATACAACAGCCAAGGAGAGGCTGCCAGGAGACCAGATCCCAGGGCTGCCCCGCCATGCAGACCGGTGACCTCCTGCTGCTGCTGCTGGGGCTCCTGGCTCTCGGGGCACCTGCCCCTGCTCAGGACCTTCCAGGTAAGAGTCCTGCTCTCCCCCTCCTTCTCCGGGGTGGGGGGGCACATCTCCTTCTAACCCCCCTGGGAACGGTCCCGCACTTTGCTGGTGCGACTGCCTTGGCCCCCCATGTTTCCCTTGAAGGCTCCTTTGCTGCACTTCGCACATGGCCAGCTGCTGATAGCCAGGGGTAGACTGCTTCAGAACATGGGGGCTTCCTGCAGCACTGTCATCTGTCCACTGCCAGGCCCCATCAACATGCGAGTTCAGTCCTCTAAAAGGCCACCCATCTTCCCACCATAGAAACATAGAAACAGAGTGAGTCAGAAGGGGCCTCCCGGGCCATCTAGTCTGACCTCCGGCACCAGCCGGCTCCGCTCATGACATGCCCACCATGTGCATGTACAGCCTGTCTTTGAACACCCTCACCTATGGGGCCTCAACGACCTCCTGTGGAAGCCCATTCCACGCCCTCGGGGTCCTGACTGTCAGGAAGTGCTTCCTGGCATCCAAATTGAACCTTGGCTCCCTGAGCTTTGCTCCATTGGAGCGCGTCCTGCCTTCCTCTGCAGGGGAGAACAGGCCTCTCCCCATCTCCATGTGACAGCCCCTCACATACCTGTATGTCGCCAACATATCCCCTCTGAGTCTCCTCTTCTCCAAGCTGAAGAGACCCAGTTCCCTCAGTCTTGCCTCATACGGCATCCCCTGCAAACTGGCCACCATCCTTGTGGCCCTACGCTGCACTGACTCCAACCTGGCTATATCCTTTCTGTAATGACCAGGGCCCCTTGGGCTCTGCACGGCCCCTCGGTGCCGGGGGCCACCCTGAGCCCTCCCCCAATCGGCGCCATCGCTCGGCACCAATTTCTGCTACGACGGGACTAGTTCTGTGCCTCCTTCCCTGTATTTCCTCCCCGCGCTCCCGTCCCCTCTGTGGCTCAGTGCTTTTTTTACAAGCAGAAGCTCCCACAGAGAGTGGGCCAGGCGCTCCTCTGTGCCAACCCTATAGAAGTTAAGGGATGGCAGAGAGCGAGGAGATCACCCAACCCCACCCAGGCCCAAGGCACGATTGCGGACCTCAGCCATAGTGGGGACCCTCAGCCTGCTGGGCAATGTGGTCCCCCCGGAGCTTCTGCCCAGCACCTTTGCCCTCAGCAGCTCTCTCCTGGGGACCTTCCGGCTTTGGCCAGCTCACCAGCCCCTGCATGAAAAGATTTCTGTGCCTCCCGGAGCATCACACCGAGCTGTACGCACTGTTGCTAAGAGTGTGAAGCTCACATGTGCTGGCGCTTTGGCTCTCTGGCTTCCCTGGCCAGCGGAGAGAGCTGCACTTCGGCCCTGCGCAAAGGCACCCCGGCAGAGGGCTGCCCCGTCCCCACGCCAGCAAACAGAACCTGCCAGCTTCCAAGGAAGGCTGCCCGGCAGGGAGTCTCGCCCAGGGCTTAGCCAAACTTGGCAGCCCTGCCTCTTCTGCCCCGGGTCCCAGCTCTGCCTTTATCACAGACTCGCAGAAGAGTCGAGCGGGAAGGGCCAGGACCAGCAGCGGGCAGTCCGGCCCCCGGATCCACGTGACGGTCTCCCCAGCACTGGAAGGCCACGCTCTGCTCCCGCAATCCTCCCCAGACTAGAGGAGCCCGGGGCTTCCAGCCGTCCCCCAGGACTGGCTTTCCAGGACCTGCAGCATCCTGATTTTCCGCTTCTGCGCAGGCCCCGCTCCACCTGTGCTCCTAAGGTGGGCTGCCCAGAAGTGAGCCGTGCACCCCCCGCGGCTGGCTGGAGCAGCCTTTGGCATCAGTTCGGGCGTTTCTTGCGAGCATCCATAGAGCACCCCTCCTCCACGGGGCTCCCAGTGCGACCCAGACCGCCGGCGGCCCCGAGCCCCGTCAAGAAAGGAGCCGTGCGAAGACCGCCTGCAGTCCTTCACTGCCCTCTCCGTGGAGATGCCTTGGAGCACTCCCAGCCCTGGGAGCCTTGCCTGCGCACATTAACCAGGGAAGGACCCTCGGGGCACGGAGCGGGGTGCGCTTCGTGGATGGACTTGCTTTCTCCCTGCTTCTGTCCCCCAAGAACGCCCCTCGAGGGGGCTGACATGCCAGGGACAGCCCTGCAAACCGAGGAGAGGGTGTCCGCGAGGCCTCCTTCCACGGTGCCCGCGAGGGGAGACCAAGAGCTTCACAGACGGTTGGCAGCCGGGCAGGGAGGAGGAGGAGGAGGAGGAGGAGGAGGAGGAGGAGACCTCCCCGGCCCAGACCCGCCTTGCGCTGCAAAGGAGCCCCTCAAAGGGAAGAGGCCGATTCCTTCCAGCGCTGCCTCCATCTTTGACTCAGTTCCCTGTTCGCTAGATGTCTGCCGCCTCCCGCGGGATCCTGGACCGTGCAAGGCCTTCCGGACCCGGACCTTCTATAACGTGACCTCCAAGGCATGCGAGCGCTTCCAGTATGGAGGGTGCAGGGGGAATAAGAACAACTTTGTCAACCCGGAGCTCTGTCTGCGCACCTGCCAAAGGCCTGGAGGAGGTGAGCTGGCAGCTCCCTGCGGAGGGAGGAGGGGAGGCAGGGCCCTGCCTGCCTGCCGAGTCCAGTCCAGTCCGACGGGTCGGTCCGGTCCGCTCCCTGCAGGAGGGAGGTGGAGCAAGCGCTCAGTCTTGTGCTCGGCTCCATGCTCGGGGCCAGGCCACCCTGCTGCTGCTGCCCTTTCGGCGCCCTGAAGGGCTGAGGCGTGCCTGGGGAGCGCGGATCTGCCCCCTCCCCTTCCCTGACCGGCCTCCCCGCCAAAACACCGGCAGGAGAAGCTCGGCTGTGCCGTGGGGCAGCGGAATAGGCCTGGGGACACAGCTGGCCTGGCCCGCCCGGGCCGTGGCCCTTCCCTTCTGCGGAGATGGCCAGGCTGGGCCCCAGAAACTGTCCGGACCCCAGGAAGGCCACGGCGCATCTCGCTCGAAGGCGGCAGAGAAAGCTTTTCCCGGCCTTTCTGCGGGGAGGGGGCTGGGCTTCCCCTTGCGCCGCGCTGCTGGGCTTCGGGGGAGCAGCCCGGCCACACAGCCCGACCCAGCCGGGGACCCCGACCCATGCAGGCTCCCCTCACGGGCGGGCCCCCTCCCCGGTGCAGCCACGGAAGGGACTCGGGGGGGCGTTCAGGGCCTGCACAGCAGCAGTTGCGGGAATGAAGAGGGGTCCCGCGAAGAAGCCCCCTTGCCCCGATCGCCTGCCTCGGCTGTGCGGAGGGAAACGGAGGCCGGCCTGGTCCCTGCAGAGGGCGGACTGCCACGCGTGGGCAGCCGTGGCCTGTTGCTCCGGGGCCAGGCTGGGAGAGGTGCAGCCCTGGCTTGGGTCGGGGCACGGGGCGAGGCGTGGCCAGCGCGGGCCCCTCCTGGGCTGCCCCGGAGGGGGGTGAATGCGGCATCCGGAGGCTTCTCGGGGGGCGTACAACCGGCCTCCCCGGCATGTACGGCGGTCGCCTTCCTGCCAGGCCCGGCTGCCTAGCAAGGAGCCCTGCCTGCCAGCCCTCTGCTTGTGCACAGAGAAGCCCGGGTCGTGCCCCCTGTTCCCGGCCTACGTGAGGGAGCCGTGCGAGAAGTTCTGCACACGCGACCAGGACTGCCCGGGGGCCCTCAAGTGCTGCTCCATGATGTGCTCCATGGTCTGCCTGAAGCCCTTCCCAGGTGAGCGGGGCGCATGCACCTGGCTCTGGCGAAGGACCGGGGGGCGAGGGGTCCAGGGCAGGTGCAGGGCTGTGCCGTCCGAAGGGGGGCCTCCTGCTCCTGCATCCGCATGGGGTGGGGGTCCCCTCCGTCCGTCGCTGGGGAGGCGCCTGAGGGTGCCCACAGGGGCACTCCTCTTTGGGGCGGTCAGCGTGGCCAGCAGCTCCGAGTGGCCCAAGAAGCCAGCGGGCCGGCAGGCAGCGACACGACTCGGTGCGCCTCAGGAAGGAAAGCCTCGGGGGCTGAGGGACCGGCGCGGCCCGGCCGCCTGCCTTCTGCTCCCTCCGAAGAGGCACCGAGAGGAAGCAGGATTCTGCAAGGGGCCCAGCAGGCGGCTGCTAAAAATGAAGCTGTTTCTTCTGGCCTTTGCCGCCAACCATTCAAGTGACACCCACCAAGTTCAGATCCCATATTGGGACTCGCCCGCCAAAGTTTAAGCCATATTTCACAGGCAGCCTGTCGGGACTCCGAGCTTGTTGAGTTCTGGTCCTGTGCCAAGAGATCGGCTGTCAGATCCAGATTCTCTGCACATGCCTAGAGACACTCTCTTATTTGTCCTGCCACACAGCTGCCAGGGCCATAATGGCTCGGCCCCCTGCCCATGCCACGGTGCCCTGCAGCCGCAGAGGCCGGCTGCCTCCCGAAGCTCATTGGGAGACTCGCAGGGCCCCGTCCCCTTCCCTTGTGTGGTGGCACTCTCTTCTTCCCTCAGACGAGCCGCAGCCATGATGCAGCAGCAGGAAGCACCCAGCCAGAGCGGCTTGTGCGCCCGATCGCTGACTGGACCCAGGGCCACGGAGGAGGCCGGCTTGTTCCCAAGCATGCAAGTCCTGCCCCCTGCGCTCCCCCCCCCCCCCGCAATAAAGGCAGCAGCTTCTCTCAATGCTGCTCCGGAGCTTTGTGGCCCGTCTCCTTCTGGATCTGCGCTGGCCGGAGGCAGCTGAGGCGAGGCTTCTCCTGCACACCCTGGGACTGCACGGAGGAGTCGCGGGCAGAGGCCGGCTCCGGCCCCCCTGGGCTGGGGCCACGCCAGGGTTCCTTCTGGGTGGTGCCACGCCGGGCTCACCGGCCTGAAACGTGACTCTCCCCCAAGCCGCCCTCCGTGCTCCTTCCTGCCACTGCCGCACATCCTCCGGCCTGTTCCAGTTGGCGCCCTGCAAGCATCTCTCGGTGTGCTGAACCTGCGGCGCTGCCCTGGGGCCGAGCAGAGTGGTCGCTGGGGCTGAGAGGGTGGGGGGGGCTCCTGCTGGGCCCCCGCAGTTAGTGCCCATCAATCATGGCTGAGCTAGGGCAGCCCCGTGCCTCCGTGCCCCCCAAAACGGCCTGTCCTGGGTAGGACTCGGACCAATTCCATCTCTACAGCAAGGTGCAGTTTTGTTGGTACCCTGTCCACTCCGGGGGGTGGGGGGGTATTCCTTCCAAGGATGTTCACAACGGCCCTCACTTCACAGCCATTTTAGAAACAGAGCATAGAAACTGAGCGAGTCCAAAGGGGTCTGACAGGCCATCTAGTCTGACCCTCTGCCGGCCGGCCCCACTCACGACACGCCTACTGTTATCTTCCCTCTCAGTCTTCCGGGCAGCATCCCAGGGAGCACCAGGGGAGCAGGGCGGCTCCTCACTCTGTCAGCTGTGACCCGGAGCCAAGCCCAGCTCGCCACGGCTGCCGCGGCCCCTCGGCTGGTGCTCTGGAGCCCAGTGGAGGAGCGGAGGCACCTGCTCCAGGGTGCCCACTCCGTGCCCAGGCCAAAACGAGAGAGCGGGTCCTCGGCTGCTCCCACTTGCGCAGGAGCAGCAGCCAGGGGATCGACCGAGCCACGGTGCCCTCCTCCCAGGGCCACCCACCCACTCCTGCCCCAGGGAAGGCGCCGAGGGCAGGGGGTGGGGAGCAGGAGGGCTCTGAGGACCGTGCCAAACACAGCCGCCCGTGCCTCTCTGCCTGGCCGCTCTGCGACGGCGGTTCTGATCTCAGTAAGACGATGAGTTGTTTCCCCGCTGGAGAGAACAACAAGCCGTGGCGGCACTGGGAAAGATCCTTGCTCCTCAATACCCAGCACAGCACACTTCAATTCCCCCCAGGGGTTTGGGCAACGGGGCAAGCCAAAAGGCACGAAACACTATGGCCTGCCACAACATGCAGGCACACCCAGCTCGTCCCGCCGCGGATCTTCCGGCACTCCTCCCATCGGCGTGAGCTTTCCTTGGTTTCTCGGAGGCAGTCTTCCGGACGTTGCTGTTCTGGTAGAACTCTCTTGTGTCCGCCTGTCGTTGTCCTCTTCCATCTGCTTGCGCGGCGTGACGGGCAGGACGCCGTGAGGGTTTTTGTTTGGTTCCGAATGAGCACCGCCCGCCTCTCCATCTGCCCCTCGGCACGGACTGGAAATGGAGAAGGGCTTTGATTTTAAAGGGCCGTTTCCCCGGTCAAACGCCACCTGCTGCCCCCCTGCCTTTGAGCACGTGTGAAACACACGACCAGGGTTTCAAGAGTGGAAGCCGCACTTCATTCACTGCATGCGCTCCAGGAGCAGCAGGTGAGATGTGCATGAGTCCTGCAACAGCCTCCCCGACTAACAGAGGGACGCCGGCTGGGGACGCGTGAGGAACCTCAGGGTGGGGACGCTTCGGACCCCCTGGCCTTGGCGCCCTGGGCTCTTGCCTGCTTTGCAGTGGCCCCGGGTCCAAATTCCCGTGAGCTGGCCTAGCTTTTGGGAGATACTCCCCAAGAATTACGCCCTGGGCACTGTACAAGCGGTGCCCCGTCACGCACACACACACCACCCTGTGAACACTGCACCTGATGTGGAAGGTCGCTGGTTGCACAACCTTTGCTTGCCAACTTCCTCTTGTTCTCATCGCCACAAGATCTGGCTGAGAGCAACAGGAGGTCCACAAATGCCGGCGGGACGGATGCTCATCCCAACCCAAGCTCCGGTATAAATCCATCACCGGAAGAATGGGGAAATGTTAGCAGGACAACAACAGAAACCAGGAACTGGCCGGTTAGCAGTGGAAGGCCGGCACATGAACACGGAAATCTGCAACATTCATTTGCTTGCTGCTTTTGGGTACCATTCACAGCTATCAAAGCCCTCAGAGCAGTTTACAGTGAAGCAAATATAGCAGCAGGAGGCTTTCGGAGACATGCGGCTACGCAGCCAATGAACAGGGGGCTGGAGCTCCCCCGTGAGGAGCAACCAGGACTCCTGGGACCGCTCAGCTCAGAAGAGGGAGGGCTGGGGAGGCACGAGGGGGTTTGAAATAATGCCTGGTGTGGAGGAAGGGGGGGGGCATCCTTCTCCTTCTCCCCTAACCCTCGAACCCAAAGGGGTCCTCCCGGGAAGCTGGTTGTGGGAGGTTTAGGGAGAGAAAAGGAGGCCGTCCTGCACACAGCCCATAGTTGGAGGGTGGAAGTCTCTACCCCTGGAAGTGGTGCTGGGAGGAGGCTCTCGGGGGCTACTAGCCCTGCTGGCCGTCTGCCATCTTCTTTGGCAGAGGCGGCCTGCCTGCATGCACCAGGGGCTGAGGAGCTGGGCAGGAGGGGGTCTTGCAAGCATCCTGCTGGAGGGATCCCGGGGGCAGCTGGTGGACCTCTGGGTATGGAGCGCTGGACCGGTTGGACCCCCGGCCTAACCAGCAGGGCCTCTCTTCTGTTCTGAGGCTCATAGAAACATAGAAACAGAGCGAGTCTGAAGGGGTCTCCCGGGCCATCTAGACTGACCTCTGGCACCAGCCAGCTCCGCTCACGACATGCCCACCATGTGCACGTCCATGTGGCTCCTTCAAGTCAGGGCTGGGTCAGCAGCGGGCAGGGATCTGTCTGCCCCTCCCCAGGCCAGCTGCGTGCTCTGAAGGGCTGCTGTGGCGCCTGCCCCAGAGATGGCCACTTTGCCCTCAAGACCCACAGCAAGGAGACCCGTGCCCACTCGCCCCCGCCCACCTGCTCCTGCTGTGGCTGGCCGAGCGGAAGGCCGTCTGAGCTGAGCTGCACGGATGCCTGGCTTCGTTCTGGCCCCACACCGGGGCCCTTCTTGGTCAGGCTCAGCAAGTGCAGGCGGAGGCCTCTGAAGGAGAGTCCCTGGATCCCTCCCACACCCGCTCGGGAGCCGACCTCGAGGGGGGCCCGTATTCCCGGTGGGAATCTGCCGGGGTGCCTCCTGAAACGATGCCACGCCGTTTCCAGCACCGTCTGACTTGGTTTTTCTTTCCTGCTGGATCATTTTAGATGCCCCCCCCCCCCACCGTTTTGCTTCACCACAAACGCAACTCTAGGCCTGTCCAATGCAGCGGGGTGGGGGGGGGCAGTTCCTGCATTCAGCATTTGCTAGACATGCAGAAGGGAACCGGGGGGGGGGGGGCAGAGCCGCTGAGCTTCGGGCGGTCTGCCTGCATCGCCCTCGTGCAAGCTGGTGGCCCCGTCCGTTCTCAGCTGGGCAAAACTTCCACTTTGGGGGGAGCTTTCTTCCCCCCGATAGCTTCCTTGACTGTGTGTGTTAACCAGGCGGGGGCTTTCTGGGTCTTGGTGCTTCCTTTTTTCACTTAATGGTTTGCACAGTAGTGTTTTCACAATAGTGTTTTTATCTCCGAGCGCTTGAAGCAATTTAAACTACCGTATTTTTTGCTCTATAAGACTCACTTTTCCCCCCCTCAAAAGTAAGGGGAAATGTCTGTGCATCTTGGAGAGCGAATATGTGTGCGCAGTAAGTCTGTCAGATGTGCAGCCCATGGGGAAGGGATGGGGAATGTGCCTGTGATTTTGTGCCCATTTGATTCAGAATATTTTTTTTCTTGTTTTCCTCCTCTAAAAACTAGGTGCGTCTTATGGTCAGGTGCGTCTTATAGAGCGAAAAATACAGTACTTGGTTCCCTCTTCAGCTTCTTCACCACCAGTTCCCTCATTTTTGAGCAGTCCCGTGTTTTAAAGTCGAGCGTGACCACCTTTGACCCCTCCAGCCGTCCCCCACAGAACCGTCTATTACTCTCGACACCGGCGGGGCACCGTCCCCTGAAGGCTCAGCATTTCCACCCTGCACCATGTCCTGGGGAACCACCTCGCCCTGAATCCAGGGCTGCCTCCCCTCTGGCTGGTCGCACGACCACCAAGCAACGGCTCTTGGCAGCCTCGTTTGGGCCATCGTGAGACGCAGCCGTTGTCAGAAACGGCATGTGCTCTTACCCAGTCCGGGTGTGGGCAGTGGAAGTCCCGCCACGATGGCACTCCTTGGTTGGCGGCCTCCTGGATGTCACGTCCCACCTCAAGGCCACCCTGCATTCTGGTCCGGGGCCTTCGCGTGCACACGCCCTCACCTTCCGAGGAAGGGGCCCTACTGCGGGGCCATTTCCCTCCTCCTCTTCCTCCTCCCTCGAGGTGCCCCCTTTCTCCGTGACTGTAGAGGAACTGCTGCATAGGAGGTGGGATGCTGCCAGTGGCCCCTGGGGGTCCCGCCCTCCACTCTGCCCACCCCCTTTGCTTCTCCAGGCCAGCAGCCTCGGCTTTACGGGAGCCAATTCGTTCCCAGAGCCAGGAGCCCGTGGCTCCCAGCACACACCCAGGACTTGCCCAGCTGGCAGAGGGCCGTGCGAGTGGCACTCGGGGCCACGCACCGGGTGGCCCCCACCCGCTGGCATTCTACCTGAAGTGGCATAAGTGGTTCATTCACCGGCAAAACCCGAGGGATTCCGGATCTTATCAAGCCCCTCGTTTATCCTAGTGGAGAGGCGGCCCTTGTGCCCTCCCCGACCGACCAGCAAAGGGCACCCAGTCCCCGGCCGTTGCATCTCCTGTGGGCCGAGATGCTTCGCCAGCTGGGCTCCTTGCACCCAGAGCCAGCTCCGCGAGGAGCAAGCAGCCAGGGCAGCAAGCCGCAGCCGCCCTGGGTTCTCTCGGGGCATCCCTGTCAGCCAGGCCCCGATGCTGGAGCCAGGGGCACACACGGCTTCCCGCTCTGCCAGACCCGCCCAGGCAGCCCCTGCTCTCTTCAAGGGAAAGCGCCCGAGGTGCCCAGCGCCCTCTGCACATGCACCTGGGCCCTGCAGTAGGGCCAAGGGGCGTGTCTGCACCACATACGCAGGAGCCGGGCCCGGGCCCAGCGGGAGGGTTCTTTGGGCATGGCTGGGAGGGCGCCTCCCACGCCTGGGGATCTCTGGGGGGGGGGGGCGTTTGGGCTGAAGGCAGAAGCCATATGGGCCAGACCCCAAAGCCATGCCCTGGCCCCTCTGTGAGCACAAGGACGCGGCCGAGGCTTTCCCCGCACAGGGTGGGTGCTAGAAGCACAGCAGGGACTGCTGCAGGGGAGGGCTAGCCCCAGGGGTGGCAGGAGTATACAAGGGGGGGACAGGCCCTCCCACACAGCTACTGAGGAGTCAGGCCAGGCCAGGCTCCCGGCAGAGCGGCCACCGGGCCAGGCGATGGGGAAGCAGCAGCCGCTGCGTCACCCAGGCTCCCTGGAAGCCGGCAGAATCCGGCACGGCCTCCGCTTCCCCACCCGGGATCAGCCCCCCCGCCCCCGGACACAACCAGGCACCACTGCACTGCCAAGTGACTATAAAAATATATTTCAGGAAAGCGCGGGAAGGCTGAGGAGCAATACAGGCAAAGCGACTACTAGTGACGGCAAAGCGGAAGTTCGGCGCGGGTTCCGGCGGCTGGTGCTGCAGGCGCGCCGATGGAGGAGCTGCTGGCCTCCGCGAGGCTCTTCGGTGGCAGAAGCGGGAGTCGGCTGGCTTCAAGCTTTTCCAGAAGGGCGGTGCGCATCACTGAACATGTGCCGTTCTGGATCGAATGCTGCTGGAAGGGGGAGGGCACCCAGAGGCATGTGCGCTCGCGCTCTCTCTCTCACACACACACACAAACTTCTGATGCAGTGAATCTGCGTGTTCGCGGCATTGCGACCCCAGCAGTCTGTCCCCAGGAGAACGCGGGCGTCTGGTGCTCCATTTATCTGTGCGACGAATCTGCTACGGTTCGCCTCGGAGGGCCCTCCGTGTGAATTCTGCTCACAGCGAGACTCTGCGCCCAGTGCTCCGAGCGGACCCGCACGTGCGAGGGAGCGCCGCCTCCTGCGCCCGGCTGATCTGCGCACTCCCACCGCCTTGGCCCCGCTGCCCGCTTTCTGCGGAAACGGCTTCCAGGGAGGCGGCCCCGGGGACCAAGAGCAGGGCTGCCGGGGCCTCCTGCGGCCCCTCTCCCCACGTCCCGGAAGATGGAAGAGCCCCTTCCGTGCCGCCCCCCGGCCAGAGGAGAAGCTGCAGCTGCGGAACCGAGGGGGGTGCTGGATCTCGCCCTGCGGGGCAGCGGGGAGCCAAGGCAACGCTTCTCTGCCCCCGGCTAGGCTGGTGCACCTGCAAAGGGAGGGACCGTCCTCAGAGCAGGGCCAGCCCAACTCCTCCCCGGAGCGTGTGGGGACATGCGACACCTGAGCCCCAGTGGCGGGAGCGAGAGGGGTGGCTGCTTTGGGCGCCCTTCAAAGGGCTGCCTGGCTGCTGGGGGGCGGGCGAAGGAGGAGAGGGGGCCTGGGAGTGGGGCCATCCCAAGACTCCGCGATGCGAGAAGTGGAGGCGCTCACCTCGGGGCCAGTCTCCGGGAAGAGCCGAGCGGTGCAGCTGGCGGGAGGGCACGCGAGGCGGGGGAGCCCCTCAGGCGAGCCCCACGAGGCCTCAGCAGAGGGGGCGGCCAGGGCAGGGCCCGTCCCGTGCACATGCGCCCCCTTTCACCCTCACCCACGCAGCCGTGCCAGCGGCCACTGGTGCTCCGAATGGCCACTGGGCCGAAGGGCCCCCGGGTCGGAGCCAGGCCTGGCGCAGCGGGCGTCTGGCCCCGGCCCCCGCCACCCTTCCAGCGCCCAGCCCCTGTCCCGTTTGGGTCCGGCCGGCCGGCCGGCCGGGCGGAAGGCACTCACGGGGGAAGCTGCAGGTCTTGAAGCACTCTTCCTCGGTCTCGAAATTGTTTCTGTTCCCGCCGCAGCCCCCGTAGATGAACTGCTCGCACTTCTGGGAGGAGGCGTTGTAGAAGTAGCGTGGGAACATCGCCTTGCAGTTCCCGCAGACGGAAGGCAGCTGGCAGAAGTCTGTGGCCCCGGAGAGAGGGGGGGCCGTGAGGCAGGCCCTCGGTGGGGGGAGAGCAGCCGCAGCCCCGACCCTCACCGGCAGCCCTCGCCCCGTGGGGCGCCCTGGCCCTGGCCCGAGCCGCGCCCGCCGCCGCCGCCCAGCACGGGTGGGGGCTCGGGGGGTCGCTCTGGCCGGGTGCTCGTCGTGGGCAGAGGTCCCCCGCCTGGACACAGGCGGACTGGCTCTGCAACGGCACGGGGGACTAATGCCGAGAAGGTGCCGCCCCCGCGTGCCAATGGTCCCGGCCGGAGCACGCCCACACCCCGCCCCACCCGGCCACAGGTGGCCTCTGGGTCTATGGGGCAGCACGCTCTGGGACGCCTGCGGGGGGGGGCTGTCCCTCGGCTCCAGGCATGCGGTTCGGCCCTCCTTGCTCCACGGCACCTCCCAAAATCCACCTTCGTAAGCGACCGTGCAAAGCGTCAGGGCACATTCGGTGGATTCTTCCCCTCTGGGCGCTGCCTTTAGGAACACGCTGACATGACGTGGCCCCCGTGGTCCCGAGAGGCGAGCTGGTTTCAGGCAACGCCCACGCAGGCCTGCACTCCTGGAAGCGCCGGGCCGGGATGGGCGCTCCCTGGGCGTCGGGGAAGGCTGGGACTGAGCCGCCGGGGCTGGCGTCACCGGGCCGCCCGCATGCCTGCCGTGCCGCCGTGCCTTGTGTCAACCGCACCTGGCCCAGCCCCAGACACGGCGGCACAGGACACGTGAGCTGAGCGACACTGAAGGCGCAGCGGCGGCCTCCAGCCTCGGCTTCCCTCTCTCCCCAGGACTTGGGCGCCCATGCCTCTTCCCCGAACGTGCAGGGCTCGGCGCAGGCCGCCTCGGTCCTCGTGGGGCGGAGTGAGGCCTGTGGGGGGCCAGGTGCCGTGCGGGCGATTGCAGGGACCCTGGTGGTGTTGCAGCCACAAGTTCCCAGCCGCCCGGCCTGCTCAGGCGCTACGTGGGGGCCCTCTTGCTGCCCCCGTCTGGCTCCAGAGCATGGACTTTAAGGGAGGGGAGGCGGGACGCCCTGCGGTCCGTCTCCCAGAAGGACCTGCGAGGCAGCTGGCTTCCTCCTCTCTGGGTCTCTCGCCACCACCCACCCTGAACACCAGATCCGCTCCCAGCAGCTCCGCACTGCTGAACTGGGAGGCTGGGCAGTGCTCTGGGGACTGAATGTGAGGCTCTGCTGTTGTAGAAGACTTCAGCAATGCACCGTGTGTGGGACGCTGTTAATATTATTTTCTAAAAAAACCCTAAAGACCTCTAAAGGCTACAATTATTCAGTTACTGCTGGAGAATTCCCCCCCCCCTTTTGATTCCCCCGCCAAGAGCTAGTGGGGCACCGTGGCAAGACTGCTGGGCGGGGGGCGGGAGATCCCAGCCTGGGCCCAGGCAACCAAAGCGCGCCCTGGGCCAGCCCCCGACCTGCAGCCCAGCCTGCCTCACAGGGTCGTGAGGACTGAGAAGGCGACACGGGCCACCGGGAGTTCCTCGTGGGAGGAAAGATGGCTCTCTCGCCGAGCCGTGTGGCTTTCAGCAGCCAAGCCGGGCCAAGCGCACCCAAGGCACCGAGGGCCCCAGAGGACTCACGCCAACCAGCCGAGACCCTCGCGGGGCCCTCCCCTCCTTCTTCAGGGTAAGCGGCGCTCCCTCGTGCACTAACGCCATGCTGCCCAGGCGGGCCTGCCCCCGCTGGGCCCCTTGCTCCCTGGCCAGCGTGGGTGCCCCTGATGAAGCAGGCCCGGAGCATTCCTCTCTCCCTCGCCTGGAGGCCACCCGGGGCCAGTGCAGCAGGCCTTTCTCCCACTCCCGGGGGAGCGCCAAGAGAACCCGCTCGCCCCTCTTTCTGCAGAAGGCAGCAAGCAGGGCGGGGGCGGGGGAGGCACCCCCCGCCACGCAGGCCGCTTGGCAAAGGCGGGCCACCTTCTCTGGCCCCAGCAGCACAACGCACACTCAGGTGTCAGGTGCTGCTCTTTCGGAAACTCTGCGCCTTCACCGCCCCCAGCAAGAGGGCCGCGCGCTCACAGGGCCGAGACGCGGATCGGTCGCAACAGCCTCTCCCCAGGAGTCTGGGGGGCTTCCTTCCCCAGAAGGGTAACCGGTGCAAAGGACTGGCCCCAAGAGCTTGAGAAGAAGGGGCGGAGGGAGGGCTTCCAGAAGAGCCCACCCACCCTGGCCAGAGGCCAGCGGGGGCGGCAGGGGGTGGCTGTTCCGCTCACTCACCCAAGATGGCTTCCTGGCACACGTAGCCGCAGTCGCCCGGGCAGCACTTCTGGGCGCCCGGGCAGTGGGCATCCTGGTCGCAGGTGGAGCAGGACTGGTTCTGGAGGCAGGCGCCGCAGTCCTTCAGGTCAAAGACGTCTGCCAGGGGGGGCACGTTGTAGCAGTAGCCGTCCTTGGCTGCAAAGCAAGGGGCACAGCCGGTGCACACGGAGGCAAGCGTGGTGGTCGGGCCGGGACCCCCTGCGGAGCCCCGTGAGCAGCTGGGCCTAGGCCAGGGGACGTCTTCTAGCCTAAGCACCCCTCCCCCGTCATAGGCATGTGGGGGCAGCTGGGGGACGGCTCCCAGCACAAGGGGGTATCTAGGCAAGGGCAAGAGAAACCGGGTTTCAAAGGGCCAGCAGGTGAGCTGGACAGTCGCTCTCCACCGATATAACCTACCTCGCAGGGTTGTTGTGAGGACTGAAAGGGGAGGGGCACCACTTGCGCCACCCTGAGCTCACGGGTTCCTGCGAGCGCAGGAATAGGAAGCGCTCCTTTGGGATTTCACGATATTACGCAGCGTCGAGGCTCATTACTCAGGCAAGCGATCTGGGGCAGGCACCTGCGCGCTGAGGGCCGCCAGGCCTCCGCCCTCTCCCGGCTGCCCTGGGGCTGAGCGCGGTGGCCGGAGCCGGCCCGGGTGCAGCTCCGCTGCTCCAGACGCGGCCAAGGCTCATCCGGCTCCCGCGGGGCGTTGCGCGCGCTCCCCACACATCCGGATGCGCCGAGTTGCGCGGCCCCACTGGGAGCCCCGGCGGCGGCCCTCCGAAGCGCGGCGGCTCCTTCGCAAGCGCTCCCAGGCGGCGCGGGGCTCAGGATCGCCCCCGGACGGTGCCCCGGCAGCCAACCTGCGGGGTCGCACCGGCGCCCCTCCCGGGGCCCTGGGGCACGAGGGCGGTCTCCGGCCGCTTGGACTCCGATTCCCAGCAGCCCCCGCCACCGGTCGGGAATGCTGGGAGCTGAGGGCCGGGGCGCCGCGAGCCCTCCCCGCGCGAGCTCGGCGCCGGGGGGCGGCGGCGGGATGCGCGCCCCGCTCGACTCACCTCTGCCCGTGGGGCCGGCGGCGGAGGCGGGCAGCCGGGCCGCGAGGGCGAGCGCGGCCAGGGCCACGAGGGGGGCGCTCGCCTTCATGCTGTGCGGAGCCGCGTCTGAGCGCGGCCGGCCGCGCAGCCGCGATTTAAGAGGCGCGCGGGCGGGGCCGGCGGCGGGGATGCGCCCGGGCTTGCCCCGCCTGCTCCGGCGGCGCGGAGTCCCCTAATCCCGCGCCCAGCCCAGGCGACGTGTCCCCAAACTATGGGGAGGCGTAACCGGGCGCACCCGGGCGCAGGGAGACCAGTCGGACGGGAGCCGGCCGTGCGTGCCGCTCGGCCCCGCCGGCCAGGGGCCTGGGCTCCCGCCCGGCCGCCGTGGGCGAGCGGCGCCGGCGCCGGAGGGAGCCCCGACGGGGCCGCGGACGCCACCGGCGCGCCCCGCTGCCCGCTAGCCGGGCGTGGAGTCAGGGCGCCCAAGCGCCTTCGCGACGAGCTGGGCTGCCTCGCCCGCCTCTCGCGCGGCCTTTTCCCCGCGCCAGCGCCGCCGCCTCCGCCAAAGCGCGCTGCCCGGCGCGAGCGGTGCCGAAAGCCCCAGCCGTGCGCCCAGCAGCCCGCGCCGGAGCCTGGAGCAGGGAGCCGGGCTTCGGCCCAGGCCCGGGCGCAGCGCCGGATCTGCCACCCGCGCGTGGCGCGTGGCTTGCGCCCCTCGGGAGGGGGAGCGGGCGGCGGCGGCGGCGGCTGGCACCGCGCCCCGGGAGAGGCGCCGTCTCCCCGCGAGCCTGGCTCCGGGGATGAGGCCGACGACCGGGCAGGCCCCCGAGGAAGGCCTGGGGGGACGCAGCGCCGCCCAGGCGCAACCGGGGGCTGGCGGGCGAGGGTGGCCGATCGGTCGTGTGCACGGGAGGCGCAGGCGCGGCGGCGCTGCCCGGTTCCCGGCCTCTGGCATTTGGCACAACCCATCCGTAAAAGCCATCCTGCGATGAAGCGCCGTGCGCGGAGGACGCCTCTTGCTGTGTGCAGGAGCTGCGCAACTGCCGCCTGCGTTGCACACGGATCTCCAGAGTCCGACTGCCTCCCTTGACCTGCGCTCCTGCTTTTCCTCCCACAAGCAGTGGCACGGGAGAGGCCTGGAACATCGTCACGGATATTCCCCATTAGCTTCTGTGAGAACCGACATCTCACGGGCGTGTGATTTCTGTGGGAACATGCTGTTCTCTCCGGCATTGTACCTTGCCTGCACTGACAGCTTTGAGAAGGGGATAATTTATTTGCAAGGAGCCTTGCCAGCCCCTTGGGGTTCCTTTTCAATGGAAGAACGTGGAGCATTAGTACTAATTTCGGGTTTGTTGCATTTCTTCCTCCGCGTGTTCCTGTTGTGCGGAGCCCAAGGCAGCTCCTTTCTCCTCTCCGCTTTGTCCGCACAAGAGCAACGCTGCGACAGGTCAATGACTGACCCGAAGCCCCCAGGAGCCTCGTGGCCCCGTGGGGGTTAGAAGCCAGGTCTCATAAGTCCCAGTGTAGCACTCTAACCACTAGGTCAACTGGCTCCCCAATACCTCAATCAACCCCCCCTCCTTTATTTTCACAAAACCGCTGAAGGTCATTAGGATCAGTGGCTGGCCCAAGGTCGCCCTATGGATAAACAGCGATTCAACCCAAATAGTCCCACTCTTGGGCAATGAGGCCTTCCAGTGCCCCCACCTTCTGCAACCCAGTGGCCCAGGTCTATTGGATGGCAACTTCCAACAGTCCCAGTCCGCACGGCTAGTGGCCACAGGGGCTGGCCATCCTTGCATGGGAGCCGCAGTCCAACAGATCAGAAGCACCAGACTCGGGGAGAGTGGCCACCCCGAGTTGGCTTTGCAGCGGCTGCTCCTGCCCCGGATCCCCGGGACTGGCGGGCTAACCTCTCGCAACCCCGGCGGTGTTTTTAGTGTCTGTAGGAGTGCCGCCATCCCTCACCAGAGGTTACTAGTCAGCCTGTTTGTGAATGGTTTGTTTTCATACTGTTTTAATCCCGTGCCTGCGTTGCTGTTTCCACGTTGCACTGCGGGAATTGGGTGGAATGTTTTTCCTTCCATCCACCTGGATTTCAAAGCATGCCTCTGCCAAGCAAGCAGCAGGGTCACTGTGGGGTAGAGGGCTCCCCGGATCGATGAAGGGAACGGCTTGGCTTGCTTCAACTTCGTGGCTTCACCTGACGTTAAAACGAGGAGGGGCAAAGGCCAAACACCGCTTGGCAGCTGGAAAATGGGGGGGGGGGCGGCCGGGAAGGGCAGCATCAGTTTGCGCCTAGGATTCTGCAAGTAGCCAGTGGAGGTGGTGGCTGCCCCTTTGCAGGTAGGGGCAGTCCAAGGCCAAGCCTCCACACCCCGGCCCTCCCCTGGCCCTGGGGACATAGCATAGAACCAGAGCGAGCCAGAAGGGGCCGCCCGGGCCATCTAGTCTGACCCCCGGGCCCAGCCGGCTCCGCTCAGGGCATCCCTACCATGTGCATGTCCAGCCTGTCCTCGAACACGGGCCGCAGCAGACCCTGGAGCCTCGGTTTTCCTTCTGGAGGAGGTGCCTCAGCCTGCAGCAGCCGCGGACCTTCTGGGGCCCTTGGAGGAGAGCGATCGGTCCGTTTGGCTTCAGCAGAGACTCCACGGGGCATCCTCCGGAGGCCACTGTTGGGAGCTGGACAGGGAGCGCGCCTTCCTGGCTCTTGGCCAGGCCTCATGGCCCTCGGCCGCACTGGCCAAAGCATCCTGATGGGCTGACCCTGGAAGCTGGGAGTCGGGGCATGGTGCTGGTGGTGCCCCTGCTTCCGCCTGCAATTCTGGAGGGCAGTGCAGCCTGGCCTGGGACGCCATAGGGCTCTGCTCCGCGCTGCCCCTCAGCTGTTTATCCTCAGTGAGGCCGGGGCTCGGAGCACGTTGTCTCCAAAATGGATGTGGGCCCTCAGATCAGTCAAGATGGGGCTCTGCGGGCCGGTCAGCAGTTGCTCAGCAGGCCAAGGCCGGCCTTTTGGGCTCAGGCTGCCCTCCAGGGAGGAGCTTCTCGGGCTGCGAGTGCCCTTCGGCCCGGGCTCGTCCTCAGGGGCCTGGCAGCCGGTGGCAGAAGCCGCTGGGGGACACCTGTGGGCGAACAAAGGGGCAGGAGCCATTCCTGTTTTCAGTCCTGCGCTAAACTTGTTCTGGCAACTCTGCGCACCGGAAGGAGCATGTGCCAAAGGCACATGGATGCACACGCGGAATAATCGTCGCTTATTGGGCAGTGGTGTGTGGCACCGGCTCCTGGCAGACACAAACAGCCCGCATGCCATGTGTAGCTTTTAGTATATATAATTTACATATTATCATCGCTATCCTTTTATGTTTTTCTTTTTTGTTTATTAATATAATAATAATGAACATAATTAAACATTGCTAATAAACAGTACTATTACTATTTAAACATTACTAATGAACATGATTAAACAATACAATAATCACAGTGTTCCCACCCCCAAGACCAACAAATCCTGCCACTTAAGGTCAGATCACTCATTCACTCAGGTTGCCCCCCTCCCTCTCCCCTTCCCGACTCTTGTGATGGCTCACACCCCTTCCCTTTTATTAGGACATATTCAGTCAGCGGTCCCCAAATATTTTCAAGATTATATTTGCTTATCCAGCGTTTTTTCCATTTAATGTAGCAAGTGATCTTATCATTAATGGCAACACTGCAGGCTTTCCTCGTATGTCCGACTGGGACGGTGCAACTCGGTGTCCTGCACCAGCAGAGCGTTGGACCGCACTCCTTCTGGCCCCCTCCCGCTCTCCTATCCTAGAGTCCCATGAGAGTAACATGTTAACATCGTGGGACTTCGGCTTCACGATTCCGTTCCTCTTTTCTGTACCGCGCCAGGATGCTCAGTGACGGGGCTGTGCTTTTCAGCATGACTGTGCCCCAAGCAGCGGGCTTCTGCGCCCACTTTCGGTCTCGTGCGCCCTCCGCCGAGCCGCTTTGCCCGCGGCATCCTGGGCGGACCCGCCGGGGGGCCTGCGGGATCGCGTGGCTTGGCCAGGCCTTCCCCAGCGCGGCGGAGTCCCTGTTCTCGGTCCTCGCGGCCGCCCAGGGGCGGGGGCCCTGCTCCCCCAGGCTGGCCCTCGAGGGCAGAGCGGAGGGCACCGGCTTTGCTCGGCACCTGGGGTGGGGTGCCCGCTCCGCTCTCCAGCCTGTTAACGAAAGCGCACGTGCCCCCTGACCCGCTTGCACGGCCTTTTCCGTCCGCTCGGGCATCCAGCTGTCACGGTTCCACGCTCGCCGCGTCCGTGTCCCGGGACCACCGTCGGCTTTCTGTGCCGGGCACAGTGGCCTTCCCCGACCTGACGCCCTCCAGATGTCCTGGATGGCAGCTCCCAGCATCCCCGACCATTGGCTCTGTTCTGCTGGGTGGAGCGGTGGCACTGGAAGGCCAGCCCTTCGCGGGGGGAGACTGTGCAGACCAGGTGGCGAACCGCCCGCCCTGCTGCTGACCTCGCTCTGGGCTCCCTGGCCTACTGGCTCCACCAGGCCTGGCAGTGCGGGTGAAGAATGCCGCCTTGCTGGGCGCACCGGGCCAGCTCCCTCCACCTGGGCACCGCTTGCATAACCGGGATGATGCCTCTGAGGCTATCACAACACTCGGTGTGACACCTCCAAGAGGAAGCCACGGCCGGGCGCGTGCCGCCTCTGGCATGCCTCACCTCTCGGGGAGCAGGAGGTGACTGGCAGGTCTCGCCTTGCCCGGGGGTGCCAGGGCCAACGAGGAGGCGCGGGCAGCACAGCAGGTGCGCCCACTCCCTGCCCTCCAGGGACACCTGGGCCAGGTACGAGGCAGGGTGGCCTGGCTGGCCCCGTGGGTCAGGCAGGGGGTGACTGAGGCCAAGGTGGCGGCTCGTCAGCGCCCGGAATCCTCGCACGAAAGATGCAGGTTAGAGGCCTGAGGCAGGTTCGCACAACACTTGAACTCCAGGGGCTCCAACTCGCCAGGCGGCGGAAGGTGGCGGATGCCCCTTCCCCATTTCCCCTGCTGCCCAGGGAGGAGAAGGAAGCGGTGGGGGGGGAATGGAGTGGTGCCTGCCTGCCACAGGGGGGATGGCCAGGGCTCACTTGCCCGTGGGGCCTAGGGGGCGGTGTGCTGTGGACCCCAGTGCCATCCTGCTCATCTTCAGGAAGCCAGGGAGACCAGTGACAGCCCTGCAAGGAGCTGCCTGGGCACTGGGCCACTCACCAGGGAGTCCGCTTGGCCAGCGTGGCAGCCCGTTTTTGCCACTCTGGCCTCGGGGCTCTGTAGCCTTTGGCTTGGCTGAGGCTTCAGGTGCTCTCTGGGTTTGGACCACCAGCTAAGCCACAGCAGTTACATAAATTCTCAAACAAGCCACAACTGCCATGGCTGCCGGTGGTATAGACATTAATTAATTAAATGATTAAATGGAGGCTGTTTGGGATGGCTTATAAGCCCCTCCAGCAGCTGTGAGGGGTGTCCAGGCCCCCAGTGTCCCATTGCAGGCTGCCCCCACTGGTGGACAGCCACTCTCGGTCAGCGGCCACTTCAGGCCCCACTGGTCCCTGGCTGCACCTGTGTTGACACTCGGCACGAGACGGATCCCCACGGGATGGGCGCAGGTGAGCAGAGGTGTAGGCATCTGGGAGTGGCGCCCAGCCATTCCAGCGGGGCTGTCATCTCTCTAATTGCTGGGAGGGGCCGTGGCTGGCTCAGCGTGTGAGGGGGTGCCTGCATCCCTCGTGTGGGGAGCAGCAGCCTCTGTGATCAGGGAGCACTTCCCAGCTCGGCCCCTGCCTGCCGGATTCCCGCGGGAAGAAGAGAGGTGGCAGCGAGTCCACTGGGGGGGCACGAGCTGCCCTCAGGACAGTCTGGCCTCTGGGCAAAACCAGGGGGCTGCTTGGCCCCCCAAACCAGGCGGAGGTGGCCCGGAGGTCTGAAGGCCCCTGCCTCAGACCCGGCTCTTCCAGCCAGCCCTTCCGGAGTGATCTCCTTGTGGCTCGAGTGTGGACAGCAAAGGCCTGGGAGGGGGCCTCCCTTGGCTCCCCGCAGCACCAGGCCCTGCCCAGGGCTCAGGCTGGGGGCCGCTGCTCGCCTGCGTTGGTGGCAAGGCAGACGTGGGGCCTTCCAAAGTTGCAAGAGCAGCTCTGGAGCCGAGCGCTGATCCACACAGCGCAGGAAAGCTGCGTCGTGGTGCTTGCGGGAACTCCTGCCTTCACAAAATCCCACCGAGCTCCTGGTGAAGGGATGCAGTACTGCATGAAGCGGCATGTCTCGCTCTCCTGGGGTTCTTTGGGCTTCTGGAGACACGCGAGTGATGCTGGAGATGCGCCACAGAATCACAGAACAGCAGAGCTGGAGGGGGCCAGAGGGCCATCGGGCCACCCCCTGCTCTTGCAGGGCTCCTTGCAGATGGCTATCCAGCTGCCCCTCAAATGCCCCCAGGGTGGCTGAGCCCCACTGCTCAAACAGTTCGGGAGCCCTTCCTGATGCCCAGCCAGAGCCTGGGTCCCTGTGGATCGAGCCTGATGCTCCATGCCCTGCGCTCTGGAATGGTCAGGAAGGGGTCCTAGCCCTCCTCTCCGTGGCAACCCTTCATGGCCTGGCAGGGGGCTCCCTGCCTCCCCTCAGTCTTCCCTTCTTGAGGCCAAACATGGCCCATTCTCTCAGGCTCCCCTCGTGGGGCTTTGCTTCCAGGCCCCGGGTCACGGTCCCCTTCCTGCCCTCCCGGGAACCCTTCCCAGCTTGTCTCCATCTTTCTTCAACTGTTGTGCCCAGAACTGGACCCAGGACTGAAAATGGGACAAATGGACATTCATCTGAGCAGGATGATGGTGTAAATTGGTGTCCTACAACAGAAAGGGGTTGGACCCGATGACCTTCTTGACCCCTTCTAGCTCTACTACTTTAGGATTCCTTACTTAACCAGTGCTGAGTAGATGGGAGCTACTAATTCATGCTTAAATTAAAATTAAATTTAAAGAAATTAAAAGACACTTGCTCCTTGGGAGGAAAGCGATGGCAAATCTAGACAGCATAGTAAAAAGCAGAGACATCACCCTGCCAACAAAAGTGCATATAGTCAAGGCTGTGGTTTTCCCAGTTGCAATGTATGGCTGTGAAAGCTGGACCATAAGGAAGGCTGAGCGCCGAAGGATTGAGGCCTTTGAGTTGTGGTTCTGGAGGAGACTCCTGTGAGTCCCTTGGACCGCAAGGCGATCAAACCGGTCAGTCCTAGAGGAGAGCAACCCTGACTACTCTCTAGAAGGCCAGATAGTGAAGGTGAAACTCAAATACTTTGGTCACCTAATGAGAAGGAAGGACTCCCTGGAGAAGAGTCTAATGCTGAGCACTATAGATGGCAAAAGAAGAAGGGGACGGCAGAGGATGGGGTGGCTGGATGGAGGCACTGGGGCAGTGGGAGTGAGCTTACGTGGACTCCAGGGATGGTGGAGGACAGGAAGGCCTGAAGGAGTGTTGTCCATGGGGTCGCAATGGGTCAGACATGACTTTGCGACTAACAACAACAACTAACTCATGGGATTTGGAAGAGGTTGATTTAATCTCCACCTCGTCTCTGCACCGAAAGAATCACACCCAAGACAACTGGCAATAACAGAAACTGGAATTCTGAAAGGAAAACTCGGTTAAAACAACCCTAAAGCGCGTCCGCGCAGGGACCCGCCCGCGCAGCCCGACAGACCGGCTGCGCGCCCAGCCCGCCCGTATCGAGCGACGGCTGCCCGCCGGGAGGCGGACCGAGAGGGCCAGAAACGGCTCCCCGCCCCGCCCGCGCCAGCCGCTCTCCCCACCCCACGAGGGGCCGCGCTCCGCGTCCCCTGCGCTGCCTCGCGGTGAGCGCGGCGTCCCGGCCGGTGCGGAGGAGTTTCTGCGGGAAGGGAAGCGTGGGGGGGAAGGTCCAGGGGTCCTCAGGAGCCTCACCGACTCTTGGGGGCGGCTGGGAGCGCCACCCGCCACTCCACCGCCAGAGGCGCCCCGGGCAGCCTTTCCTGGGGTGGGGGTGCGCGAGCCCCCTTGTTCCCGTGCACGCAGCGTGCCGCGCGGCCGAGGCTGCGCCCGCGGGCGCGGGGGTGGCGATGACCCGGGCGGGGCGGAGGGCCGCGGACGCAGCGCTTCCCCAGGCTGGGGGCTGGAGCGGGGGGGCCCGGCGTGGAGCGCTGGTGGGGCTGCGACCCAGCGCGGGCGGCACCGAAAGCGGGCGGGGCGGGGGGGGAGAGGGAGAGGGAGGAGGAAACCGCCGTGCGCGCAGGGCGGCGGGCGCGGGGAGCGTCCTCGGCTCCGGAGGGCGGACGCGGCGCTCGCCGTGAAGCGCCCCCCCTTGCCCGCGGCGGCCCGCGGCCGGACCCACCGCCGAAGCGGCTTCTAGGCGCCCGCAGTCCGGCTGCTGCTGGCGTTGGGTCGCTTTGCAAGGAACCGCCTCGCGGACCGCGCTTCTTCGGGAATGGCCGCGCGGGCGGGGGGGTCCCTGCAGCCCGGCTTCGCCCGGGGATGCGGCCCTCACGGGCCAGCCCCTGCCCCTGCCCCCCCCCGCGCTGCGCTGCGGCCACCGGGCGAGAGCGGCTGGGCTGCGGCGGGACTGGCGCGGTCGCATTCCTGGGAGTGCCGCGCGTCACGCGGGAGCTGCTGCAGGCATTCCTGCCCGGCCCGCCCGAGTGTCGGCCGAGCCGCGCGTGGAGCGCCCAAGGCCGGAGCGGAGCGGAGCGGCGGCATTCCCAAGCAGCCCCAGTGCCCACGAACGAGTGGGCCGCGGCCCCTTTTGCTGCCCCACGATTCCACCAAATGGAAAACTTGGGCGTGACTCCCTTGGAGTGCCCTCTTCAGGTGAGCTGCTTGCTCCTGAGTGGCGCTGAGACTGCCCGCATCCCGAGGGTGACTCAGGACGGCTTTCCAGGGAATGTCGGCCGCGGCCGCCTTCATGTGACTGGAACAGCTCCGGGCCCGGAAGGAGCTGGCAGGGTGACAGGGTGGGGGCCGCTTGGGCTAGTCCCATGGCACACAGAGCCGCTTGATCCCCAGCCACAGATTCCAGCAGGTGATCACACCTGCTCTGAGTCACGGAGCCGCCCTTCTTAAACCCTTCGGAGAGTTTCAGCAGGAGGAGGCCCCGGGGTCCGCCGGAACCCTTTTGGCTGGTGCGGCCCGGGCTTCAGCGCTGCCCATCTTCGGCAGGGGTGCCTGAGCTGCATGGACACCCGCTGCAGGGCCGCTGTTGGTGAGCGCCATGTGTAGGAGGCCGGCCTGCCTGGACAAGCACCTTCATTCTGCAGCTCTGACACTTGCGGGATCCCTTCAGCACTGAGCTCTGAGCACCCCAAAACTTGTCACTTGAGGCTTAAGCCGTTTTGGAGAATGCAGACACTGTTGCTTGACTGAGGAGCAATTTATTGGAAACAGGCAGAGGTCCCCGACTTTTTTGAGTCGCGGATGTATGTTGGGCTTTGGGAGTGTCCAGGGTGCGCTTACTCAATGGCCGCCATGGGGGGCTTGGCGGTTATAAAGGGCCGCTGTGCTGGGCACGGCCAGTCGCAAAATGCTCTTTTTCTGGAAGGCAAAAGGCCGAGCATGGAAGACAAGTGTCTGAACCCAAGGACGCAACCACAAGGGAAGTGGTGGGGCTGAGCTGCACAGCACAAATCCATTTCTGAACCCAAGCAAAGAAGGCTGTGGGAAGCAGCACTTCGCTCTGTAGTTTTTCAGCGAAGCATTTCTGGAAAAAGGTATTAAAAAATAAAAACAGAGGAACAGAGAGCTAGGGGAGCACCAAGGGAATGTCCCCAGGCATGCGGGGTCTCGTGGGCACCATGTTGGGGATCCTGAGAGTAAAACCAACAGGCCAAGGTGAGCCTTCGCTCATGCATACCGCGGGCGTCTCTGCAGCGGCTCTTCCCTTCTGGACGCGCCGAGGGATTCAGAGTCAGTCCTCTAGCTGGGGCAGGGCGAGAGAGGGCAGCAGGAAAGATCCGGGCTGGGGTGGCCCCCGGGGAGCGGCAGCGAGGACTGGGACTGCTCAGCGTAGAAAAACAGGAGGGGGGGGCATGACGGGCATTTCCAATATTGCAAGTCCGGGGAAAGTGCGGAAGGATCCATTTTGCTCACGGTTTCCTCCCAGTTAGAGCAACACGGCGGTGGCACCGGCTGCCTGGAGAGGTGTGGAGGGGGGGCCTTCCCCACACTGCAGACATTCAAGGGGAAACTGGACAGCCCTCTGAGTGGGGTGGTGCAACGTGGTGTCCTGCAGCAGCAGGGGGTGGACCGATGGCCTTCCTGGCCCCTTCCAACTCTACTAGTCTAGGGTTCTCCTCCATAATACTCAAACCCGGGGCCATCCCATAAAGCTGATTGGTGGGAGGTTTAAAAACAGATTGAGTCAGAAGGGGCCTCCCGGGCCATCTAGTCTGACCCCCGGCACCAGCCAACTCTGCTCACGACATGCCCACCATGTGCATGTCCAGCCTGTCTTTGAACACCCTCACCGATGGGGCCTCCACCACCTCCCGGGGAAGCCCATTCTACACCCTCGGGGTCCCGACTGTCAGGAAGTGCTTCCTGGCACCTAAAGGGAACCTGGGCTCCCTGAGCTTGGCTCCCTTGGAGCGCGTCTTGTTTAGGACGGATCAGAGGAAGTTTTCCTTTACACAGTGTAAAGAAACAGGGCATAGTTCAGCTGAGGAACTCACTGCCACAGGAAGCATTGCTGGACACCGATCTGGACAGCCTTAACAGGTGCCTGAACAGATTCATGAGGGAGGAGGCTACCTGTGGCTACTAGCCCTGCGGGCCGTGTGCTCCCTCCTTCACCAGAGGCAGCCAGCCTGCATGGGCCAGTGGCCGAGGAGCTGGGCAGGAGGAGGTCCTGCCCCCGTCCCGCTGGAGGGATCCTGTTTTGCCCCCGGGTGTGCGGAGGGCTGGGCTGGAGGGTCTGATCCAGCAGGGCTTTTCTCGTGCAGTTCACCATTTCCCCAGGAGGCTGTTTTCCTCCGCCTTTCTGTATTTTACTCGCCCAAACAGCAGGGGGTGCTGCCGCACCACAGACCTGGCGAGCGGAGGTGCGGAGGGAGGGTTCGTTCTGTTCATTCCGCTGCTTCCAGGTAATGCAACACCGGGAAACCTGGAAGCAGGTTTCTCCAGCTTGGAGGGCCCGGGAGAGGCTCTGGAGGAGGACCGTGCGGAAGCCCCCGCGAGCGCACAAGCCGAGCCCCACCTGGAGAAACGCTGCAGGCGCATCATACGCAAGGACATGGTGCAACTGACGGATGTGGCAGGCTGGGGAGAAGTCGGGGAATGGGGGAGAAGAGGGCGGGACATGCCAAGCGTGGGGAGCATTGTGGGAAGGAAGTGGGGGGCACCTGCAAGCCTTTACCTGCCCGGAGTCACACGAAATGTGGTCAGGACTGGGAAAGCAGTGGCAAACTGCCGGTGGAAGCGATGGTGGACAGGAAGGTGGGCGGCCACGTGGGAGCCTGGTGCGGGAAGCCTGCGAGGGGAGGCGTGTGGCCGTCCCGCCTCTCTGTGCCACTCGGAGTGCCATGAAGGCAGAGGGGAGGGTGCCTCTTCGGGCCAGAAATGGAGGGGGAAAGTGGGGTGGAGGAGGAGACAAAGAGGGGAAAGCTGGAGAAAGGGGCAAGAGGGACCCGCAAGATTCTCCCTGTGGGAGAAGCGGGATCCTCCGGTGCTGTTGCGCTGATGGACTGCAGTTTATGTAGGCCAAACATGGGATTCTCACGCAGACTGTGCCTGCCCACGAGGCAGGAGGGACCTGGGGAAGAGGCTGCCGAAGGTGCGGACCCGGTGGCCATTTTTGCAAGAACTTCCAGAGGGGAAGCCACAATGTGGTGCCACAGTGACCCCAAACCCCATCTAGACTGCCGAAAACAAAGGATTAATGCCATGGCCAAACCAGGGAAGGTCACCCCATAGTAGCCCATTGGCAGAGAACGTCGGACGGTTTCATCGGAGGCAGGACGGGTCATCCACTGCTGGCTGGATGGAGCGTCCGCTTGCTTGTTCGAGTTCTGCACCACCCAGCAGCCGAGGCTGTTCGCATGAAACAGCCTGTTCACATCCTTGCCACATGAAAGTGTTTTATTTACTTATTTTTAAACATGTGCAGTCCATCCATTCTCTGAAAAGATTTAGCTGGCTCACATGAAATATAAGTGCAACAATTAAAAACATCCCTCCGGGATAAACACACAAAACCAAAAGGCACAATGCAGAAACCCCCCAAGCCTGTGCATGAAGGGTTCCACTGAAGCGCTTCCTGGAAGGGGCAGAGGGCTGTGGGGGGCCCGGCCGGTGGCGGCCCAGCCCTGCCCCCAGAGGCCCCCCCAGTCAGTGAGGCTTCCGCAGTGGGGCAAGGAGCCTTCTCTGTGCACAGCGGAGCCCCCCCTGCATGGGCCGCATCCTTCTTGGTCACGAGTCCAGGTATCTTCAAGACGCCGATTTCGGCCGGGGGATTTCATTTCTTTACCTGTTGTATGTATATTGCGCCTTTTCTCCCTTCAAGGAGCTCAGAGCAGCTTCCCTCAGTCCCCGTCCCCTCCTGCTCTCCATCTCATTCCCACGACAGCCCCGTGAGGCGGGTGGGCCGAGAGTCTGTGGCTGATCCAGGGGCACCCGGGCGCTCCGTGGCTGGGTGGGGGCACAGCACAGGCCTCCCCCTGCTCAGCCAAGCACGCTTCGCCACGACACCGCTGTGGCACTTGGCGTGCAGGTGCGCAGCAGGTTCCAGGTGGGAGGCAGGTATTTTGGGCACAGCCTGCCGCCTCCTCCTCTTCCTGTTACTTCCCTGCTATAAGGAGAGGGGCAGAATTCATCCCAGCCTCCGTCATCTCTGCCCGATCTTGCCAGCCTTGAAAGCCTGCCGCACACTTTGGGCTCATCCCCATCTTTTGGTAGCGCTTCGGGGGTCATTTCCTAGGCCAACCTGATTCTGCCACTGCAGGTAAGAGCCTTGTGGCACGAGCTTCTACAGGGTGCCTCAACTGGAGAGGCATCGCAAAGACCCCCAAGGGACCTCGCCAGCCTGGAGAGCAGCCATCAGGGTAGCAGGTGCCAGGTGAGGCCGACTGTGGGGGAAAGGGCCGTGCATCCGCTCAGCCGCAGGGAAGCGGCCTCGGCGTGGCGGAGAGCAGCTCGCGAAATACCAGCCTGGCCGGACAGCAGCTGCCGAGAAAGGGCACATGCCATCCCTGGAATGGTTAGGAAAAGCACAGGAAGCACAACTGGGATAATACAAGCCAGCGTGATGGGATGAACACGGGGACAAAAACTCCCAAGGTGATGGAATCCGATCCGAGTAACCAAAGAGGAGACCTTGGGGGGCGTCCCGTGGGGGGGCAGGTCCCCTGTGGGTGGCTGCTGCGGAAGAGGCGAGCGTTGGGCACGGTTCGGAAGGGCCAGAACATGCATGTGCCAGCGCTGCACTCGCTCGCGCGGGCCTTCGGGGGTGCTGCCTCCCCAGTGCTGCACAGGTTCTGCTTGCCACACCTCAGAGGGTGCTGTGGAGTCGGACGAGGGCAGGGAAGGGCAACCAAACGGGCGGGGGGGGCAGGTCCCCTGTGAGGGGAGTCCCACCCTGGGACTGCTTGCTTATTTATTAAAATATTTCTATGCCGCCCCATCGCAACAAAGCCTCGGGGCGGCTCACAACAGAGCTTAGGGAAGAGGCACGTCGGGGCGACCGGGGGTGGGGGACGGCTGAGCATTATGCACTGTGTGAAGAGAGGAGTCATGCCAGAACCCCACGCGATGGGCCACCATGTCACGATGGCCACCGAGTCAGTCGGTCGCCAAGCTTCCAAAGGGACTGGACAATTCACGGAGGAGGAGGAGGAGGAGGCAGCACTCCGTGGGGGTCCGTACCTGCCTCAGGAGTCCTGCTTCATGGCAGAACCAATCAGATCTCGTCCCTCTCCTTCACCCGGCTCTTTCCTTGCTCGTGACTCCCACCCACGAGCCCCCTTTCTCTGGGTAGGACTGTGTGGGGTGGGGTGACCTGCCTCCCTCCCCGCCATCCGGGCTCCCCGCCAGAGTCCCAGGCCAGCAAACGCAAGGGGGCAGGTGCCGCCTCTCTGCTCTTCTTCACCCCCACCCTCCCCCTCCCAAGGGGCTTTTCTCTGGGGCCTCGGCTGTGCCTCTTGATGCCTCTTGTGCGGCCAGCCGCTGAGGAGTGTCGCTGCCGTCGGCTGCCCTCGAATCCTCTGTGGCTTGCAGTGGCCATGATAGGAATGGTGAAGGCCAGCAGTGGGACGCCGGGACCCTCGGATCTCTGGGGGGCCTTCCGCCCCACTGCCCTGCTGTCCAGGGGCCCTGCTGAAGCACCTCCCCTGACCACCGTGTGGTGTTTGCTGGGCCTTCTATGAGCGCCTTGCCTCCTGTGGGGAAAAGTGTTCCTCTTGCACGGGTGGGCAGTGGGGGGATGCTCCCCCAGCCCTGCAGAGCGCCCCACACCACGAGCCCACCTGGACTCTGACACGCGCAGCCCCCACACGGCCTCCGGGCAGGGTCCTGCAGGCATCGCCCCAGCTGTGCTGGCTAGCCCCCCCCCCCCTCCGCCAGGGCTGGAGAGCATCGCCCACACGCCTGCGGAAGGGAGCGCCGTGTCCACCACCGAAAGCAGCCGAACGGCCTGGCCAGAGGTGGCTGCGCACTGCTCCCGGAGGAGGGACGCAGATCGCACACCTGGCCCAGCACCTGGAGTGCTCAGGAAGAGACCGCAGGGGGATGGCCGACAGATTGGCAGCGGGCCGGCTCTGGGGCGTGGGGGGCTGCACCGTGGCAGCTCTCCACCCTGACCCGGCCTCCCAAAGTTGGCCTTCTCCCACTGCCCCCTGCAGCACCGACTGCAAGGCGGAGTTTTCGCATCTGGCAAGGAAGGGCTCTGCGCCCAGGAGCACTGCTTGTCGGGGGCGAGGGACCCTCGGCGCCCAAAGAGCAAGCTCTGGGCTCAGGAGGAAGGCGCCTCAGCCATGCGCTCACTCTGTTCAGTGCAGCCGATCCTCTTGCACGCGGCTCTTTCACCTCAGCAGGTGGAAGACACACCGGGGGGGGGGGCTGCTTCGGACTGCAGGTGGGCCCACCTTGGATGCTGCACTGAGCACCATCCTCCTGCGCGTCCTTCCACAGCTTAATCTGCAATGTGCAGAAGGCTTTCCTGAGCGCCACGCAGCATGAGGCCGTCGCCGTGCAACGCTGGCGGCGAAGGGCCCGGAGGCCACGCGAGTCTTTGCAGAAGCAGATCCCACCCAGCACAGCAAGTGCCTCCTTTTCGCAGGCTTCAGTTGTGGCCGGGGGATACAAGGGAGAGCAGCCGGTTTTCTCCCTGGGTGCCACCTGCCTTCTCGCTGCCCTCCTGCTGCCCCTGTTTCTAGCGGCAGCCTGGGGGCTGATCTGACCTCTCCAACTGCTTGCGAGACGTGAGGAGGGTTGGCATGTGGCTTCCCCCTGCCGCGTGCTGGAGGGGATGTGAGAACGCCAGCTGGGGCCGGGTCTTGTGCCCCCGACCACGTGGCAGCCCCTGTGGAGGTGCTGCCCACGCTCGGCTCTTTCCACTCAGCTTTGTCCACTGGGTGGTGCCCAGAGCTGGACAAGGTCCCCCAGAAGGGTCCAACCAGCAACGGATGGGGCAGGAGTTGAGCGAGTTGAGGAGGGGTGGCTGGAACTCAAATGGGAGGCTCTGGAGGTGCAAGCCTTGACGATACCTCTAGTTAGTAACGTGGGGAGGCGGAGGAGAGCGCCGCCATGGGAAAGGAGGTGGTTAGGGGGATTAGACGAAAGAGGAACCTCTGTAGGAAATGGATACTGGGGCAAATAGGCAGAAGGGTATACCGGGAGGAGGAGGAGGCCTGTTGCAGAAGGATTCTTCGCAAGGCTAAGGCTGATTACAAGCTAAGTCTTGCCAAGAATATCAAGAGCAACAAAAAGGGCTTCTTTCAGCATGTAAATAGCAAGAGGAAGGGGAGACAGGTAGTGGGACCGCTAAATAAGGAGGAAGGAGATCCAGTGACTGATATGAGGGAACAGGCACAGACGCTAAATGACTATTTTGCCTCTGTGTTCTCCCCAAAGCAGGACGGGGGAGATCTGCATGGGGGACTAAATGAGGCTGGGGACTTAGGGGCACAGATTAGAGTCACCCTCCTTGAAGTTGAGGGGCTCCTCAGGGCATTGGACATTACAAAGGCGCCAGGCCTTTGTAATGCAGTGGATGTGGTATACCTGGATTTCAGCAAGGCCTTTGACAAAGTGCCCCATGATAACCTGGTGGAGAAACTGAGGAGATTTGGGATACACCAAAGCACTGTCCAGTGGATTAGGGCATGGTTGACTGACAGAAAACAGAAGGTAACCATTAGTGGGGAATCATCGGGATGGTGGCCAGTGACATGCGGGGTCCCCCAGGGCTCTGTCCTGGCGCCGATCCTGTTTAATCTTTTCATCAATGATATGGAAGAAGGGGTGAACAGTCTGCCGATCAAATTCACAGACGACACTAAAACTGGAGCAGTGGCCACAACTGAGGAGCAGATACACCAGATCCAAAAGGATCTGGACAGACTATGGAAGTGGGCAGGCGACAACAGGATGGCGTTCAGTGTGGAGAAGTGCAAGGTCTTGCCCTTGGGGTATAGGAATGGGTGTCCTAAGTGCAGGTCAGGGGACAAGTGGCTGGAGAGCAGCACTTGTGAAAGGGACCTCAGGGTGCCGGTCGACTGCAGGCTGAACGTGAGTCAGCCGTGTGATGCGGTGTCCAAGAGGGCGAACGCCACCCTTGGTTGCATAGCCAGAAGCGTGGCTTCTAGATCGAGAGAGGTATTGTTGTTGTTGTTAGTCACGAAGTTGTGTCCGACCCATCGCGACCCCACGGACAACATTCCTCCAGGCCGTCCTGTCCTCCACCATCTCCCGGAGTCCACTTAAGCTCGCACCAACTGCTTCAGTGACTCCATCCAGCCACCTCATCCTCTGCCGTCCCCTTCTTCTTTTGCCATCTATTGTTCCCAGTGGTATTACTACCACTCTATATGACTCTGGTGTGCCCGCAACTGGAGTCTTGTGCTCAGGTTTGGGCCCCTCATTACAGGAAGGATATAGCCAGGTTGGAGTCAGTGCAGCGTAGGGCCACAAGGTTGGTGGCCAGTTTGCAGGGGATGCCATGTGGGGCGAGACTGAGGGAACTGGGTCTCTTCAGCCTGGAGACTTAGAGCGGATATGTTGGCAACATACAGGCATGTGAGGGGGTGTCACATGGAGATGGGGAGAGGCCTGTTCTCCCCTGCAGAGGAAGGCAGGACGCGCTCCAATGGAGCAAAGCTCAGGGAGCCAAGGTTCCATTTGGATGCCAGGAAGCACTGCCTGACAGTCAGGACCCCGAGGGTGTGGAATGGGCTTCCACAGGCGGTGGTTGAGGCCCCATCGGTGAGGGTGTTCAAGGATGGACTGGACATGCACATGGTGGGCATGTCGTGAGCGGAGCCGGCTGGAGCCGGGGGTCAGACTAGATGGCTTGGGAGGCCCCTTCCGACTCGCTCTGCTTCTACGTTTGTATGTTCAAGCTGCGAGAGAACAGGGAAGGGTTCTCAGCCATCCGCCTCCTGACCTAAACACTCAGTGCTTCAGCCCAGTGAGCCCAGGTTCAGCCACACCGCCGGCGCAGTACTCAGTGACAGACAGGTTGCTTCCAGATAGAAACAGTGAGTCAGAAGGGCCGCCTGGGCCATCTAGTCTGACCCCCAGCCAAGATGCCTGAGCCTGCCTGATCTTGCTAGCTAAGCAAGGTTGGACCTGGTTGAAATCTGTATGGGCGGCTGAACTGCTGTGAACCCAGAGAGCTTCAGCTGTTGGTGAAATAGAAATGTGGTGGTGACGATACCCTTTAATAGCTGATCTCAGGAACACCAGTGAAATAGATTTGCTGGCTTGTGGACTGGCACACAGCACACTGTGATGCTGTGTCACCTGTCCGGCAACGGTGCAGTGCTCTGGTGTGGGGCAGCCGCCCCTCCTGAGATCGGCAGAAGCAGAGATGGCAGCACTGAACGAAGCGGCTGCGAGTTTCACGCTTCCAGTGCAAGTGCCGCTTTCTGCCTGAATGCGGAAACGTGCCCATCGCCGAATGGCTGCGAATAAAGGCTGCGGCCCTCGGGCTGGTTGGTCTTTCTCAGGAGGAACCTGCTCGGCCAGACCCATCGCTGCGTGCTCAGACCGTGGGCCAGCGCAGGCGCGGGACGCAGCGCAGCCTCACGATGGCCGGGGCCGCCCTTCTCCCGGGACTCTTGACCCTCTGGGCCAGCCTCTCCATGGTGTCTCCAGACCTCGGTGAGTACGGGGGGGGGGGATGAACGAAGCCCTCCCTCTGGGGACATGCTGGCATTTGCCTTCTCCCCGCTCCCCGCTGGGGGATCTGGGCGAGCCCCCTTCCCCTCTCCCTTTCTCCTCTGCTCCCAGGAGTATGCACGCTCCCCGCAGACGGAGGGCTGTGCTTTACGCTCGAGGAGCGCTGGTACTTCGACCACGAGGAAAACAAATGCCTGCCCTTCTCCTGGGGCGGCTGCGGAGGAAACGAGAATAACTTTGTGAGCCGGCCAGAGTGCGAGAGTGCCTGCAGCCATTACGGTAAGCCAAGCCCCACAGTGGCCCAGGGGGGAAGGGCGGGCCAACCGGGAAGAAGCTGCGGAATCCAGGGGGCTTGGCGGCCAGCCCCCGTCGAGGTCCGGGGCCCCGGCCGTGGGAGCAAGGGGGGGCTGGAAGCACGCCAAGGGGTTCCTCCGCTGCCGGGTCCGGCCTTGGGTCTGGCTGACCGCCGGGGTGGGGGGCAGTGGCAGGTCAAGTGATGGCAGCCAAAGACCAGCCTGTTGGGCAGAGTGCTGGGCCAGGACTGGGGAGACCCGGGTTCAAGTTTCCACTGGGCCATGATGCTCCCTGGGAGACTGTGGCCCAGGCTCTGACTCGCACCTGACTCACTTCCCAGGCCGGATGCCGAGAGGCTACCAAGTGGAAGGGGCCACGTCAGCACCTTCCCCACGAGAGGCAAAAGGGGAGGCGTGAAGTAGGACAGCAGCGGTCAATACGCTCCTCTGACACTTAGCAGAGCTAAATACTCAAAAGCGGCCCTGGGTGTCAGCGCTCTGGCGCGGCAGCATCGCCCATCTCTTTCCCTCTTCAGAGAGGGAGCATGGATCGCCCCCCCCCCGGGAGCAGATGGAGGGCAGAGTGGCACATGGGCAACACGCTGTGGCAAAGCATCTCTCAGCCCGACGTCCAGGCACAGAAGCCCCCCGGCCTGCTCTGGCCACATCCCACCGGTGCGGCCTCGGCCCTTCGGGGCTCCCTGTGTCTGGAAGCAGCCCCGAAAGCACGCAGGGCCTGATCGCCGCCTCTTTCACACCAGGCTAACAGGAACGCTGGACCGGACCCAACACCTTGGAGGAAAGGCTGAGAAAAACGGGCGCATGGGCCAGACTCCCCCCCCCCCGGGCGCCAGGCAGCGTCTCCTGCAGCCGGACCTCCCAATAAACGGTGCCTGTCCCTCCCCCTCTGTGCTTGTGGCAACACTTGGACGGCGGCAGTTCAAGGACCTCAGAGGTCACGGGGCAGGTGGGCTCCAAGCGAAGGAACTCTTGCTGACACGTGCGGGCCGAGAAGCGTGACAAGGGAGCACTCCGGGAAACGTGCCAGGAGAAGGGGGGGTACCACGCCGAGCCCTAAAGCGGACCCCATCCATCCGGTTCTTCTGCCTCAGGCCACTGCGAAAAGGCCCACGCCGGAGTCACCCGCCTGCGCTCGGGCAGCCCCACACGCGCACCCTTCGCTCGGCCTCAGTGGGGGAGATCCCTCAGCAGAAAGGGCGCTCCCTGGACGGGACGTGCGCCTCCGGCCTGTTCGCACTCTGCACAGGAGCGGCTTCACGCCGGTCTGCAGGGTGCTGGGGCGGCCGCTGGGGCTGAGGCCGGAGCTGTGCTCTGCTCGGCAGGCGGGGAGCGACTTCCCCCGGAGGAGACGTGGCCCTGCCTTGCGGGCGTTTCAGTTCATGCCGCTGCATCTGCTGCCGGCACAAGCCCGCCGTCACCTCCGTCCTGGGGAAAGCAGCCGGGGCTCCGCACAGCCGCCACTTGCCCCCAGGGTGCTGCGAGGGAGGCGAGGGGCGAGTTGTGGAGCCAGAGGGTGCAGCCCTTGGAAGCACAGAGCCAGAGCGAGCCGGGAGGGGCCTCCCGGGCCATCTAGTCTGGCCCCGCTCCAGCCAGCTCTGCTCATGTCACGCCTCCCTCCTTGGCACGTGGCTGGAAGGAAGCGCACCCACAGGGCAGCGCTGGCGGCTCTCGGGCAGGCAGCTGGGATGAGGCGAGAGTGAAGGGGCAGGCCCAGTGGTGCTGGTGAGGTAGGGGGCCACGCCGCGGCAGTGGTAGCCTCCCCCAAATGGCACTGCGGCAGCTCCCCGTCACGCCTCGCCCACGAGCTGCCCCGCTCCTGTGGCCCAGCGGCCCCCATGCCCGCCCGCGAGAGGAGCAGCAGCCCAAACCCTCAACGCACAAACCCAGACCGGCGCGGGCAGCTGCCCAAGGCAGAGGACGCCCACGAGAAGCCGGGGGGGCTGGGTGTCCTGGCACCAGAGGGGGGCTCTCGGCTGAAGGGCGGTGGCAGCGTGGCAAGTGCCCCCTTGGGCATGAAAAGGGGAACAGTCCCACAGGCAGCTGCCCCCGTCCATTGCCAGAGCGCAAGCAGGAAATGTTGCAGGAGAGCAGCGCTCTTGCCACACCTCCGGCTCCTCCAGCACCTGTGGGGGGGCCCCCTCCCAGCAGCCCGGCTTGCTCAATGGCCTCAGAACATGCGCAGAAGAGCCGCAGCCGCTCGCTCCAAGAGGCCCGCTGCAGCGCCAGGCCGGAGCCAGAGGCCGGTGGCAGCCCTGGGGGCGCTGCTTGCTGCACAGCCAGGGCCACCGGCATCGGGGTCCCCGGGAAGCGCAAGCGGGGCGGCCTTTGGCCTAATCGGTCCGGCCTTGGCTGGGGGTGACATCCCCACCACCACACCACGAGACCCAGCCCTCCCCCCAAGCGCTGGAGCCACTCCGGGGGGGAGGGGGCCGCGGGGGCCTCGGGTGCAATGCTGCAGGCTCGACGCGGAGCAGGGAGGGGCACAGATGCCTGGACACAGAGCACGGGGCATGTGCAGACTCCTTTATTGTCGCTGGCCTCGCAAACCCTCCAGCCCGGGCCCCCTGGGGGGCGCAGGGCGAAGCAGAGGGGCGCCCGGGTGGCTCGCGTCCTCGCTCGCCGGCGCCGTCACTGAAACAGAGGAAGCGGCGGGGGGTCGGTCGGTCTCCGGGGGGCCTCGGCTGGCCATCCGCGACGAGAGCCGCCCCCGGAGGAGCCCCAGAGAGTCCCCGCGCTTGGCCCCCCTCCCTCCGCCCCGCGCCCCCCCCACCGGACCCCCAGCCCAGCCTGTGCCCGCGCTTCTGCTCGCAAGCCCCCGGGTGGCGCGCAGTGCAGAATTGCGCGCAGCAAGGGAGGCCCCGGAGGCTCGGCGGAGCCTTGGCAGGGCGCTGAGGCAGCCAAGCCGCGGGAGGCCCGAGGCGCTCCCTTGGGAGGGGGCTCCTCCCGCCCCCGGCCACGAACAAGCGGGGCGGGCGGGGGGGGGCGCGGGCGGCCGCGGAAAACTGGCCAGCTGCTGCCCAATTAATCAGGAGCAAGGCAGGTCCAAATAAAATACATCTGGATTTGTAAAAATTTCAGTCGGATGTTTAAAAAAAGCCATTAGGGGCAAGCAGGAAAAGTGAAAGCGAAGGCTTTGGACAGACTGCTCCGCATGAACGGATCCTATGGCTCACTTCGGATCTTTTTGTGGATAGCCTGAGTGTTATTACTTTTTTCTTTCCCTATAACGGCAGCAGGCCATAAAAGAGACCCAGTTTGGAATATTTTAAGAAAGTTCCTCCACCGAAGGCAGGCGAGCATGAAGATGATGTAGAAAACGGTGGTTTAACTCTAGTCTGTAAATCAAAACCGCCCTGATCAGGAACCTCTTTTCAAGAAGTTAAACTGCCTGAATTTTACACGTTTTAAACGAAGTGTAAAATACTGTTGGATTACAGCTCCCACCATCCCCTGCCCTACTGGCTGGGTGCTGGGCTCTGCAGGGCCACAGCACCTACTCCTGCGTGGGGGAGGTGTTGGGTCAGGGCCCTAGCGACTCGCTTACCGTACTCCCCGCAAATACGGAGACACTCCGCCTCCGAGCTGAACCGGTTCTGGTTCCCGTAGCAGCCCCCGTAGATGAAGGTCTCGCAGCGCCGCAGCGCCCAGTTGAAGAAGAAACTCTTCATGAGCGCCTTGCAGGGCCCCGTGACCTTGGGCAGTTTGCAGAGGTCTGGAGGGACGGCAGAGGGGGGCGCCGTGGGGCCGCGTGGCTTTTCTGTGCCACCACGGCCTCTGGGCAGAAGCGGCTGCTGTGCGCCGCCTGGGGCCCCACCCACAGACCTGCCTTGCTCCTGGCTGCGGGGCCTGCCCAGGGCTCTCGGTGGGTGGGCCACGTGCAGAGTGCATGCCGCTGCAGCCTGGGGTGGGTGCACGTCACGCCAGCGAGGGGCTTTCTGTTCCTGAGAAGCCACGGCGGCAGCTGCAGGCCCATGCAGCTCCCCACAGCATGTCATTCGGGCCCCCAGGAGCAGCTGGCTAAGCCCCCACGGCTGTGACCCACACCCGGGGGCTCAGACAGCTCTCCGAGCAAAGGCGCTGACCTCTGCGTCTCTTCGCCCCACCCTCCCTCCGTCTCCTCCTCTGGGCTTCTGAGAGTGAACCAGCCCTGCAGGCGCCAGGCACTGCCCTGGCCGTGCCCAGTCATGGAATCCTAGAAGCGTAGGGTCGGAGGGGGCAGAGGCCATCGGGTCCCCCCCACCCCCTCCCCGCGGTGCAAGTTAAGCCATCCCACCCGGGTGACGGTCCCGCTTCGGTTTGAGTGTCTCCAGCAGCACCCACTCGCAAAGCAGCCACTGAGCCTCAGCGCCACTGCAGGATCACGCCTGGGGGGGCCTCCCCGCCGGGCCAGAAAGAGCACGGGGGCCACTGTCCGTGCCGCTCCGCCACCCCACCCCCTCTTACTCGGCTCCGGGATCCAGCACATGTTGCCGCAGGGCGAACCGCAGCACTTCTCCTTCCGTGGGCAGTCGGCATCCGCGTGGCACTCGGTGCAGCTCCCCCCGCCAGAAGGGCCGCCGGCAGGCACGGGCAGGTGAGTGCAGTAGCCATCTCGGCCTGCGGGGGGAGAGCGCAAGCGGGGACTGGCGGCTCGCCCAGCCCTGAAGAGCTGGAAAGATCTGGCCCCACGTCGCAGCGCAGCGACCCCCATGGGGCCCTCCTGGCCACAAGAGCGAGCAAAGCACGTGCCACGGAGAAGGCCGGGGTGCCCGGAGGCCTGCGAGGACCCTCGGCAGCTCCAGAGTCTGAGGCTTCCCCTCGGGCCCTTCCGGGTGCGTCGCTAGAAGCCGGGGGGCTGCAGTGGGTCACGGGTCCCCCCCTTCCGCTCAATCAACGCTGCCAGGAGTTCCCAGGCAGCCACAAAAAGGGCAGTGGGAGAAGAGCGGCCTCCCAGCACACCCCAGAAGTGCACAAGAGGTGCGGAAGCGGCACCACTGTCCTGCTGCAGGTCCCCGGGGGTCCCCGGGGGAAACGGCAGTGGGGGAAGCAGGCACTCACAGCCACAGCCCAGCACTGCCCACGGGAAGTGCCCTGGCCCCCTGCCCTCCCTCAGCCCTTCCCTGGGGGGGGCAACGTCCCGGGCGGGCGGCGAGGGCAGCTGAAGTGCTTGAACCGCCCCCCCGAGACGCACAAGCTTCCCTGCAGGCGCTGGGGGCCCCGGCCGTTCCTCCCCCGGCCACAGGCCGACTCTGCAGCCAGGACCCGCCCGGAGCCCCGGCCACCCTCCGCACTTGCCTCTCGCCTTGGCCGCCAGCAGCAGCAGAACCAGGAGGAGGGCGCAGCCTCTGGAGCCCATCGCAGCCACGTCAGCCCTGAGCCGAGCCAGACGCAGTCTGTTCCTCCCCAGGCAGGGCAGGCACCGCCCCAGCCGCCTGCCAGCCCTGTGAGCGTTGCGCAAGGCGCAAGGGCGCGGGTGCCAGGAGGGCTCCACGAGGGAGGCTGGGCAGCTTGTTTGCCCTGAGGCCAGGCGGGCCGGGTGGGAGCCACTCTTCCCCGGAGGCTGGCCAGGCTCTCCTGGGCCGGGTGCAAGCCTCTCTCCCTCGTCCCAGGCTGAAAGCAAGGCGGCAGGGGGCACAGGGCCACGGTGTGGCTCAGTGGAAGGTCGCCAAGGACGCCCAAAGCAGGCCCGTTTGCCTCTAGAGGAGGAAGCGCCCCTAATGGAAGGAAGCCGCAGAGGAAGGTTAAGGGGCTCCAGAGCTGGGGGTCCTGCAACTCTCCGCAAGAGAAGCGCAGCATGTGGACAACAAGCCAGGGCAGAAAGTGCAAAGCCCCCGCATGCAGGAGCAACATCCAGGAAGCCTTTCCAGAGACGCTTCCCACAAGCGAGATGCAAGCAGGCGAGAGACGCAAAGAGACCCTTTGAGGAGCAAAATTTGCAACGTCAATAGCGAGGCCCACACTAAAGATCTCCAATATATATTTCTTTAAAAGAGCCCAGCTAGAGAGGCAGTTGGATCATGGATGGCGATGAAGTTAAGGAACACTGACGTGGGGTGGGGGGTTGGGAGATGGTAGAGAAGCCGAGCGAATTATTTTCATCTATCTTCAGAGCAGAGGGACCTGGACAGATGCCTGTCCCTGGGGAATTGAGGCAGACTGGAGTGAGAAAAATTAAATTCTCTGCCTTCTTGGCAATCTGGGTGCACATAAGTCTGCAGGGGGTCTGCAGCAGACCGCTGCCCCGGAGTCCCCGCTCCCAAGGCCCACTGGGCTGCAATCTTCGCCCAGACCGTTCCTGGTCCAAGACTCTGGACCAGACACGGGATCCAGCACACGACAGCCCCAGCGATGGGGAAAGGGGGCTTATTAAAAGGTTCAAAGATGGGGTGGGGGTTCTGACATGGCTAAAACACAAAGGCAAAGAGTGCACACCAAACAACGGCGAAAGGAGATTCGGAAAGCGGTGCTGATACGCTTTGCAGCCAATCAAAGCCCCCCGAAGACCCCAGGCCTGGCCGGCCCCCTTGGACACAAAAGAGCAAGCTTCACCTAGTCTAGCTGTACACGCAGGCGCCGTACCGGTCCCAGCGATCAACGGCACGGGTAGCGCATCGTTCTTCGGCAGAGTCTGGCTGCAAGGATGGGGCCTCCCCTCCAGAGGCACCCGGGCCCATTCGGGGCCCCAACTCTTATTCTGCAGCCCCAGTCAGGTAGCTCCTGGGATGACCGCGTGTGATGGATCCCAGGGAAGACCAGTCGCCCTTACTGCCCCTGTCGCCTGTCCCGTCCTTGGCATAATTTACAGTCTTTCTCTCCCTCCTGCATGCCAGGAGTCTGTCTGGTCCTCCGAGACCTCCAGCACCAGCGTCTCACTGAGCAAACACCTGGCAATTGTAAGAACGGACACTTCTTGTCAGTTAACCCTTCCAAGGCCTCTAAGCAATTCATGTTACAGTATCCATCCTAAAGAGTGGAGTCATGAGTGGAGTCGGCATGAGCCGGGGGTCAGACTAGATGGCCCAGGAGGCCCCTTGTGACTCACTCTGTTTCTATGTTTCTGTTGTAAGAAGTCAAATATGAAATTGCTGATCTTCTTACAAAAATATGTACTATATCCCTAAGATCAGCCTCTGGACTGGAAAACAGCCAATGTCGCACCTATTTTTTCACAAGGATCCAGGAAACTACAAGCTGGTTAGCTTAATGTCTGTTCTGGGTAAGTGGATTGAAAGCATTATGAAAGATGGGGTTTAAAAGCATGTCAAAAGATAAGCCCAGCTGAAATGAGTCAGCGAGGCTCCTGCACCGGTGAGTCCCGTCTCACGCAGCCCTTCCGCTCTGGGGGTGCCGGTAAGGCCGCGGCCAGGGGCACTCCAGGAGGCGGTTTCTTGCCCTTCACTGGCAAAGCAAGTCCCTCACCAGACTCCAGAGCAAACCTCGCGGTCACGGAATATCAAGGGGAGCTCCCCTTATGGACCAGCAACTTGCTGAAGAACAGAAAGCAGAGGAAAGGAACACGTGGCGATTTCTTCGGGGTGAAGCTTGGAAACAGAAATGACGGCCAGTTCATGGGCTGCCCCGCCAGGCGTTCGGGGCCTGGGAGATCGGCTCTGATCCCTGCCGTGGCTCCATCTGTGTCCCCGCAGCAAAAGCGGCTCGAGGGTTGCACGCTCCTGCGAAAGAGGGATCCTCAGCCCTGGGCGGGATTTCGCCACCGTCGTTCACCTCTTGCACACCTCTTGCACAACGCTCCCCTGTGGGCTTGAGAGCGCGCTTGCGGCGGGGACGGTTGGATGAAGCGTGCGACATCGCGCCGGAGCGACACGCCGCCAAGCGCCCGAGGGCAGGGGGCTGCCCCGCGGAAGGACCGGCTGAGGCTCTTCTAGGTCCGCCCCCGGCCCTACAGAAGCTGGCCGCCCGTTCGTCTGTAGGGTCTGTGCTCACCCCGCTAGGCCGGGAGCGCCAGGCTCTCCCTCTGCGGAGGGCGCCAGCCGCAAGGCCCGGGGCAGGTTTCGTCCCTCTCCCGAGAAGGCAAAAGCAAGCGCGACCCTCACAGCGCGGCCAGGGCCACGGCCAGCAGGTCCCCGGGCGGCGGGTGGGCGAGGCGGGGCCGGGGCACGTGCGGCAACATGGAGCAGGAATGGGGGCGCTCCTTCCTCCAGCAGAGGCCGGAGCGAAGAGCTGGCGGGGAAAGGCTCGCCGGAGCCGGGCAGGAGGAGGCGCCAGAGGGGGCAGCGGGGCCCTGGCCAGAGGTGGCGCTGCGGGTGGCCCGTGCGGGCTGGAGCCCCACATCGCTGGAGACCCCTCTGTCCCCTCGCTCTGCTGCCCGTGTGCGGCCCTAGCACCGTCTAGCGCTGAAGCAGGACTTCTGAACGCACACGTACAACAGCCCTGCAAGGCAGGGCAGTCTACGGCCCTCCATCCTGCCAGGGGGCAGCCAGGCTGGGCAGGGAGGGGGCGGGGGCGGCTTGCCACAGCCGAGCTCCGCGCAAGCTCCTGGCCGGGGAGGGGCTCGAACCGGGCGCCGGCGCCGGGGCGCGATCTGCGCAGGGCGGCAGCGGAGATGCCCGGGGCGCGCCCGAAGCGAGCGGGCCGGCGTCTCTGACCTGCCTTTAGCCCCGGCGCGTGTCAGTCGCCCCACGCGCGGGCACCCGGGAGCCCCGGGGGGCGCGGCCCGCCCCGCGCGAAGAGGAGGCTCCGCCGCGGGCTTTCCCGGGAACGGAGCGGGCGGGCCGGGGGCGAGCGTGCCCACGCCCCCGCTTCTCCGCCCCGCCCGCCGAGGCTGCGCCGCCCACGGAGAGCGGCGGGGGGCGGGCGGGGGCCGGGGCCGGGAGCCGCGCCGCCGCCAGCTCGCCCTGCGCCCGGAGCGCGGCGCCGAAGGTTGCGGGACGCGGCGGAAGCGGGGAAGGGCGCGCCCCCGGAGACTCTGCGCCAGCGAGGCGGGGGACCGGGCCGCGGGAGGGGCGAGAGGGCGGCCGCTGAGCAGCCCGGGCCACCCGCGGAAGCCGCTGGGGCGCCGAGGCGCTGGCTCGCCTGGCACGCCCCGCGGCAGCCCCGGCGGCCACGAGCGTCCCCGGGAGGCCCCTCTGGGAAGCTGGGGCCGCTGCGGAGACTCGCCCCTGCGGGCAGAGCGACGGCCGGCCGAGCGGGGTCCCGCTGAAGCGCGTGCAAGCCGGCGCCCCGCCTTGGCACCCCCCCCCCCCCGCGTGTCCTGCTCACCCTCCTCTGAGCCCCCCCCCGCGCCCTTTTCTTCTTTAAGGTTTGAGGACTGGCCACCCGCAAGCCCCGCCCCCACTCTGGGGCTCTCCCCTCCTGGATTCCCAATCCCCCCCACGCGCACATGCGCCTTCCCACGTTCCCTGTTACCCCCACCTGCATCTTTCCTGCCTGCCACTGTTTCGCCCGCCTGCCCTGTTCAAGGGCGACCTTTCGGGTTGAATCCAAAATTAGGCCTGCTTTAGGGGCTTGGATTAATCACTCTCTGTGTGATTAAGATAACGGGTGAGTAATGGTGTGACTGGGGGAGGGGGTGGGCCCTCCCACCCCGGAGGCATTCCAGGTGCAGCAGGGCACCCTCCACTGAGGGTGGGGGTCTGCGCAGAGCAGGAGTTGGACCTGAGGGGCTTGGGGACCCTTCCAACTCTCCCGCACTATGACTCTGATCTGGATTGGGCCCTCCGTTTCCGTATTTGCCAAGCATGTTGCTTACACCTGCTGTTCTCCACCTCTACCCAGTCCCTTTTTACAATTTATATGTAGACTTATCCAGTTCCGCAAGCATTTTAAAAAGCGTTTTGGGCACCTTGAATTTGCGTTCTGTACAGCCGCGCAGCCGTGCACCCCTCTATCAGTGTCAGTGTGGCCAGAATCTCAGCACGAAGAGGCCACTGGTACAATGCATGACCCGGTTTCTGAGCATTTCGCAGCCAGCAGAATGCAAACATGGGTCCGGATAATGCGCTGGGTCCCGGAGAGCCCCACCTGCTGGCGGGGCCACCCCTCAGCCGCCCCCGCTTTCCCAGGCACTCCTTCAGGGAGGAATGCCGAGCGCCGCGGTTCCTCATCGCTGCCATTCTCCCGCCATTTGCTGGCTTGTCATGACCTGCCAGGTTGCGGGTGAGGCGCTCAGGGCACTAGCGAGCTGGCGCTTCTCAGGCTGTGAGGCGCAGGCACTCTCTGGACAAGCCTGCCGCCCTGGACAGACCCGTCCTTTCTCTGTTGGGTAGAATCGGCAAACGCATCAAGCAGCCGGTGGGAATGAAGCCACGCACGATGGGTGGGCAACAGAGAGCCCTTGGCTGCAGCTCCCGTGACCCTTCGCACTGGCTGTGCCGGCTGCAGCCGCTCTGAAGCCACTGGCCAGAACCTGAACCCGAGCCCTAACCTACGCGCAGGCCCCTTACCTGCTGTCCTATCCGGTGACTCGCAGGCTAGTCTCCCCTGCCCCGAACAGAAACCCTCTGCTCCCCGGGACTCCACTGCCCCATCTTTGTCCTCCCTGGAAGCTCACACAGCCCAGGAGTCCATCACACCCTCCCTCCCTCCTTCCAATCGGGTCGGTGGCAGTGGCCACGGGTCCAAGCCAGCAGCAGCCACATCGGGAGGTGGGCTTAGCAGGCGCACCTCGGAGAGGGAGGGGAGGCACCTCTGCCCCAGGGACAAGGCGGCATCGCCTGCCTGCGTGAGGCAGCACCTGCATGAATTTAGCAACAGGGCGGGGGGGCAGGGCGGTCAACGCTTCCCCTCCTCCCTTAGCACATAGCTGTAAATAAGGCACCACAAACATAAATTAAAAATGACATAAATTCCCCAGCTTCTCCTAGTAAACAGCTTGGTTTTCCAGGAGAACAGACTCAATTATACCAATCAAGCCGGCTTTGAAGGTGGAAAACCAGCAGGTGTGGGAGTCCTCCAGCGCTGTGCCACATCCCTGACGCTCTGCCACCTGGCCAGAGCATGTGGGTGGCGCTCAGCGCAATGAGCTTGTGGCTCTCGGGGAACAAGGTCATCCCTCGAAGCCGGGTTGCTGGCCTGCAGAAGCCGAGAGAGGCAGAGAGGTGGCCGATGAGCCCTGGGGACCGAACCTCAGCGTCCCTCTTCCAGGGTGACAGAGAGTGGGAAGGCAGGCAAAGATCCCCTTGCCATGGGCTGGCCCTCCAGGAGCGTGTGGCAATCAGACTTGTTCCCTGGACAGACAGATAGACAGACAAGACAGACAGACTTTGGGATGGGTCTGGATGCCGCACGGACAAGTCCCTGCTTGGTGCAAAAGGCCACGGGGCCACACACCTTCTAGAGACCTTTGGATATGGCGCTCTGGTGGGGTCCGTGGCCGCACTCCTTGTCCCAACCCACACACTGCAGGAATGTAGTCATGAGGACCTAGAAGCTAAATTCAGGTTGCTTGGCAGAAGGCAGACGTCCAGGACTGCCAAGTGGCTTTCTGTGAAGGGCTACCCATCCCCCCCACGGGGCCAGAAGGCGTGAAGGAGTCTCAAGCGATGGGTGCAGAGACCTGGTGGAATAGAGGAAACCGGTGTGACACAGGCATCTCCAGGCAGAAACTCCGAGCAAAAGCCGAGAGAGGACGTAACAGAGGAAGTGGTGGGGGTACAGCAAAGAGGGCAGCCCGTAAGACCTGGGAGCGGCAGACCGTTCCACGGGGCAGCGGAGGTAGTGCTACCTGGCCCCAGAGCTCATTTAGTGCTCCGACTATCATCCCAGGGACTGGAATGCCCAGGGTGATCTTGGGATGGAAAAGGAAGTCAGAGAGGTGTGCAAACAAGGAAGTGTTGTGATCAGGGGTGACTTCAGCGACACCCACACGGACTGGATAAACGCATGTTCTCATGATGACAAAGAAGTCACGGAGCCAAGCAGGGGGCATGTGACCTTGCAGTAAATCCAAAGACGCATCGCCTAAGACTTAGCAAAAGAAACCACTGTTGCGAAACCAGCTGGAAATGGTGAGCACAGCGTTGTTCTAGCCTCAGCAGCACCATTTAACTGGAGCATGGCCAGGAAACCCAACACAATCACTTCTGAGTTTAAGGGAAGAAACCACCAGAATAAGACGCCTTGTAAAAAGGTGCGTCAAAAAGGAGAGTCAAAGGGCTCGGGGCGCTTCGGGACGCTTTGCGGTTCCTCAAAGCCTCAGCAAAACACGCCCGGCTGGAATGCGCCACAGCCTGACGCCAGGTGAGCAAGCAGCACCGCAGAAGCTGTGAAGGGAAGACGCTTCCGCCCAAACACAGGGAGTGCCCCTTAGGGTTGTGCTTCTGACAGAGTCCCCCACCGAAGTCCCAGGAGCACGCTCAGCCGGCCCGGAAGGAGAGGGAAAGTCTCCTTGGGGCCCAGTAGCTGGTGAAGGAAGAGACAGTGCCGGGCAGGAACACTCGGTCAGTCTCCCTGCTGGAGGAATGTCAGTGCTTTGGCCCCCCAAGGATCTGCGCTGAGAAAGGCTCTCCGACTTATCCATAAATACTCTGAAATTAGGAGTGAGCAGGGAGACGACCAAGGTTGCTGACAACACCAAATTATTCAGAGCAGTGAAAGCCAGACGAGGTTCTGAGGCGCCCCACAGGGATGGGATCGAGGGGGAGCAGGCGTCAACACGGCAGAAGCGTTCCGTGTGCGCAAGTGTGCAGCAACACCATGTTGTGGCAAAACCCCCCAGCTCTGACCATGAACTGGTGGATTTCAGCAGCAGGGACTGAGCAAGAAACAGATCTTGGGTGGCGGGTGGGCAGCTGGTCAAAGCCCCGCGCAGGGCTGCTGTGAAGGCGACCTCTACTGCAGGCGAAACGCCACGACGTTGCTTTCCTTCCGCAGTGCGATGTGAAGCCGCATGGGCTTCCGGTCAGGGCACAGAAAGCGGCGGCGTAAAGCTGGGAGGGGACAGGTAAACAAGCTGGGGAAGGAGGGTCAGAGCAGCCGGCACTGCGAGGCTTGGAGGGAGATGGGAGGGCGGCACGCGGAGCTCTGCCTGGTGTGGCGCAAGTGGTGTGGGAGGCTCTGCTTTTTCTTCCGCTGTCCTGGCCCGGAATGCCGTGGGATCACCCATCATCCTCATGGAGGGAGCCTCAGGATTCAGTGAGGGCGGTCCTTCCACCTGCAGTGTGCGGTCAAGCCGTGAAATTCACTTCCTCGCGATGTCGTGACGGCCGCCCATCGGCAGGGCCCTGCAAGGGGACACAATGAATCCCTGGAGGAGCAGCCCCTCAAGGGCTGAGGGCCACGGCCCACCTCCGGAGCAGGGGAGTGGCGGGGAGCTGGGGCAGGGGGCTGCCGCAGCAGGTCCTGCCTGGGGGGCCCCGGGGCGGCTGGGGCGTGCGGCACGCCGGGCTGGATGGCTCCTGGTTCCAGCCCACTGCGGCTCTCCCAGGCTTGTGCGAGACCCTCCCCCAACCCGCAGTCGGAGGGACCAAGCCTGGGGCCCCACAGCAGCCAGAGTGGGGAGGAGGCAGCGCAGCCGGACAGGCAGGCAGGCAGACCAGCCGGCTGTGGGAGGCGGCCCCACCCACGGGGCGCTCAAAACGCCCTTGCCCGGCCGGCCGCTTCCGGCTCTGCCAGGGAGCATCGCAAGAGCAGCATGAGGCTGAGTGCCGCCTGCCTCTTGCTGGGGCTCCTCGCGCTCAGCGCAGCCTCCCAGGACGGGGGCGAGAGGAAAGGTGAGTGCTGGGTCTGGGGAGCCGGAGCCCGACGGGGGGGGCAGATTTGTCCCCTTCCAAATGGGACACGGAGGCCCAGAGCACACTGGAGCTTTGCCAGCCGGGAGCAGTGTGGATGCCGGGCGTGTCACCGGAGCAGCGGAGCTGGAAAGGCCTGCCTGGCCTCTGGAAAGTGGGGGGGGGGGGGACCGAGGGCTGGGGCAGCGCGGTGCTGGGGGCAGCCCACGGGGGCCTCGGGGCAGGCGAGACTCGCAGCCTGGCCCACCTCACAGGGCTGCTGTTGCTGCGGAAGAGGGCTCCCGCGGCAACAGGAAGAGGTGGGATAGAATTCCTGTTGCACCACCGGCAGAGTGTCGGCAGCCTGCCTGGCTCCCTGCTTGCTGCGCTTCCTCCCGCCCGGGACGTGTCCACACAGCACCTCTCAGCGCGGGACCCGCAGCTGCGAGGGCGGCCCAGGTGCCAGGGTTGGAAGTCCCGGGGTGCTCCTGCGCAGGCTCCTGTGGGGGCTCTAGCAGAGGGGTGGGCGCGAAGAGGGTGACTGACAGCTGGCACCGGCATCCGCCCCTCACCTCCTCTCACCGTTCGGGGCAGATCGTGGGGCCTGCACAGCTCTGCACGGAGCAAGCGAGTTGCGTCCCCGTGGCCGAGGCACGGGCTTGGCCTCGGCGGCCATGCAGCCCCTCGCAGCACCCCTAAAGCCCTGGCTGTGCAGTGAGGCACAGTGGGGGGGGGGCAGCCCTTCACCATCTGGAGAGAAGCCCCACCCAGAAAAGCCCCACCTGCACCCATCTCGTGGCCCCCCCTCCAGGTGCCTCTGGGAGTCCCAGGCAGGAGGGGAGGGCGGCAAACCCCACCCATTGATGTGTGCCCGCCCCACAGCTAGTCTTCGGTTCCCTTGATCTGTCCCCCTCAGTCCCCCTTCCACTGCTGCCAGCGATTCAGCAAGCTTACAGCCCTGCAGGGTGCTCAGTTCACGCCCATGCTGCAAATAGCAGGCCCCGGCACAGACCTGCAGCCAGGCGCCCCGAGCCGTGCCCATGTGCCACAGGGGACACACCTGCCTGGCTGCACGGCAGGGCTGGCGCGGGCAGGAGCACCTGGCCACGCCGGGAAGGCAGCAGGCGGCTGCAGCTCGCCCCAGGGAGGAAGCCGAAGGGGGCGCCGGGAGGCGGGCAGCACAGGGAGGGTGGCATAGTGGGCCAGGAAAGGCTCTGCTCAGCCTCGCCCCGCCTCTCGTCTGCAGGGAAGGCCGGATTCTGCCCCACATCGCCCCATGGGCTGTATGAGCCGCCGTGCCACGTGGCCTGCGAGGGGGACGTGGAGTGCCCGGGCGACCAGAAGTGCTGCGAATTCGCCTGCAACTACCGCTGCACCAGCCCCAGCACAGGTGGCCACACTGGGGAGACGGAGGGGTGGGGCTGGGGGTGCCGGCTGCGGAAGGACCCCTCAGGCACAGGGGCCACAGACGCTCCCCGCCCTGGGAAGGGGTCCCTGCAAGGGGGAGGCAGGGCTCTTTTCGGCCGAATGCCAGGGACCGCCGGGGCTTCCTGAGGCCGGTGGCCCAGCCAGGGCGGGAGGAGGGAGCCCCCCGCCTCAGCCCAGTGTGTGGCCGCTGTGAAAGGGGCAGCCCGCCTGAGAAGAAGTGAAAACCGAAGTGCCAGGATGTGAGTCCCCGGGTGCACATCCTCAGGGCGACCACGCTCGGCAGGCTGCTCAGGCGCTCCTGGCTGCCATTCCTGGAGAAGGACAGCGTGGGGCTGGAGAAGGGGGAAGGAAGGCCGCTGGGGGGCCGGGCAGCAGGAGCCGCTCGCTCCGTGTAGGCAATCAGCGGGCAAGGCAGGGCTGGCCGAAGTGCCACCAGGGCAGGGGAGGCGGAGGAGCGTTCAGGGGCACCGAGGTTCGGGCCAGGCCCAGCCAAGGGCTTCCGGGAGCAGTGCAGCCCCCATGGCGGCATTTGCAGCCCCCGGAAGCTGCAATGGCTGCACATTTGGGGGGCTTAAACGGGGGCTGGACACATTTGTGGAGGAGGAAGAGAAGGCGGCCCTCGGCGGTTGCTGGTCCCGGTGGCTGCTTGATGCCGCCAGTGCCTGCAGCAGGCCGTCTGCCTGCACCCGGGCACGGGGTGGGGGGGCGGTCTCACTAGCCCACTTCCCGTGGGCCGCCGGTGGGCTGCCATGCCAGCCTGGGTGGATCTCGGCCGGGTCCAGTCCCCGGGCTCTTCAGAGGGATGCGCAGGGTGACTGGCTTGGCGGGGCCCCGGGCCCGACTGCTGCGGGAGTGGTCTTTCCCTCAAGCGGGGCGGGGGGGCTTGCCGAGGTCAGAGCGGTCAGGGCAGGCATGCCAGAGGTGCCCCGGTGCACAGGGGGAGCCCCTCACGCTGCTTTCCACCTGCCAGAGAAGGCCGGGCTCTGCCCGCCCCCACCGATGAAGAAGCTGCACAGCCCGCTGGCCTGCGAGGCGACCTGCCAGGTGGACCACGACTGCCGTGGGGCTCAGAAGTGCTGCGAGACGGGCTGTGGCCACGCCTGCTCGCTGCCGCTGGAAGGTGGGTGAGAGGCCGCCGGCCACGCCAGGGAGGAGTGGGGCTGTGGGGCTCGGTGGGAAGCAGGGCCCCGGAAGGGCAGGGGCAGATGGCACTGCTCCAGCGGGGCGGAACCAGGTGCGCTCGGGGCGAGATGGACGTTGGCAGTGGCGCCACCCTCCCTTCCTAAGGCATGGATCTTCTGAGGTGGGGAACAGATTGTCTCCTGCCCACTTCCATAGTCTGCCCAGATCCTTTTGGATCTGGAGTACCTGCTCTTCAGTTGTGGCCACTGCCCCAGTTTTAGTATCATCTGTGAATTTGCTCAGCAGACTGGTTGCCCCTCCCTCAGGTCATTGATAAATTTGAAATGGATCAGGAATTGGTTGAGGACTACATGGCCATGTCCCACGGCCTGGCTTGGTCCCCTGTGGGGTTGTCTCCACATGGCAGCACCTCATCCCATGAGCCCCACTTTGCAGGGAAGGAGCAAGAGGGGCCAGGGCCTTCAATGCTGCCTCCTGGGGCAGGACAGCTGGAAAGGCATATAAATTTGGAAATAAATAAAAATAAAAATAAAAAAGGACCCAGGATGGCCCGGGATGTCATCCTCCACTTAGAAACATAGAAGCAGAGCGAGTCAGAAGGGACCTCTCGGGCCATCTAGTCTGACCCCCGGCACCAGCCGGCTCCGCTCACGACATGCCCACCATGTGCATGTCCAGCCTATCCTTGAACTCCCTCACTGATGGGGCCTCAATGACCTCTTGTGGAAGCCCATTTCACGCCCTCGGGGTCCTAACCGTCAGGAAGTGCTTCCTGGCATCCAAATGGAGCCTTGGCTCCCTGAGCTTGGCTCTGCTGGAGCGGGTCCTGCCTTCCCCTGCAGGGGAGAACAGGTCTCTCCCCACCTCCGTGTGACACCCCCTCACATACCTGCATGTTGCCAACAGACCCCCTCTGAGTCTCCTCATGCAGCCCCAGTGCTCCGGGGACCCCCACGCCGCAGAGCAGGCAGGCATGTGTGCCGGAGGTGCCCGCACAGCAAGGAGAGCAGGCGCGCCAGGCGCAGCTGCAGCCCTTTCGGGTGCCCTCTTGCTTCTGATCCTGCCCAAGCTGCTGCTGTCTCTCCAAGCTCCCGGGGGCCGCCACAAGGGCAGCCCTGCTCCCCCAGCAGATGGCCTGCAATGCCCAGCCCCCGGCTCCCAGCCTTTCTTGTTCTCCCCCAGAGAAACCCGGGAAATGCCCCCGGAGGCAGCGGGTGAAGACCCCCCTCGAAGGGGGCTGCCACGACACCTGCGCGCATGACCAGGAGTGCCCTCCCGGGGAGAAGTGCTGCTTCACAGGCTGCTCCATGGGCTGCATGGAGGCCCAGTGAGGTACCGGGCTGGGGCCGCCATCGCTTGCCTTTTCCAGCGCACGGGGGCACCTGAGCCGCCTGGGCAGAGGGGTGGGCAAGGGAACCGTGAGAAGGAGGCATGGGGGGGGGGCTCTGACAAGGGCTCTGTGCCTGCAGGTCGTTGTGCTTGACGCCACACCCTGTAAAGCCCCAGCACGATGCCCGGGCTCCCCGCTAGCCGGGGACAAGTTGGCCGCAGGGCTCAGGGTCAGCACTCCTCGCGGAGTGGCGCAGCCTCCAGGGAACCCCATACGCCCCAGAAGGCCTGCAAGGCTCCATGAGCCCGGAGGAGAAAGGCCGAGCTCCCGGAATGGAAGGAATCTGGGGAAGGCCTTTCGGCTGATGCTTCCGAGGGGCTGAGGTTCCATCTGGGAATCCCAGGCGGCAATGTAGTCCAAGTGAGAAGGAAGAGAGAGGCTGGTGCCAGAGCATGGGAAGACACCACAACTGGCAAAGAGGGGCAGGAAGCACCCCAAGGACTGCGCTGGGGAGCCACAGCAATCCGGCTGACCTCAGGGCTGCGAGACAGACGGGCGGCCCAGTGGGAACGAGGCGGGAGCTGGGTACACGATGCCCAAACCGACAGCAGTGGCGACTCCAAGCAGAGGGGTGATGACGCACTCTGGACGGGGGCAGCACTTGTGCCAGACAAGGGCTCTCGTACTGCCTGCTTGCAGGGCCCGAGCTGGTGCAGGAGACTCGTGAGCGGACGGCCAGGGAAGCCGGGAAGCCCTCCGAGGAGCCCTTCGCTGGCAGCTTTGAGGCCAGCCGCGACTTCGTGACCAACAACAACTCAGAGGAAGAAGAACCCTTGGACGATAATCAAATTAAAGGAGCCCTGAAGAAGGGTTGGGAGAAGCCGAATGGTCTTGTTTTCATGAGGCTTCATGGCAGAGGAGACGCGCTTGCGCTTTCTGGAAGGGAGTCCGAGGAATTGGGGCAGATAATAGTAAAAAAAAGATGGCTGTCCGTAAGTCACCCAGGCCCGGTGGTATCCCTCTGAGAGTTATCAAAGAACTCAAACATGAAATTGCTGACCTTTTTACCAAAACACTTGATAAGTCCCTAAAATCAGCCTTTGTACCAGCAGATTGGAGAATAACCAACATAACACCAATTTTTACAAAGGGATCCAGGTGGGGTCCAAAGAATTATGGGCCAGGTAGCCTAATATCTCATCTATCAGGGTAAACTGCCTGAAAGCATAATTAAAGGCAGAATTGGTAAACAGGAGAGGGACAAGACCCGCTGGAAAGAATCAGCCCGGCTTCCGCAAGGGCAAGTCTTGCCCCACTAGCCTCCCGGAGTCCTTGGGAGGGCCAAGACGCGCGTAGGTAGGGGCAATGCGGTTGGTTCCTTGGACTTCCACTGTCACTAAGTGGTTAAAGAACAGAAGGCTGAGGGTGGGAAGAAGTGGCTCTTTCCCCCAGCAGAGGGAGGTCACCAGAGGCACCCCCACAGGGTTCTGCAGTCGGACTGAGGCTTCCAGCCTGTTCTGAAAAGATCTGGAATTGGGGCCGAGCAGTGAAGCGTCTGCTGACGACAACGGGATGGTGAGGAGCGCCAGGGGGGTCTCTCCAAGCTGAATGGCAGGTGCCATTCAGCAGAAGCAAGTGCTAAGTAACGCAGCATATTGGGGCAAAATGGCCCGAGGTCAAGGATGCACTGATGGGACCTAGCTGGCAGTGGCTGATCAAGGAAGGTATGGGGCGGAGGGGACAGTTTGAGGAAAAGGCCCGCCCAGCACACAGCTGCTGTGAAGAGGGCAAACTCCACGCTAGGCACAATTAGGACCTGAATAGAAAAAAGAACTCCCAAGATCTTACTCCCTTTATACAGATCTTTGGTGTGGCCACATTTAGAATGGTATGTTCAGTTCTGGTTGCCTTACCTGAAAAACGACACGATTTAGTTGAAAAAAGTACAGCGAAGGGCACCAAAAATGATCAGGGAGCTGAACAGCCCCCCCCCCCCATGAGGAGTGGGGGGCTGTTCAGCAACTGGGACGGTTCAGCTTAGAAAGGTGAGTCGGGAGATGTGAGAGAGGTGTTTAAAATAATACCTGGTGCGGCGAAGGTGGAGAGGGAGGCATTTTTCTCCTCCCATAAAACCTGAACCCAGGGCCATCCCATGGAGCTCCCTGAGGTAAGGTTTGGGACTGCTAAACGGAAGTCCTTCTTCACACACCGTATAGTTCAATTGTGGAACTCGCTGCCACGGGGAGTGGTGCTGGCTGCCCAGCTGGATGGCTTTAAAAGGGGAGTGGACAGATTCCTGTGAAGGGAGGCTCTCCGTGGCTACCAGACTTGCAGGCCACATGCCACCTCCTTCACGAGTTGCTGCAGAGCTGGGCAGTTGGAGGGCACTGGTGCCGGACTGGATGGG
>JAIXND010000771.1:730526-776054 GCA_023646645.1 Varanus salvator macromaculatus | reverse complement strand
CCCCCCCCCCCCCAGCGTGCACCTGCCTCGCAGCCCCCTCTGGCCCGAGGCCGCCTCCCAGGACGGCTGCAGGCGCTGCGCCCGGTGCTCCCGCTCAGCTCAGCTCAGCTCAGCACTTCTGCCGGCCGGGATCCACCTCGCGGGGGGGCGGGGGGGAGCTTCTCTCGCGTGGGGTTTGAACCCCGCGGCGGGCTGCCCACCCGCACTGAGAGGCTGGCAGAGTTGCCACTATGGCGGCCTTGGGCTGGGAGGGGTCCCTGCGCTGTTCGGTGTGCAGGCCCCGCGTTGCCCACCACATCCTGAGCGCATGACTGGCCGGCCCGTCTCCTTCCCCTTCCCCCACAGCGGACAACCGGGGGGTCCCCCACAGGCCATGCAGCCTGGCCCTCCCTTCCCAAAAGGAGGAGTGGGGCGCTTGCAGGGACGCCCCCACCTCGGCTCTCGGAGGTGGCAGGGGGGCCCCTTTCTGAAGACCCCTCGGGGGTGCCGAAGGATGCAGCTCCCTGCCGGTTGAAGGTTCCGCGGCAGAACCCCCAAACTCCAGGACTACATCTCTCCTCGGCTTCCCAGTAATGCCACACTTTCCTCAGGTTAAAAATGGTTGCATGAAACACATTTTTCAAAATTTGTGCAGGAGTTAGAAACACAGACTTTGGCCTTGGGGCTGCCCCAGAGGTCTCTCTTGGGTAATTGCCAGAGGCGCGGGGGGTGGGGGACGCGTGATCGCAGGCTGCCTGCCCACTCTCTCGCTCCGTGCAGTGCTCAGCCGGGCACCTTGCTTCTGTTTTGGCCATGAATAACCCAACGTGGAGCATGCCTGGGGCACCTTCCCGGCTGCTGCTTTCCCCTTTCTTCGATGGCATCTCGGTGGCGCCTTCCCTCCGCAGATCAAAGGCCTCCCACCCTCACCTGTCTTACTCCACTTCTTCTGTTCGTTCTGGTGGCTTCCTTGATGCAGCCGTGAGGAAACTCCAAGGGGCCCTCGTCCCTCACGGCCCAAAAGGCCTGCCCAGAGACTCCCTGGGTGACCATTTGACGGCCTTCTGCCCCCTGAGAGGCCTTGGGGCCCTCAGGAATCCCACCCCGAGAGTGCAGGGTTGTGGCCAGGCCAGGCGAGGGGGAGTGATGTGCCAGGGCTGGGGAGGGGAGGAGGCAGGGCTGAGGACTTGCAAGCAGAGGTCCCGTCAGCCCCACCACCTTCCCCCTGCTCCCCGGCACTAAATGCAGATAGCTAAAACTGGCCGTGTGGAGGAAGGGCAGGGTGCCCTTGTCCGGACTTGTCCGAGGAGCACTCCCTCCTGCCTCCCAGAACCGCTGCCCCCCAATACATGCTGAGGCTGACCGCGCACGGCCAGCCACGCCGCTTCCCTGCCCTCCAGCCTGTTGCCGCAAGGCTGCTTGAGGCCGCCGGCCCCACCTTTCCTCCCAGCTCCCCCAGCGCTGTGCAGACCGGTCCTCCCCACACACACAGGCGTGGGCGGCCTGGGCAGCGTGGGTCGTCGACCTGCTGGAGCGACAGACGTGTCCACATGGAACCGGACTGGCTGGCCGGAGTTGGGGCTGGGGAACTTGCTCATGGCAGGCCCACCATGTGCATGTCCGGCCTGCCCTGGAACACCCTGGGCAAAGATACCAGCCTGCCATATCCAGATCTCACAAGTGAAATCTCCGGTCAGAAAAGGAAGTTCAGAACTAGAAGACTGGCCAGAGATCTTGCTCTGAAGTCCCATGCCCCTTTCCTACCCTACTTGTGGTGGGATTCCAGGATGGACGGGGGGAAAGTGATCCTGGGAGCCACAGAGCCTTGCGCAAACGTTCCCTTCAGATCTCACCACTTCCGCGACAGCCGCCCTTTAATGTCACATTCCACCCTTCACAAGTTGCGTGGAGAGTTCCTGGCCTTTGGCCGTGGCGTGTGTGCCCGGGAAGACAATGTTCCGGGCACGTCGCCACCTTCCTTCTCTGCGATTCCCTCCTCTCGGCACAGGCAGACCCTTCCCTCAGCAGCACACGGAAGCGCACCTTTTCCAGCCGTGCCACAGTCCGGCCCTCCCCGCCTCCCGTCACGCGGCTCCTGCTAGTCGGCGCAGCACGATGCGCGTGACCCGCACGGCACAGAGCGAAGCCCAGCCGCTCACTGCCGCTCTTGCCCTTCCCCCTTGCCTGGTGTGTGTCACTTCTAGGCATTCGTGTGTCGGGGAGCTCGGGGCTCTTCTGCCTGCCGTTCTCTTTGCGTGTCTGCTGAGACGGTGTTGAGCACGACGGGTGGTATTTCCAGTCCCGACGATCAACGCATGGGCAGGAATACACCAGTCCGGAGAGGCAGGCGAGGGTGGGATACACCACACAGGACCGCGTGGCAGGATCTGGCCCGGCTGCCCCGAGGGGGGCCCTGCGTCTGGGCGAGGGAGGCGTGCTCCCCATGTTTGCTTCCACTTGGACTATGATTTGGTCACCACATCCTTGTGGTGCCAAACCAGAGACCACGAGACTGAGACATCGGTAATACCGGATTCTGCTCCAGTCGGTCTGGATTAGCTGCTCAGGAATTGAGACAGGGCCGCTGCCTTGGGCACTTTACTTCCTTGTTAAATGACGGGTTTTTTAAAAAGCGGATTCTTGCCAAGTCTCAAGGATATTTTGAAATCAACAGCAGCACGACCAGCTCATATTCTACTGAATGGGAGGCCAGCAAAACTCCCACCCGGGCCAATCTTGCTTGTTTCGCATGAAACTACTGGGAAGTTCTTTACTGCTTAAAGCCCTGCATCCTCACAAGGTTCAAGGGAAAAGGCGACAAAATACAAGTTGCGTAACAATTGCAAATACAAAAAGTCGTGGCCTTGGAGTACCAAACATTTCTAAATAATGCGTGAGAAATTCAAATAAAACGTGTTACAAAAACAAAATAAGAAGGTCTGCTGAACATAATGGAAATATATTGGATAAAACAATCTGAAATAAAAACCACATAATTGCAAAATGGGTAAAACGTTTCCTTAAAAAGTAGTGTGACGCTCGCCTATCCTTTAGTTAGTTAGTTATTTATTTTTTGGTTTATATCCTGCCTTTTTCCGACAAAGGGCTCAAGGCAGCTTGCATCATTCTCCTCCTCCATTTTATCCCCACAACAACAACCCTGTGAGGTAGGCTGGGCTGAGAGTCTGTGACTGGCCCAAAGTCACCCAGCTGGCTCCATGGCTGAGCAAGACTAGAACCCGGATCACCTGACGCCACCCTGGCCCTTTATTTTCCTGGCCACTGGGGCAAATTGGCAACCAGGGCCATTCCTGCGTGTGCCCAGGACCTCGGCAGGAGCACCAATCACACCAGCCCGGGAGCCCCAGAGCCCGCTGGAAGCCACCGGGATCCATCAATCCCTGGGGCGGGCCATCTGAACAGCCCCCTTGCGGAGGGGAAAAGCCGCCACGGCTTGCATCTCAGCAGTGGGTGATCTGCCCCTGGCAAAGGCACCGGGTCAAAGTCCACCCCTGGGGTGCCGCCACAGAGAAGGCCCTTCCCCAGGTAGCCACCCTCCTAATCCCCTCCAGGGGGGCTCCCGGAGAAGGGCCCCTGCCCCAGCTCTTAAGGGGTGGGCGGGCACATGTGGAAGGAGACGCTCCTTCAGGGAAGCAGGTCCCAAGCTGTTTAGGTTCCCGGAGCCGACAGCCTGGGGGCCCAGCGTCGCCTGTCAGGCCACCCTTTCAGCTGCAGCAGGGAGCCCGGGGGTGCCGGGGGGGCGGCACTGCAGCAGAGCCCCCAGCCCACCCTGCTGGCCCCCACGACGTTGCCAGCTCTCCAGACAGGCTGCCACACAAGGAGGGTGCCCTCAAGAGCGGACGCCTTTCCACAGGCCATGGCCAGCCCCCCCCCCGACCCCACGCCTGCCCTGATGCTCGACTGCGCTCACAACTGGGGGAGGCGGACCCCTCCCTTTCCCCATTTGCCCCAGGTCTCAACTACCCATGCCAGATTCAATTATCTGCATCCACCTGGAATTTGCACAGGGGAGGGGCTGACATGGCACCCATCCAGCAGCCCCCTCCGGCCAGGCCTCCCCCCAGCCCTCTACCCATCACGAGCCTGACTGGGCCCCCGCAGACTGGCCCCCCAGCAGCCAGCCTGCTTGTGCACCCCAAATTTCCTCGCCAGTCCCCGAGGTGCAGAGGGGCCGGCCAGGCCCCCTCCCAGTCCAGCCGCGGGCCTGCCACAAGCACCCCGGACTGCGGGGGGCCAGGTGACCCCGGAGGCCAAGGGCCAGCTGGCAGCAGCCCCCAGCGCCCCCGGGGCCTTGAGCAATTAAAGCGAATCTGGGCGAGTTGATCAACAAGCTCTCAGGGGACGTCCTGGAGTGAACTCCGGGGCAGAGGTGACATTCACGTCAATGGGACAGGATCCCGCCTCAAGCGCGTCACGTTGCGCGTTCTGCTGTCGCCATGGGCCATCGCGTCATCCCTAACTCACGGGTGACGCCACGAGGAAGCGCCCTCCAAAGCCCCGCTCGGCCCTCGCGAACCCGACTGTGGTTTCCCTGATGGAATTGATGCCTGCTCTTCCTCTTTCCGTTCTTCGGCCTTCGACTCTCTCCAGAGGAGCATCTGCTCCCGAGTGAGGGCTCCTCCTCAAGGTGCATCCTGCCTCCGTTCTGCTTCCCGAGCAAGGGTCTCGGGCCCACTTACTCCTTTGTCGTCCTGTCAGTCGGGGTACTGGCACAGCTCTCCTCTGGCACCATGCCTCGACCACGTGGGTCTTCTGCCTGCCAGCTTCCACAGGCAGGCACGGTGATCCGAAAATGTGAGAGTGTGGCTGTGATCCAGAGAAATGTTCTTACACGTGAGGATCTTTCTGGCTTCCTCATTGCTGGCACTCCAAGCCTCTGACTTCTCATTTTTGCCTGTGGTTTCCACCTGAATTGATGAATGAGCCAAGGTATGTGAAGTCTTCCACAGTTTCATTGTTGATGTTAAAGTGCGATTCTTCTGCGGCTGAATGAGAGGCAACGGCAAAAGAGGAAGCTGAGAAGGGCAAACCGAAAGCCCCAAGTGCCAGTGGAAAAGGTTTTCTTGTTACCCCACACATTTCAGAAATATCCTTCTTCGGGGGGCTATAAAGGATAAACAATCATATGCAAATGTGCTTAGCATAACTCTCAGCCCATAAACAGATAACATTCTACTTCCTTCTGTGCTCCAAAGCACATGGAAATAACTCAGGATGGGAAAATGCTGCTCAAATTTACTTTTAGAACTTTTCATTTTACCACAAGTTTTAAAGATCTGTAGAGAGGAGACTATAATCAGTTTGTACACATATGAAAACACCCTCATTCAACCACCATAAAAGGATAAAACATAATTATGAACTTGTAATAGGAATATCTGATAAGGGAAAGGTCATAAATAAATAAGTAAATAAATAAAACCGATGCCTGATGAATCCAGCACAGCACCCTTAAAAGGATCTGCACGGTTTATCATACAACCCGAATCAAGCTGCAACCCGATTTGCATTGTGCATAGGAATTTTTGGCATTATCCGGAATGTGGCATTTAAAAACCTCATGGCAAACACAACCGTTGTCATTTGAAAAAACAAACAAACACGAGCTCCTGCAACAGTGCGGCAATTTTGCATTTTAGAGTTCTTATAAAACTTCAGTGCAACTTGTATTTTTTTTCTTTTTGCAGCACCCCACATACAAGTCACCCAGACAGGCTGCGGCTGCTGCTCACAGGTCTCCACCCTGCAGCCTTCTTCCCTTCATCGGCCCTTGATGTTCCTTAAGTTTATCTGGTGCTCCGCTAAATTACCAAGGAGGAAGATGGAAAGGCAGAGGCAAGATCAAAGAGCGCCCTCGCTCTGCTCTGACGGCCATGTCGGTTAGTGCAGGGCTATTTTGCACATCATCATCGTCGTCCTCATGATTGTTATTTTGCACTCACCAAAGATGCCGACAGCCCCACTGGCGCAGGTCCTCTGGGAGCTGCCACTCCCCACCGCACATGTCCCCCCCCCCAGGGCCGCATCCACATCTGTGCTGATACCATCTGCAGGCGCCTGAGTCATCCTGGGAAGCCGACTGACTGCGGGGCAAAGGGGAGGCTCGCCTCGCCTCCCCGGTGCCGAAGGGCCTCGCTCGCTTGGCTGGACGAAGACAGCCCCCCGCAGCCCCTGCTCGCTCGCGGCACGTACCGAGACGGGAGCAACCACAGCTCTTGCCTCACGGTTTCCAGCTCGCCTTGATTCATGCCCCGTGCGCCCCGTGTCCCAATCGCAAGTGTTGTGCAGCGGCAGACTTTCCTTTCGCCTCCGCCTGTCACCCCGGGACTTCCGCTCAGCCCGGCCCGGTTGCGCCACGAGCGACTGCCCTGCCTGTCCCGGTCCCGGTCCCCACCTCCCCCTCGGGCCCACTCCTCGTTCACTGAGGCGGCTGCATCGTGGGGTTTTCAAGGCAAGCAAACTGAGAAGCAGCACCCCCACCCCCTGCTCCGCACCCCCCGGCCAGAGGGGGCCCAGGAGGATACTTGGCTGAGGGCAGCAGAAGCCACCAAGAGGGATGTCCGGCAGCACCAACGAGGTCACCCCCGCTCTTGCTCCCAGCGCAGGTCATCCTACAGGCAACCGAGGCCCAGGCCCGAGCCCCGAGGGAAATGGGTCCCGAGAATGGGCCGGCCGGCCACCACGACCATCGCGCTCCAGGACCCTGCCCAGGAGGGGGCAGCTGGGCCCAGGAGGGCTTCTGAGGAGCTGCCTCGTCCCTGCTGCGCCCGCTGCCCCTCCGCCTTCTTCCACTATTGGATTGGCTGGGAGGCGCCCTGGGCCTGGCGCTCCCTGGGCCAGAGGCGCTCCGGATCGCGAGCACACTCCAGGCCGATTGTGCCACCTCCACGTGCGCGCTCGCCTTCTCCGATTCCATTCCTCACACTCAGCCCCGGGGCCGTCCGTGCAGCCGCGCGAGGGCCCTGGGGGCAGTCATGTCAGCCCCCCGCGCTTCAGCCAGGTTGCTGGCCACACCGGCCGGAAGCCCCCACGAGCCACCCGGCAGCCCCCCAGACCCATCAGGCTCCGAGGACGGGCCATCCTAGCGAGCCCCCACCTTGCGGAGGGGAAAGCTCAGCAGGCGTGATCCGGCCAGGGCAAAGGGACTGAATCCAAGCAAATGGGGCCAGGGGTGGGGGCAGTCTAGGGCAGCCCCCCCCCCCATGTACTGCCCTCCAGACATTCGGCCTGCAACAAATGGAGCATCGGCTGGTCAGACCGGCCGCAAACAGGTTCTGCCTCCTGTCCAGGGATGCTGCCCGAGGCAAGCCTCAGGCCCAGGTCCAGGCCCAGGCCCAGGTGGGGACAGCCGGTGGCCCCTCCTGTTGGGAAAGAGACCCTGGCATGTCGAGGCTCCTCCTGCCCGGCAGCGTCTTTAAAAGTGGGAGCTGCTGGCCACGCTCAGGCCTCCCGCAGACGGCAGCCACCCAGCATGCAGACACGGCCGGCTTCCCTTTTCCTTGTGGGGCTGCTTGCCTCCTGGGCAGCGCTGCCCTCCGCCACCGGACAGACAGGTAGCAATGCAGGCCAGCTCCCCCCCACTGCCCTCTGTGGGGTCACGGCTCAGGGGGAGCAGGCCCCGAGCTCACCTTCCCAGAGGAAGGGCCTTCCTCTCTCTGCTGGGGCTGGGTGTTTCCCACACATCTGGACGGGTGCACCCTCCCTTGACAGCAGGGCTGGGTGCAGCCACCACGCCCCGCCTGCTCACCTTCTGCTCCCCACCTGGCCAGGAGAGCCTGCGAACAGGTGTCCTGGCCCGCCAGGCCTGTCAGCTTTCCCCCGGTTCTGGAGGCTGCAAAGGGAACGAGAACAATTTCGAGAGCGTTCAAGAGTGTGAGCGCAGATGCCAGCACCAGGGTGAGCTCTTGCGCACACTGTGTGGGGGCCTGAAGTGGTGGAGGAGACCAGCGGGGGGGGGGGGGGGTTGGCAATGGCGGCCAAGGCTGCGCCCAGGTCAGAAAACTGCCCTGGGCAGCCCCCAGTCCCGTGACTGCGTGGCCGAGCCCCCGAAGCCAGAAAGGAGAGCAGAGCGGAGGGAGGGAAGCCGGAGGGAAGCGGCAGAGTCTCCCCACCAGCGGCAGGGAGGACTGCACCACCTCGGGCCCCGGCCTTTTCACAGGTGAGATCACCCAGGCCCCCTGCAGCTACTCAGGCCAGCCTGCTCCCGGGAAGTGGTCTCCACCGTCAAGTGCGAGCTTTTGGAACATATGAAGAGTGTTTTCTAGCTTCTGAGTCACCTGACATGGCAGCTGATCAGGTGATGATGAAATAAGGGGAACTCAGTGAAGAGGAATGGGAGAGACCTGCAGAGGGGACTTAATACAACAGCCTTGATTACAAGGCATTAACAGAAGGCTCACTGAGGCACAGGGATTGTTGTGGGTCTTGGCATGCAAATGAGGGTGACTGCAATACCACTAGAAAAACTTGTCTGGCCGCATTAAGTTCGCTGTAAGCCCAAGAATAGCCTTGGAGCCCCAGTCCGCAAAGGCTTCTCCAACCAGTAGCCAAATCTTAAAGGAACAGCTTGACAGTAACTCGAAACAGGAGCCTGCCTTGCAATTCTGGCACTTTCTGAGAAAGAGGCGCAGGGATGTGGCAGGTGTGATGTTGTAACACAAAGGCACATGTCAGCCACCCTTTTCTACCAGGATTTATCTGGATTTCCCAGGCGGAAGGAAGGAAGGAAGGAAGGAAGGAGGGCAAGAAAAGGGGCCATGGGGCAGGGGGGGAGGCAAGGCCCCTTCCCAGGGGCTCTTCTGTAACGGGCCCTTTCACAAAAGCGATGCAGGAGGAACCGAGCCGTGGGGAGGGTCCCGGAAGGTGCTGTGGAGAACACCCTTCCCCTCTTGTTCCCAAAAGCGTGCCTCGGCCCCTGCAGAGCAGCCCGGCCTCGCTGGCGCCACCTCTGCCACCGCTCAAAGGGCCCCCGGCCACATGGGGGGGAGAGCTGGCCCACCTGCCCAGGACCCACTGTGGCAGAGGAGCACGGGGCCCATGCATGTCGCTTGCAGGGCGTTCCGTGAAGCCCCCCGGAGAGTGCCCCACGCCCGTCGGCCACGGAGTCTGCGCAGAGATGTGTGAAGGTGACAACATCTGCGGCCCCGGGAGGAGGTGCTGCAGCAACGGCTGTGGCCACCAGTGCATGGCCGTCGCCACAGGTAAGAGCCGCCCACAGGTGGCCCATCTGGCCAGAGCCACGGCCTGGGAGCGAGGGAGGGAACGAGGGCGGCCTCTGGCCAGGGAGCCGCAGCGAGGCCAGGGTGGGGGCTGCCTCCTGCCCTCTCCTGCGGTCCCCCCCCCCCGCTCAGAGCCACACCCCCCCGTGCAGCGAGGGGGCGGATCCAGGCCTGATTCGGAAGGCTGCCCACACGCCCAAGCAAGGAGGACAGCTGCACATGCCGGGCCAGCACCAGGGAGGGCCTGTGGCTCCGCAGGGCCTGAGGGCGGCTCTGGGCAGCAGGGCTGAAGGGGAGGCTGCTGGGAGCTGGCCTGCCCTCCTGCTCGTCCCTGGTCTTACCCCTGAGTAAGGGGGATGGAGGCCCTCCCTGCAGGGGCAGCCCTGCCACGGCCCAGCTCCTTTCCCAGCCCACCGGCCCTCTGCAGCGCACACCCACCCAAGCCGCACAATTGCGCAGGGCAGAAAGGGGGGTCTGCGGCAACGTGGCCACGTGCTTTGTGGGTGGACAGAAGCGCGCCCGGGGCGTCCGGGAGGAGGCGCGTGGTGACCGCTGCCTTCCTTGCTCGCATCCCAGGCACCCGCTGAGCTGGCCCCCAGCCCGGAGCAGCCCTCCGCAGCATCTGCCGCCCGCCCGCCCCGGAGCCGCGCGAACCCCTTCTGCCTCCGGGTGCCGCTGGCTGAGCGTCGCGCAGCGCCGGCGCCCGAGTCCCGAGCGGCTCGCCCAATAAAAGCCTCCAGCATCCCCGGCCTCTGCCTCTGCTTGCGCCTGCCAGTCGCCGGGAAGCCAAGCCGGGCGGGCGCCTGCCGCGTTGTGAGGGGGGTGGGGGGGAGCCGGGCCTCGTCTCGAGGGACGGTCTCCACCGGGGACACCGGGACCGCTTGGCAGGGGTGCCGGGAGGGCGGCAGGAAGGGCGCTGGCACGCTATGGGGAGAGGACACACCTCCTGCGACCCCCAGGCCCCGGCCCCCCGCCTTCTGCCTCTTGACTTCCCTTCGCTCTTCCCGTGCGCGCGCCAGCCCCTCCCGCGGCCGTGACGCGCCTGCTGCCTCGCCCAGGGCCTGGAAGCAGCCGCGGGGGCAGCCCACGCCTGACAGCGCGTGGACTTCGCGGCGGGGCCCGGGCGCTCGCAGGGGGGCCCCGAGTACCCCCAGTGCACGCACAGCCCCAGCCCCAGCCTTCCCCCTCTGAACCGTCTTTGTGGCAAGGAAAAGGGCGGGGGAAGCACGCAGGAGAGTGGGAACCCTGACACCCGCCCTCAACTCCGTCCTCAAAGCAGGCAGCTCCGCCGTGAAAGCGCCCCCCGGCCACTCGCAGCCTCTTGGGTGGTGTTCGGGATAAGTTAGCGGGACTTGGATCCCGCAGAACCAGCGGGGTTCAAGTCACAGTGAAAAGCCCTCTTTTCTCGGGCCAGGACCTCAGTTCAGCTGAGGAGGTCTGGATCCGGCCCACCAGGCTCAGCTTCGTCTGGAGCCGGGGAGGGTCCCAGAACCCCGCTGAGGCCACATCCACTGTTGCCGGGTCGTTCCTCCCGCCCCCCGCCCCCCCGCAGCCCCGCAGTCCAGAAACAGACCCGTGAGGAGCCGCCGGTCTTTGAAGGGAAGCCGCGTCAAATTCTGATGGAAAAGCAGACCAAGCAGTGCCCCCCGCCCGCCCCCGTCATTTCAGGGTGGTTTGCCGCTGGGCGGGTGGGGGATGCAGAGGGGGCCTGTTCTGCGGACAGGCGCCTGGGTGGGCTGGGCTGCTGGGGAGGGGTGGGCCCGCTATTCTTTGCATGAGCATAGAGCTTGGGCGAAATCCCGGCAGCTCTTCCATGAGGCCCGGCGGGAGGAGATCTGCCGGGAAGCAGAGGAACGGCAGAGCTGCTGCCTGGGCCCCGCGGTCGGTCACAGGGGCCGCTTGCGCGAGCCCCGGGACTCAAGGCCCGGCATCGCGTCCCCGCCACTCCCCCTGCAGGGATGGCAGCGGAGCCGAACACCACCGTAAACCCACCTCGACGCGTTGGCTGAGGGGTCCTGACAGGTGGGAAGAGTCGGGCTCAAGGGGGCTGTTCACGTTCGCTTTCTCGCCCTGTGTCCCGCGTCCACCCTTTCTCAAGAAAACTACTCATGAGCAGCCCTGGTGCGCCAAGTGGCAGCGCGCCTCTCATCAGCCCCCGCGGCTGGGAACCGGCCCCTCGGCGCGCCGCTCCCGCCCCCGCAGAGCCAGCCCGTCCCTGGCCGGCTTCTCCCCTCCCCGCCCCTAGAGCCGGCCGGGCCGGGCCGGGCCGGGCCCCTCCTCGCCTGCACCCCTTCCTTCCCCCACCTCAGTCCAGCCCTGCACTGGTGCCTCGGCGGTGGAGGGTCGATCCACGAGCCGCGCTGGCTGGCTGAGTCGCCACACCGGCCAAGAGCTGGCGCGCCTTTGCACACTACGCGCTGCGTCGGTTGTGCTGTCAGTGAAGCTGCAGGTTGAACTGCGCGGGAATCTGAACCGTTGTGCCTGGGGTCCGTCTAAGTGAGCTTGCAGGATCCCTCTATTTACATTTATGTATGTATTTATTAGATATATGTATCCCACCTTTCTTTTAAGAACACAAAGCGGCTTACATCGTCCTTCTCCTCCTGCTCTCAGTCTTATCCCCACAACCCCAACCCTGCGAGGTAGGCTGCGCCGGGATTCTGTGGCCGGCCCAAAGTCGCCCAGCTCCATGGCCGAGCGCGGACGGAGCCCGGACCGCGCGAGCCGAGCCCCAGACCCGGGTCTGACCCGCCGCAGCCTTTCCCTCTTGCTCTGGACTATCCACCCAGCCACGAAACAGCATGCTGCGTGCTCGCCGGAAGCGATCCACCGCATTGCCTGCGCGTGTTATTCACCGCGAGCCCGTCGCTAGGGCGAACGCAGCGGGGGTCGCCCTCCGCGCGCGGGATCCAGCTGCCCGGATGGGCGAGCTGCCGGCGCTGGGCGGCCCCTGCCGGGAAGCGGGGCTCTTCCTTCGCGAGGGGCGGACCCTCCCCGGGGGGCTTCCTGGGAGAGCGGAGGGAGCGGAGAGGCGCTCGCGGGCACGAGCGGGAGCCCGAGCGAGGCTGCGCGCACGGACGCGGCCCGGAGATGAAGGAGCGGCGCCGGGAAGCGTCCCTGGCAGGGCGGAGAGGCCTCTCCTCCGCTGCCCGCAGCCCCCTGGCCCAGCACCTCTGCCTCGAGCGCCCTTGTGTTGCGGAAGGAGCCGGAGCAGCCAGCCCCCTCCTTCGGGACCGACCCCGGGAAGCGCTGCGGGCCGAGCGACTTGCCCCCGTGCCAGAGGGGCGTGCACAGGCATCGGGGCACCGGGATGGCAGCCCCTGCCAGCAGCTTGCCAAGGGGCAGGGGCTAGGAAGCCCCCGTGCTCGTGGAAGCCCCGCATGAGGAGCGGTGAGGGCCCCACTCAGCTCTGCATGCCAGGCTGAAACTCAGGAAAGTCTCTCTGGGCGCCAGTCCACATTCCGACCCCTGGACACCAACACCCATCATTCCCAGCCAGCGTGGCTTTTTGGCAGATAAGGTGCCTGAGAGCTAGATAGATACATGCGCTAGTAACCACCACTGCCCCTCTGTTTGGGGGGGCAGCTTGGTTCTCCCCATGTTCAAGGATAGACTGGACATGCACATGGTGGGCATGTCGTGAGCGGAGCCCGCTGGAGCTGGGGGTCAGACTAGATGGCCCGGGAGGCCCCTTCTGACTCGCTCTGTGTCTATGTTTCTATCACAAGCTCCAGGAAGGAGGGCACCATCCCGCAAGCCCTGCGTGCTGCACAGAGAGGCAATGCGCAGCCACACCCCAACCAGTGTCCAGTGCACACCGGTCCCTCCAGCCACCCACGGGGTTCGAGGGGACATGGCGAGCAAGCACCGGCTTCTCCCCTCCCCATGCGGGGCAGACCAGGCGCTTCCCTCCTGCCAGAGGGGCAAGAGCATGTGCCCCTGAACACCTGGAGGGGGGCTTTGGGCCCAGAGGTACTTTCAAGCTTGAGGGACCCAGGCGCTTCCGGGCTCTGCTTGGAGCGACACAGGACCAAGCTACACAGAGAGCCCCCTTTTAAAAGCATGTTTTAAATGGCTTGTCTGTCTGTCTGTCTTTCACAAAACCAGTTGTGGGACCCAATCTGTAATTTGTACCTAATCTGTAGCAGGGCCCATGTTGCAGAGAACAACCATGTGCCCCCGCTCGAGTTCTGTTGGCTGCTTGCTGCCCTCGGCTGCCATGGGAAGGCTTCTGGGGAGGGCGCGGGGGAGAGATGCGCGTCAGCGGCCGTCGCCCCGCACTGCCTCCGTTTGATCCCAGCCCAGCCCAGCCCAGCCATGTGGGAGGGGAAGTGGGAGGGGAGGGGCCACCCTTATTTTAGACCGAGCTGTTCGCCTCTGCCGCGCAGACCTGCCTCCCAAGAGCACCATGCAGCCCATGCTCCTCGTCGTGGGGTCGCTCGTCCTCGGGGCTCTCCTGCCCCCCGCATCCCCCCTGCGTGAGTACCTGCCAGAGCGCCGAGGAACGGGGAGGGGAGGGTGCCCGGGAGCAGGTCGGGGGAGTGGGGTGGACTTCCTTTAGCCAGAGATAGCCTGCGGCGGGGGGCGGGGGTCAGCCTTACAACCTCCTGCCTGGCTAAGCTCGACCTGAATTCGAGGGGTTCCCCCACCCCCCCGACCGCAGCGGCGGCTCCTGCGTTTCGGCTGGAAGCTGGCGGGCGTTCTCCTCGAGGCTTTCTCCTCCGAGACGCTCCAAGCGGCTGGACGCGGCGCTCTCGTAGCATTCAGGGGCTTCGGTGGGAACACGGGAGGGCGGACCCCAAGGTGCCAGGCCTGGCCCCAAATCCCGTGCGTCCCACATGGCTGGAGGGGGAGAGGAGCAAGCCCGGTGCTGGGAAACGGGGTGGGGGGCTCTGCCGAGAGCGCTCAGAGCAACTCTTGCGGGAAACGGCCAGGGGCTCCCAGCCAGAAGGGCGCCGACCCATACAGAGATCTGCCCATCTCTTCCCGACGCTGAGGGGAAACCTGAGACAGCTTTGGGGCAAAGCGGGGCCCATTTGGGCACGGAAGGGCTGGCTGCGGTCCCTCCGGTCAGGACTTCGGAGTGGCATCCCCAAGCCGCGCCACTGCTCCACTCCCAGGATGCCTCTGGAAGATGCTCCACCATGCCACCGCCCTCCCCCTTTGCGGGGCCCGCGGGGCCCAGTGCTGCCACTTTCTGCTGGCGACTCACCCATGTTTTCCTGCCCGCCCATCTTGTCCCTTAACCCCCCTGCCCCCCCCCAATCCATTCAGAGGACAGGAAGGGGCTGCCCCCCCACCCCTTCTGATGCTGCCTCCTGAAGTGGTCCAGCTGGGGGCATCCTGGGTGTGCGTGTCCCCCCTCCTTCAACTTCACTTAATAGACCACGGGTTCTAGTGAGGCAAAGGAGAAGGGAAGCAGGCCCTGAAAGACCAACATGCGCCCACCCCCCATCTAGGCACGACAGTGGCACCTCGGCTCAGAAACTTAATCTATCCCAGGACTCTGGTCATGATCCAAATTGGTCCTGAGCCAAGTTAAATTTCCCCCTTAAGGTTCAGTGTAAATAAGCTTAATCTGTCCTGCAACTATTTTTAATCAGCAACATATAAAGCAAAGTGACAAAGAACAACAAGGATCGCGGCCGCCCCTCCGCCCCCCCAGCACGACTGTGATCGCGCCCGTCATCCCAGAGCGCTCGGGGGTGGGGGGGAGATGGCCACGATCGTGCTGGGGGGCAGGGGGAAGATGGCCAAGATCGCGGTCACGCTCCTGCAGGAAAGACGGGTGCAATCGGAGCCATCTCTCCCCCCCGGCCTCCAGCACGATCGCAGCCATCTCCCCACTGGGGGCAGGGGAGATGGCCGCGATCGCAGCCTCCACCCAATGTGGAGTTCGCGACCTAAGTCAAAATTTTAAGGAAATTTTTGTTCACGACCCGATCTGGTCATGAACTGAGGCGTTCGTGAGCCGCGGTACCACTGTACTTTGCCTGGGCTCACACAGTACAGTACTGACGGAAGCTCTTCCTGACAGTCAGGACCCCGAGGGGTTGAAATGGGCTTCCACAGGAGATCATTGAGGCCCCACCGGTGAGGGTGTTCAAGGACAGGCTGGGCATGCCCATGGTGGGCATGTCATGAGCGGAGCTGGCTGGAGCCGGGGATCAGACTAGATGGCCCGGGAGGCCCCTTCTGCCTCGCTCTGGTTCTCTGGCTGCATGGCGGTTTATAAGCCATACCATTTCAGCATGTGCCTGACCCAGCACCCTTCTGGTGCGGCACCCAGCACTGCCACAAACCGCCAAGTCCCGTCCACACAGAGGAAGGAAAGGGGCCCTTCCACCATGAGACAGGGGAGCGCTCCATCCAGCCTCTTCAGGGATCAGGCATGAGGTGCCCCCAGATGGTGTGGGCTCCTCGAGCCAACAAGGAAAGGGCGAACGGCCGCTGTTTACACTTGCCCTCATGGATGGATGTTCTGGTGCCCCCCGCCGTGCCCCAAGAGCAGAATTCATGCAGCTCTAGATAGGGTCGTGCTCAGCGCAGCTCCCCCACCCCGTTCCCCACAGTGCCCCGTCTGCTCCCTGCCACAGAAGATCCATGCCTTAGGAAGGGAGGGTGGCGGCACTCCGCATGCCCATCTTGCTGCCAGTGCAAGGAGGCCAGGAGGCCCCCTGCGGGAAGCAGAGCCAGAGGACACGGCCCCAGGCGTGGTGAGTTCTGTGGGGCGGGTGTCGGCGCCTGGACCCCACGAACGGCTGGAGCAAAGCCGGCTGGCAGGGTGCTCATCGGCACGGCGCCACAGATCCCCCGCACACCGTCACTTCTGAGGAAGCTCCGCGTACTGTGTGTGCGACCCCAGTGCCGGAAAGGGAAGCTGCGTGCTGATTAATGGCATGGATTCTGTGGTTGCAAAAGGGCCAGTGCTGATGCCTCAACTTTGGAGGAATCCAAGATGAGTTTCGCATTTCCTCAGAGACAGAAACAAACATTGGCCTGCGCCGTGACTCACACATGGTTGACGTCAAGCCCCACTGAGCCAAACACAGATGATACATGCATGTCTTGAACATGCCTTTGGAAGCAAAGAGCCGGGGGGCTCCGGGGGCAAGTTGAGTCAGGGAGGGAGGCGGCCCCTCCTTCGCAAAGCCGGGTGCTGCAGGTTGCGTAAGAAGCTGGAGATGGAATTTGCGCTCTGGGCCCCGCGGCACCTCGTGCAAGGGGGGGGGGGATGAACGAACGCGGAATTGAAATTTGACGAAATTTAAGATGCCGTTCTCTGGCATCAAGACCTGGTGAGAGACACAAATGCCGCGCTGAGCAGGAGGGGACGATGGAGCTGCAGCTCCTTGTTTGCTTCCTACGGGCCGAGGTTGTCCATTGGCGCTGGCCGACTCTTCCGCTCCCGCCCGCCTCTCCTCCCCAGAGGTGCCGTTCGTGGCCTGGGCCCCATTCTCCACTGCCCCCTCCTCGCAGCGTGGAAGGCACCCGATGCAAGCCTAGCCATGCCACATGTGTGCATGGCGCACATGCACTGTCACAAGGACAGCACAGAGTTCTCTGTGCCCCGGGGCAGGATAGATGGCCCCTGGCATTGCACAGGGACCCTGTGGGGCTCCCAGCCAGACCCCCCATGTCTCCGCAGAAGAGCAGGTCCCTCTCCTCACTCCTGGCAGCTCTGTTAATGAACAGGCTCTTAATCGTGGGATCCAGTGCCACATGGTGCGGAAACGGCCCCTACCTTGCATGGGTTTCAGAGGGGCCGCGCCAGTCTGCGAAGGGGGAGGTGATCCGGGAGTGCTGGGCCACAGAGCTGCAGGGCTCCCCAGGGCGGACACTCCAGGCCCGGGGCTGGGCCACCTTCTCCTCCCCTCTTGGCCATGAGAGAGGGACCAGGGGGAAGGCGAGTCCTGCTGCAGGCCAGCCTGTGCTGCCCTCCCTCTGAAGAGGGGCATCTGGGGCTCTAAACGGGATCCCGTGGCAGGAGAAGTGGGAAGCCCAGAGGGGAAGGCTGCGTGTGGGGCTCATGCACTGGCAGAAATGGGGCGCGGCTGCCCAGGGGCCCCGATCCCTGGCCGAAAATGCCGGGGGATCGTTGGGACACAGCAGCCATGATATTCCGTGCCTTCAGACTAGTGTGTGGGTCTCAGGGGGAAGCCTGCACCTTTGATTCAATAAAAGAAATACGCCTTAGCCGGCATAACGGAGATTTGGCGGGGTGACTCCCAGGAGTGGGACATTGCGGCTGAAGGACACACCCTGCTGAGGACGGGCAGAAGCCACAGAAAGCGGGGAGGAGTTGCTCGGTGTGCTGGGAATCTGGGCTCCTGCACAGCAATGCAAGCGAGTGAGCCTAGCGTGGCCCCTGGAGCACCTGGAGGCAGGGATGAAAATGTCTCTGTGCTTGCAGGCTTCCGCCAGCCACCCAAAGCAAGCGGCAGGCGTGCCGGGGAAGCGCCAGCAGGCGAAATGGGGCTCTCATTGAGCCCCTCTGTTGGGGGGCAAACTGTGCCAGGAGAGGTCTCCCCAGGAAATCCCGCGCTGGACAAGGTTCTTTTCCAGACTGGGGGGTCAGGGGGCTCGGGGGTCCACCCTCCTTGACTTGACTCCCACTTCAGAAGAGTTTGCTGAAGAGGTGACGGTAGCGGGAGCTCTGCGGGAGAGCAATGCACAGTGCTGATTTTGAGGAAAACCAGAGCCGGGGGGAGCCAACATTACCTGGGGCTCCAGGAAGGCCATTTTAAGCAACTCAGAGCCATGGGAGGTAGGATCCTGATGGAAAGCTGTGCAGGGAGGGGAGGCTCTGAACGCACGATCGAGCGCCAAGTAGAGGGGAATGGAACCCCCCAGAGAAGCGCTTGGTTTGGATCCAAAAGGGCAGGTGCAGGAGGAAGGGGGGCCGGTCACGAAGAGGTGTGCCGGGAGATGGCTCAGGACTGCGGAGGTGGCGCCGGGGAGGCACCCCCCAAATGGGCCGGGGCTGAGAAGCTGCCAAGGGCGACCAAAAGCGGTTCCTCGGCTTTCCAGGAGGAGAAACTCCCCACAGGGGTGCCGCTCGGCAACGAGGGCCAACTGCGAACTGGTGACAAAGGAAAGGGGGGACTGCACAGCCCCTCTTTTGGCCGAGTCTCCTCCCCAAGGTGTGCCCTCCAGCACATGGGGCAAGCCGGTCAAAGGGCAGGAGTGCAGTTGGAGGGGGACTGAGCCCCTTCGAAGGGTCCAGCTGCCCAAGGTCGCGCCTCGGTGTGATCGTTCCCCCGGCCAGGCCTAGTCTTGACGGTTGCGGTCGCCTCTGGACGCCACACCTTTGGGAGGATCCAGACCAGGCGGACCTGGTTCGGAGGCGGGGGGCACCGAGAATCGGGGGACGGCAAAGTCCCGCAGTTCTGTGGCCGCCGCCTGGGGAAGGCCGAGGCCCCGCCGGACACGCTCCCCGTCCTCAACGCCGGCTCTCTCCGCAGTCACGAGCATATGCAGCACGCTCCCGAAGGACTCGGACAAGTGCGGAGAGTCCAAGCGCCGCTTCTTCTACAACGGGACCTCCAAGGAGTGCGAGCTGTTCACCTACACGGGCTGCCCCTGGAACCGCAACCGGTTCTACACACGCGAGGAGTGCCAGCGCACCTGCGGACACGTCGGTAAGAGGTGGCAGGAAGTGCGGGGAGCAAGCCCCGTGGGAAAGACGCACTCCGCTCCCGAGTCACACTCCCGCAGGCAGCTGGAAGTCCCCAGTTGTGGAATGTGCTCCCCAGAGAGGTTCGCCTGGTGCCGTCCCTGTATTATTTTCGGCGCCAGGCCAAATCCTTTTTATTTGCCCAATGTTTTGAGACCTGTGTTAATTGGGGTTTTATTATTGGTTAATTTTTAGGATGCTGTGTTTTTATAAATTACCGTATTTTTCGCTCTATAAGATGCGCCTGACCATAAGACACATCTAGTTTTTAGAGGAGGAAAACAAGAAAAAAAATATTCTGAATCCAATGGGCACATAATCACAGGCACATTCCCCATCACTTCCCCGTGGGCTGCACATCTGACAGACTTACTGCACACACACATTCGCTCTATAAGACGCACAGACATTTCCCCTTACTTTTGAGGGGGGAAAAGTGAGTCTTACAGAGCAAAAAATACGGTGCATTTCGTAATGTTAAACCATCCCGAGACTTTGGTAACGGGACGGTCCACAAAAGTTTTTAATAACTAAATAGACAGATAAATTACAGGTGGCCTTTCTGGCCTGGATGAGCCCGGAGCAGAACGGGGCAGGTTCAGGACGAGTGGGTGTCCCACTGGGGTCGGAATCCGGTGGCGTCCCGGGGCTCGGCTCCCAGACCCTGGCCCACATTCACACAGCCACAAGTCCGAGAGCCTGGCAAGCGTGCGCAGTGTCCACGGGGGACTTGCCGAGACCAGGCCCACCCACGCCGGAGGGTCAGACCCCGGTGCATCATCCGGCCCGGCGCGGATGCCCTGAAGGTCCCTGGGGTGTTCTGCACACAGCCAGCCCCACCACCACCACCCGCCAGGCAGGCACAGTCAGCTGGAGCGGAAGGGCTGGCGTGTCCCGATCCTCGCGGCCCAGGCGCCCGAGCTCAGGCAAGCGCCAGGAGGGGGACCAGGGCCACCTCTGGGAGGGAGCGGAGGCCAGAGCGTCAACCGTCCTGCCCCCCTGGATGGCTTCAGCTACCGCTCAGGGCTGCATGCAGGGCCAGCGGTGGGCTGGGTCTGAATTCCGCCCTCTGGGGAACATCGGGGGGAGGCGCTTGCCACGCCGCACTCCTGTCCTGCTCACGCGCTGCTGCCGGTGGCACCCGGGAGCCCACTGCAAGGGACACACGCTGGACTGGCCAGACCACTGCCGCGGCCCAGCCTCCGGGCTCCTCTGGCATGCTCGGGGGGGGGCGGTCCGCATTGCACGGTCCGGGGCGTGGGCAGCGGAAAGCTCGAGCGAGGCACCGGGCCCCAGGCAGCTCAGCCCGACAGCACAGCCCAGACCGCCAGCCAGGGCAAGCCTAGGCCAGAGCCAGAGTGGACGGGGGAGCAAGCGCAGGCTCCCGTCAGCGGGAGCGCAGCCAAGAACAAGCCGGAGGCCAGGCGCCGGGGGACAGCACAAAGGAGTGGGTGCCTGGGGGGAGCGGCAGCGGGGGGCTTCTCTGGCAGTCGGCAGCTCACAAGGGGCCACCCCAGCGCCCCACGGCACGGCGCGCCCAGCCCTGATGGGACTCTCCTGTGTTGCAGAGAAGCCCGGCTTCTGCCTCCCAGATCACAGCGCCGTCTCCACCGAGTGCTCCGTCGGCTGCCTGCATGACGGGGACTGCGTCAGCGATCAGAAATGCTGCTCTGTCGGGTGCGCCTTGCGCTGCATGGACCCCGCCACAGGTGAGCCCCTTCGGAGAGGCGCGGGGGACGCCCCGGGGTGCGGCCGCTTGCAGGGCCCGGGCTGCGCTGGCGGCACACGTCCTCTGCAGACTCACACAAGCCTTGAGAAGGGGGCACGGCAGTGGATAATGAGCTTCACTGATCTAGACTCACACAGAGATAAGTACAGTAATGATATTCCCCCAGATAAATATTCTCTGAATGAACTGACAGAGGGAACTTCCGGGTGGGGGGCTTCCTGTGCCCTTCTGCCCCTGGAGGTCTGAGGGGGAGGCCCTGCTCCGGGAGCCCTCCTTGAAGATCAGGTGGGGGGCTACCCAGAGCAGGGCTTTCTCTGCAGTGGCGCCCCAACTGTAGAAGGCTCTCCCCAGAGAGGTTTGCCCAGTGCCGGCACTTCATTCTTTTTGGCATCACGTAAAAACCTTTTATTTTCCCACCATTTCAATGTCTAGTTGGTTTTAACAGAGGTTTTTATCTTGCGTTGTCGGATGCTGAGTGTGTTTTGTGTATTGTATTTGTTCTTCATTGCAAGCTGTCCCGAGTCTTCAGTGGTGGACGGGGTAGCAAGTTTTAAATACATACACACAAAACGAGTAACAAGCAGGAACGCGCAGAATGGCTACGCCGCCATTTCTGCCTCGACAAAAAGACGGAGAGGTGGTGGAAGAACACAGAGGATTACGCGTGGGTGGCAGTGACATCAGCGGCACCCCCACAATTTCATAAGGGAAGCAGTGATGGCACCTCAAAAGCCTCTCAGAGCCCCCCCCCCCAAATCATGTTTGCCCTGCAGGTATCACTTTGCAGCTTCAGGGGAATTTCAGGTCAGGCAGGTGGGGGGCTCCCTCGGGTCAGAGGACAGCGTGGCCTCACCCCGCTCCTGCTTTCATCCTCCCTCTCCCCCCTCCCCTGGTCTCAGATATTTGCAGGCTGCCCCTTAAGGCTGGTCCCTGCGACAAGAAGGAGAAAAGGTGGTTTTATGACTCGGGAGTCAAGAAGTGCAGGAGGTTCTTGTACGGCGGGTGTTACGGGAACCAAAATAACTTCCAGACGCTCAAGGAGTGCCGGCAGAAGTGTGTCCTACAAGGTAAGCCTGGGACTCAGCAGGGGAGGAGTGGGAGAGGAAGAGGAGGAGTGGGAGTCTCCAGCTGCCTCCAGGCCTGGGAGCTCCTGCGCGGCTGAGGGAGGGAGGCCGTTCCGAATAATCGAACACCAGCAAACAAGAGAGGCCGAGCCGGAGGCTTCTCTGCATCGCAGGGGGTGGAATCCTGCCCAGGTCTCCTCACCTGCCCTTGCAGCCCTCCAGGCCCTTCAGCAGCCCTGTGCCCCTCCCGCCACGCCCTCTCCAGGCTCCCGGCTCAGGACCCCTCACCCGGCTGCTCAGAAAGCCCACTCCGCTGGCCTCACCATGGAGTGAGGTCAACAAGCCCTCTGCGCACACTCAGAGTCCAGAGAAACCAGCAGGCCTCCCCAGCGGTGCCAGGCAAAGAGGCGCCTTGGGGTCCCTGGAGGGCCCGGCTCCAGTCGGCCCAAACCCCCACGGCTCCCGTGGGCTCGCAGCGGGGATCCAAAGGCCAGCGGGAGCGCGCCTGGCTCTGCCGTTCACTCCTGACCCGCTTCCCACATCCAGCCTCTCCAAAGCAAGAGCCATGTCCACCCAGAGCAAGCCTAAGGACAAGCCGCCTCGGCGTCCGATCGCAGCAGCCAGGGAGGAGAAGCCAGGGCCCCGGGGGGGGCGGGGGGGCCTCTCTCCACGGCCCCCACGCGTGTCCTGCACAAGTGGGACGTGATGCCGGTCTCGCGCCCCAGCATCAGCACGATCGGCCTTCCAGCGGATGCAGCATCCTGCAGAGAATCCAGAAGTGCCGTTCAGCCCTTCCGGGGGCCAACCTGGCCAGGCGCGTCCTTGCTTAATTCGGAAATGAAGCGGCAGGGCCAACCCGGCCAGCAAAGACGGGCAGAGCGCGACTGACACTCCCCTGGCCTGCCGCTCGCCGTTGCTGCTTTTCCTTGTTTCCTGTTGAGCCCGGCAGGAGTGGGGCAGCCTTGGCGAGCCGCGGCAGGGCCCCCGAGTTGCCCCACTTCCTGTCCTGTGAGGGGTGCTCAGTCTTCCTTCCTTCCTTCTTCTCTACTTCATTTTTATGTATTGAAATAGTTGTATGTCTGAAAAAAGGAGGAGTGACTAAAGAATGGGATGGGAATGGGATGGCAGTAAGGGGAAACCAGGAAGCGGCAGGAATCACCAAAAGAGCCGCAACTACTGGCACTTAGTGCACACGGCCAAGGCCCCCTTCGGAGTCAGGCCGGCCTCGTGGAAGGAGCTTGCCCAGCAGGTCGGCCAGGATGAAATGGCGCTGCGGACTGATGTGTGGGCCCCGCCGTTCCGGCCCAGTGATGCGCATGCGCAGGCGTGCAAGCAAGTCCAGCCGGGGCCGCCGCTGGGGCTCGTCCTGATGCCTCCCCAATTCCCCTTTTCTAGGACCTTCCACTCGCCCACAGTGACGGACCCCGAGATCCTACCAGGCAAGCCCAACGACTTCCCACCAGAAGGGACGGACCAGGCCCAGCTGCACCTTTTCAGGTGAATGAGTTCATGAGGATGAATGGTCCTGGGGTGCTGCGATCGCCGAAACCTCTCGATGGGTGCCCCCCTGCTCGAGTGCCCCTGCCTCAGGAGGCCTGCCGAAGACCGCCTGCCCGCCTCCTCTCCGCAGTGCCCCAGGGCCAGCTCTGCCTGGGAGGGGGCACCATCCGCCAGTAGACTTGCTGCTTCGCAACGGCACGGGGGGCAGAGAATGTGCCAGGGAGCGCCCGCTAGGGCTGCCTCCGGGTCTTTCCTTCAGGGGACTGGAACTCTGGGAGACCTCTGCCCAGCCCCCGATGTCCACAGCACTTGCTCCAATAAAGTGACCGCCTCTTGAGATGCCTCTTGCCCAGATGTGTGTCGTCTCCTGCTGCCTTTACAGAGAGGGGTGTCTGTAGAAGGCAGGGACCCCCAAAGTTACACCACCCACAAAATGCACGCTTCCCTTCCTCCGAGCCCGAGCCCCGGACCCTGCTGGCACCTGGCCATGCCCTGGCAGCCAGGGAGGAAGGGCGCAGCCAATCGGCAGCTGTGGGGGGGGGCGCTTGCCCACCCCTCTCTGGACCCTCTCCGGAGGGCTCTCCTCTGGGCCAGTGGCAGTGCCAGCAGCTGCCGGCCCAGTGACCCGCCCAGGCTGTTCCCTGGCTGGCTGTGCTGCCCACCCCTCCCGCTCCTGCTTCTCTGCCGTGTGTGCTTCTGACAGCACGGGGGGTGGGCAAAGAAAAGGGAACGGGGCTGAGGGGCAGCGTAAGCGGGCAAGCAAGAGAGGTTGCCTGACCGTGGAAGGGAGTCCGGCTGCCCTGGGCCAGCGGGCAGGAAGAGCTGCCTTCCGCTGGCTGAGAGGGGTCTCCACACAGCGTCCTCCGATCGGGCTGGCAGCCGGTCCCCGGTGCCCTGGGCTGGGGGTCCCACATCACCCGCTCGGTCATGCTTCTTAACAAGGGAATGAGCGTGGGCTCCTCTCAAGAGAGGCAGGTGGTCTGCCAGCAACCAATGCCCCCCCGCACACACACACACCCTCCAGAGGAAACTTCTTCACGGCAACTGAAGGAGTAGGAGATACAAAGCCAGTAGTGGCCGGGCTGGGGGGCCGAGGGGGGGGGGCTCCTAAGATTAACTCCGTATGCCACATAATTCCGCTTGTCAGCGAATGAGACATCAGCTTGGAAGACCGGCAAGAGCCGGAGCTGTGAAAGGCGTGCTCGGTGTAGTGGCTTCCTATGGCACGTGCCGGGACGACCACTGTGCACCCGCGGTGGAGCGACGGCTCGGTTTGTTTGCAGGCGATTGGCAGGGTTAGCTCGGCCAACAGACCTGACAGCCAGGCTTGGCCACTCTCGTGCCCTGAACAGAGGGCCAGGCAGAGGCCTCCCCTCCAGAGGAGAGGGAGCTGTTGCGCGAGTGGGGGGCTTCCTGGCTCAGAAATGATTCGGGAGCAGTTCTGTGGGCCAGGTCAGGACCCAGGTGCATTCCGGTCCTCCTGCAAGTTTAAATGCCTCGTTTACGGCAGGAAGAACGGGAAAATGCAGTGGGAGCTTCCCTAAGCGCTCCGTGGGCTGCATGCCTCCCCAGGATGCGCTCCCAGCTGTGAGGGCACGGCCCTCCTTCCCTGCCAGGCTTCCACATGGGGCCTGTTCGGGCAAGGCCACAAGAGCCGCCAGCTCCCAGGGAGATTAAAGGATCGCCAGCTCCCAGGGAGATTAAAGGATCGTACTACTCTCGTCCAGGGAAATCCAGCGGGAACCAGCGCCCTGCTCGAACCGCGCCCTGCGCTTAGGAAAGCCGCCCCGCGATCTCGTTTTGAGCCCGAAGGGAGGGACTGCCCCCCCGCGCACGCCCTCCCCACGGGCCGCCTCACCTCCTGCGAAACCGGCCCCCGCGCTCCGCTCCGAGCAGGCGCCCCCGACCGAGGCTGCTCCCCCGGGCAGCACGGGGAGGGCGAAGGACGAGCCCGGCGGGGGACGGCCGCTCTGCGGCGCCGCGGGAGCGCAGGGGGTCTCTCCGCCCCGAGGAAGGGCGCCGCGACCCCCGGAGGGCGCGTGCATCCTCTGCGGGCGGGCGGGGGGCGTAAGAGGGGGCAACGCGGCCGCGAGGAAAAGCGTTGCCCCCCGGGCTGCGCGCAGGCCTGCTGGGCAGCCGAAGCCGCCAAGCCCCCGTGCGCGGAGGAGGCGCTGGGCGGGGGCGCCGGGAGGGACGGGCGCCGCTTGACCCGAGGGGGCACCGGGAGCGCTGGCGCAGCACTGGCAGGGGCCGACACGGGCGGGAGGCACCCCGCGTGGATCGGCTCGGCCCCTCGTTGCCGGGTGCGGAAGGGGAGGGCTCATCCACCCGCGGGAATTCTTGGAGGGTGTCAGATCACACGCGCGTGGGACGATGCGCTTTCCCTGGCTTGCCAGGGGCTTCGGACAAAGCCGGGCGCTCCGCCAGCTGAGCAGTTTGGCGAGGCCCCTCTAAGTACCAGAAACGGCTTCAGGGGCAGAAAGCAGGGAGCGGGAGAACCCACGATTTCTCCGGATGGAGGGTGGCGCCCCCTGGGGGCGTCCGCCGAGCTCTGTGTGCGGGCCACGCTTTTCAACCTGTTCATGAACGACCTGCTTTTTCAGCCATCTCCCAATTCTGACCCTTTCAGTAGATATTTTTCTAGTTGTGGCTGCTGCTTGCATTTTTATATTCAACATACAGTTGGCATCTCTCCTAAATCATTCCTCCCCATGTAAAGTTTCTAACCCTAAGGATATTTCGGATGATTTTCCTTTTCTTATTATATAAACCATCTGGGCCTCTTAACTGATCTACAACTTCAAACCTAGAGCTCGTCATGAAAAGAGCAGCCACCCCAGGTCCACTGGCAGGAAGGATGCATGACTCGAAATGCCCTGCAGCATTTGTTGCGATGGGTTGCGGGTAGCAAGGGGTCATCGGCGCCCAGTCTTGGTGTACCGTGGTCTGGGTGACTTGGCTTTACTTCGCCCGAGATCCGATGCCATTCATTTTATTCACAGAGATTACACGTAAGGCATTGAAACATCTCCCCTTAGGTTTGCCATTCAGACTTTTATTTCTGCCCAGCCAGGTGTGGCTGTTCTGCAGCAGAGCCAAGCCATCGGCGGGAGGGCGATTCCCACGTGGCGTGCGCTCTGCGGCCGGCCGGGGCTTTGCCAGGCGCGTGAGGGCAGGGGGAGCCCGTTTCTGATGGGCGGCGTTCCAGCTGCCTTCTTCCTGGCAGGCGAAAGGCTGCTGCTGCTCGGCTGCCGCCCGCACGGGGCCTGCCTCACCACGTGCCTGGGGGAGGAGGTCTCCATTGCAGAGCCCCCAGGCCACGCTGGCCAGCAAGGGGCAGGCCTGGAGAGGTGTGCTCTGGGTATGCACCCGCCCCAGGCGACGTCGGGCAGAGAGGCGGCTGCCAGGTGCCCGGGCTGGCCACCCACAGCCCATCGCCTCGTGCCTACGTGACGCATGCACAGCGAAGCATGGGGCACATCCCCATGCACGCCCTCGGCCACGGGGGGGGGGGCAGTGGGCGGCCTGGCAAGCTGGACGAAGAGCAGCAGCTCTGCCTGCCACAGGAGGGGCCTTGGGGGCCCTGCAGCCCCAACCCTCGAGAGCCCCCGCGCCTCCTCCCGGCCTGTCCCTCTGGTCCCAGCTCCTCCCTCCTGGACCACCAATCTGGCCCTAGCAACCGGCTTCCGGGCCTGAGACTAGACCCGGGGGCCCCTCACGGCGTCTCCCCATGCATCAAAGATGCCGACCCCCACGCTGGAGACAGCGCTGAATGCAGACGGCCACTCCTGTGGACCCTCCACGGCGGCGGCGGCGGCAGGCGGGTCGTCAGAGTCGTCGTCACTCCAGGCATCGTGGTAAGAGTAAGCATTGAAGGGGGGGCGGCTCAAGCCGTAGTCCAGCTCCTTGTCAAAGGCGTCGTCGGCTTCGCCCTGGTCCCCTTCGCCAGCGTCAGAATCGCCACCCGCTTCGCTGCCCTCACTGTCACCATCGCCGTCACCATCCTCCTCCGCATCAAGCACATCCTCTTCGTCCCCTTTCTCCTCGGATGCAGCCTCCGTCTTCGGCTCGTCCGCCGGCTTGTGCTCCTCCTCCGCCGCAGGTTTGGCCCCAGCGTCTGGCTTTTCGTGGGGGGCTGTGGGTGCGGCGTGGGAGGCCTGGCCGGGGTCGGAAGCGGGCTTCCCCACAGAGGTGGGCTTGCCAGCGGGGGCGTGCTCCGTGCCGGGGACAGGCTTTTCTCCAGGTGGGGGCCTCATGTGTGCTGAGTGCCCAGTGGGGGAAGCCGGCCTCCCGCCAGGCCCGGGCTTGCCGTGGGCCGTGTGACCCAGGCGCGGGCATGGCTTTCCCGCTGGAGTGGATGCGGGTTTGCCGTGCTGAACGCCAGAAGCCGGCTCCTCGCCAGATGTGGCACTTTGACTGGCAGTGACTCCTCTACTGGGAAGCACTGGCATGGGACCTCCACCGGGGCTGCCCACGGACGTGGGTCTCTCACCCGGCACAGGCGTCCCACCAGAGAAGCGCCCCCTGCCCGGCTGAGGCCTCTCATCCAGGAGGGCGTCCTGCTCCGATCCCCCCAGAGGCTTCCCGGCCGGGCTGGGGGCTGTCCCTGCCCCGGACTGCGGGGGCTTCCCACAGGGACGCTTTCCTGGCGGGGAAGGTGCTGCGCCTGCTTCCTTGGGGACGGCCATCTCCCTCGGGAAAGCCAACCTCTCGCAGCCGCGTTTGCCCTCCTGGCTCTCCAGCCGCCCCGTGAGCAAAGAGTCCCAGTCAGCCGCCACGGCAGGCGTGACCGCAGCACACAAGAGTTCGCGCATGGAGACCGTGGCATCCGTGGGCACGATCCCGCTGCACTCCCGTGCCCTGGCAGGGCTGCCGCTGGATGGAGGTGATGTGCCGGGAGCAGTCTCTGGACATGGAAAGAGGAGGAGAGGAAGGCCCGTCAGTCAGCCTCCCCACAGCCCCCTTGCCAGGCGGCTCTGCCCCACTCTCGGCCCCCTTTTGTGGGCCGGCCGGGCAAGAAGCGGGGCTCCGGTTCATCATTTCAGCAGAGGGGCCCTTCTTAGAGAGAGGCACCGTGGCCCCGGGGCTCCCCCACTTCTGGCAACCAAAGCGCAGGAGCAGCTTCGTGCGGCGGTCACTGCCACCAGGATGAAACCGTGGGGGCACAGGTGGTTCCCACGGCCCCTCGGCCGCAGCGTCTTGCTCCTCTGAGCAAGCAGGGGACAGGTGAGGGAGCCCAGGCAAGGGGGCCAGGAAGGGGTGCCATGCCCTCTCCTCAGGCAGGGTGGCACCCCCTGCCAGCCGCAGGGAGGGGCAATAGCTCCACATCCAGGGACTGAGGCCCCCAAGCACCACCCCTGGACAGCATCGCCTCCTGGGCTGCAGCTGAGCAAGGCGGGACAGGGCCGCTTGTGCTTCTGTCAAAGGGGCCACGGAGAGAGTCCACCCACCTGGGAGAAGCGAGGATACCCCCCCCCACCCCAGACAGAACATGCTGAGTGGAAACCCCCAGGGACTTGCCCAAATGTGGATACTCACAATATAGGGCGAGTCGGAAGGGGCCTCCCGGGCCATCTAGTCTGACCCCCGGCTCCAGCCGGCTCCGCTCACGACATGCCCACCATGTGCACGCCCAGCCTGACCTTGAACACCCTCACCAGTGGGCCTCGACCACAGGGAGTGAGAGGGCCGGGGGAGCGTGGGATGGGGGGTCTGAACTGCCGGGAGAAGCGGTGGGGAGGCCAGGCAAGGAGACGAGGAGCCTGAGCTGCTAGGGGAGGCCTTAGCAGGGAGCGGGGCCGCCCCAGCGGAGGAGACGCTGCCCCTCACGGGAAGGTCCGGCAGGTGAGCGCCTGTTGTGCAACGGAAACAGGAGCACAGTGGGGCGGGAGCGGGAGGGGAGCGCCTGCCCACTGACGACGCAACGGGCGCGATCATCTCAGGCGTGGGCAGGAGAGCGGGCGCAGGGAGTGCTGGACCGGACGCGTCACGCCAGCGCCGGCTGGAAGTGCATGAGTGGCGTCGCCCGTGGGAGGGCAGAAATGAGCTGCCCTTCCTGTGGGTGCCATCCTGCGCGACGCCGGTCCCTGGGCGATTCCAGCGAGGGTGCTGGTGCCTGGTGGACCCACGGCTGGCCAGAGGGCCCTGCCCTTAGAACGGCCCCCGCGAGGGGACGGGCCAGGCCGGAGCATCCTTGGAGGCAAACTGAACTGGGTCCAACAAACCTCTGCGCATGCTCAGAGATCCATTCTGGGTGATTTGTGTTTGGGAGCAATAGCGTTTGCAAGGAGAACAGTCTGAGGCTGCCGATTGAGGAAGGAGCAGCTCCGGCTCGTGACACCATTAAGGTACCTCATTAATACCTCATTAATTTGAGCTATTACGCAAATTAATTGGGCAATGAGTACCTGGCAAACAACCTGCAGGAGCGGCAGGTGTGGCAGTTAGTAGACCTGCCTCCTGCAGACAGACGCCCGGCAGGGCAGCCGCTTGGGGGAGGCTGAGGGGCCCCGCCATGTTGCCCCAGAGCGAAGGCAGGCTGGCCGTGGGGGCCCGAGCGAGCCCCGCCACTGGGCGGGCCGGGCGGCACGGGGGACCTGGCAGCCAGTGAAAGGGGAGCAGCCCGGCAGCCCCTCGCCCCCTCCCGCCCCCGAACCCCAACCACCCCCCAGCAGCGGCTCCACTGCCTTGGGGAAGAAGCAGAGCAGCCTGCCGCGGGCACAGCCCCCACCTCCCTGCTCCTCCTCGCCCCGCTTGCCCCCACGGACCCCCTGTCCCCGCCAGGAGCGCATGTCGCCTACAGATGGCCCCAGATGGCCCGTGACCACGGGTGCCCGAGATGCAGCCTTGCCTCTTGCGCGCTCGTGCGTGAGCTCAGTGGGATGGGTGCCCCGGATTGGGACCCAGGGTGTGCGTGGTGGGGACCCCCTGAAATCCCCCATGCACCCACTGCCCCACACAGCAGCTAGGAACAGCGGGGGGGGCACCTGTGGCTCCCCCGGCTGCCCTCCGCCCACCCCCCCCAGCCGGCACGCTGCCCGCCCCCCAGCCCAGCCCAGTCGCCACTCACGCCGGGCTGGGGCAGCCAGCAGCCCCGTCCAGAGGGCGCAGGAGCCCAGCAGAAGCAGGAGGCCGCCGAGCTTCATGGTGCGTGGAGAGCGAGCGCTGGTGCCGGGCGCTCCGTCGGCCTGCAGCATATAAGCAGGTGCCTGGGCGGAGCTGCCCGGGGGCGGAAGGCAGCAGGCAGCCCAGCCCTCCCCGGGAAGCCATCCTGCGCCGCTCGCCACTGCCAGCTGAGCCTCTGCGGGAGGACCAGCCTGGCAGCAGCCCCGGGGGCCGAGGAATGGTGTGTGTGGCCCAGGCGGGGGTGCGGGGCCGGACCCCAGGGGGTGGCTCCCCAGCGTCCCCAGCAGCTGCCCCAGGCCTGCTCTGGAGGAAGGCGGGAGGGGGCAGGCTCCTTCCCCAAGGGGAGACCCTCCTGCAGGAGGATGGGGGCGAGGAGAGAAGCACCCCCGCTCTCCCGGGACAGCCCCACCCAGCCCCTCTCAGCCTCTTGCCGGAGGCCTCCCTCCCCCAGCCTCCGCCCCCCCCCCCCCACAGTTCCTGCCACCCCTGGAAATGCCTTTTCAGCCCAGGCACATTCCTGGCAGTTGGCCACTTCCTGTGCTGGTGGATTCCACCTGCCGGCATCACCCGCGGAGCATGTGCCACCCGGCTGAGTCACCGGCACCGATGCTGCAAGCCGGGCAAGCAGATTCCAGCTCCCCGCAGCTTATGGGGGGGCCTCCTTGGATCGACCCTCCCGGGGCCAGGCAGCTGCCCCTCTTCCTCGCCTGCTGCCCGCGCCCTCAGCCCTGTGCTCCGGCCCGGATCGCCCCCACGAGCAGCAGCAGCGCAGCGCTTCCTCGGGGGCCCCCTCGCCCTGCGCCTCCCTTCCCGGCAGAGCAGGAGGCAAAGCAGGACGGGCAGGACCGGCTTTGCGATGCTGAGCGGGGGCCCCACCGCGTCAAGAAAAGGCGGCCCCCAAGGTGACTGGCGCGAGGGAGCCTGCTCAGGCGAACCAGCTGCAGCCAGGCTTCTTGATCCGGGGGCAGGAAGCAAAGTCCTGCGAGGAGGGGCTGGAAGAAGAGGGCATGTTTGGCCTGGAGAGGAGAAGGCTGAGGGGGAAGTGGTTGAAGTGTGGCACAGAGAGGAGGGCCAGGGTCTCTTCTCCAGCACCCCAGAGGGCAGGACACGGAATAAGGGGCCCACGTTACAGGGAGCCCGGTCCCGGCTGGACAGCGGGAGACATTTCCTGACTGTTAGCGCAGTGGGGCCATGGACCCGATGGCTGAGGGACATGGTGGGCTCTCCCACCCTGGAGGCCTTCAAGATGGTCTGCGCAGCCCTCTGAGAGGGAGGGTGTAGCTGGAGTCCTGCACTGAGCGGGGGCTTGGACCTGAGGGCCCAGCCCCCCAACTCCCCTGTTCTGTGATTCCGTGATTCGAGCGGCCGTGGCTGAGCAGGGGCACCTCTGCGTGGCACGTTTGTGCTATTCTCTCCTCTCCGGGGGTGTGGTGGATGGCGCCCAGGGCGGCAGCAGGACCGTGCAGAGCCTCTCCCGGCCTGGCACCCCTGTGGGGTGGCCCACCGCCAGTATCCTCACCCCGCAGGTTGGGGCAGGCAGTCAGGACCACCCTGCATCGTGGCCGCTGCTTTCCGAGTCACGGCTGTGCAGGATGGATGGTGGTCGGCAATTAATTCCTACGCCAGGGAGTTGCTCACATAATCTTTATTGAGGAAGCAAAGCAAACGCAAGCTCTCCCACACCACGCAAGTATTCTGCGTGAACTCCGGAGCGAACATTTTTGGGCCGCGTCTTCAGAGTCAGGCCGAAGGAGAGAAAGCTGAAAGGCTCTCAAGCAAAGGAGAACGGCTCCCTTTCAGAGGAAATTTTAGAAAATTGCCGGCATAGAAGGCTTCGTGAATCTTGCTATATGGGCACTTTCCACCACCACTTCACCCCCACCCCCAGTCCAAAGTGAGCAGGAAGCGGAGCAGCCCCGGTGCCTGCCGATCCCCCGAGGGCTTCCACCGCCCGGTCCGCCTTTCTGAGGGTCCGTCCCAAGTCCCCTCGCCTGGAGCAAATGCATGAAGCGAGGCAGGGAGGAGAGGAGCACGGACCGAGGGGGTGGCGTGGCGATGCTGCCCCCTGGTGGCTGCCCACGGCCCTGAGTGCCACCGGCCCCTGGGGCCGCCACCCCAGAGCACAAGGCCCCCACCCCGGTGCTCCTACAGCTGCTCCGTGTATCGTGGGTGCTGTGCCCCCCTCCCCTAACCCAGCCCCAACCATGTGCTCTTTGCAGCAGGATCCTCAACCCTGACCAGTCCCCTCCATCCCCCCCAGGCCACCGGTGTCCCCAAGATGCCGCTTTGCCAGGAGCAGGGAGCAGTGGCAGGGACCCCCTTCTGAGGGTAGCTGCTCTTGGACACCTGCAAAGGGGAGGGGGCCTTTGGGGGATGGGCACTCCCGGGGGGCCCTGCCGCACACGTGCTGAGCGAGGCCCCTTCTGCAGGCAAGGGTCAGGCCAGGCTTGGCAACGGGGGGCGGGTCACGGCTGGACACCTCCCAAATGCTTCCTAGGAGACTAACTCACCTGCCCCCGGGCCCTGGGGGAGCACAGTAGGGCAGATGCCCACTGGCGACCCCCCCCCCATTCTCCATTGCCACTCTCCACCTAAGTGCAGCCCCACGCAGTTGGGCAAGGGTGGCAAGACTTTAAGGAATGCTGTGAATTCTGAAAATTGGGGTCGGGGGGGAGAGAGGATGGACGGACGGACAGAGGGACGGATGACTTGGCCGCCACAAGCAGCTCCTCCAGGATGGCACTGGGCACCTCACAGGGACTGCTCATCGCGGCCAAAAGGGGGCTGCAAAAGCCAGAAGGACGGTGGGGGGGGGGTTGCCATCGGCTCAGGGGACAGACCCACCCATGGGGCTAGCGAGCCACTGTGGCTCCATGTGTAGTGGAAGCTCCCCTTCATCAGAGCTGCCACTGTCCACGGAAGCCCCCACACCCGAGTCCAAGGGGCCTGTGGACCCGCAAAGCACTGAAGAGGGACCGGCCTCGCCTGCAGCTGTCTGTTGTCAAAGGGGCCATTAGCGTCACCACGACGTCCGCTCTCAGTCATCATCATTATCGTTGTCATTGTCATCATCGTCGTCATTGTCATCGTCATCATCGTCATCATCGTCATCCCTGTCATCTTGCTTTCTACTGAGCTTTTCTGAGGCTGGGGGCTTATCCAGGGCTGGGGACTCTGAGGGTCCCTCAACTTCCACACCCCAATGTGGCTCTCCGGCTGACTCCAGCTTGCTGCCGCCCCGGAGCGGAAACGGCACTCCAGAGGGTTCTGGACACGGAAGAGAGAAGGCAAGACTGGCCACTCCGTCCTGGGCTGGATCTTGGGAGGGGGGCGCATGGGAGCCGAGGTCGGGGAGGGCCCAGCACAGGCGGCTTGCCCTCTCACAGGGGAGCAAACCTGCAGCCCTCCCCACACAGCTGGCAGGACCCCCAGCCCCTTCTCCACACAGCTGGCAAATGGGGTGGGGAACAGCTGCTCCCAACTGCTGGACGAGTGGCTTCCCACTGCTCCAGGAGCAGGGAAACAGCCGTCCTGGGGGGGATCCCTGTGGGGCAGGTGGGGGGCTTTTCACATGTGTGTGCACCCATGAGCCCTGCATCTCAGCGGAATGGTCCGGCCTGCCTGTCTGGCCCCGTGCCGGATGAGTGGAGGGAGGGACGCATGTCAGTATGTGCGCTTCTGCCCCCAACAGGCCAGGTGCAGGCCATGGGGCCAAGAGGGGCCCACCCCAAATAGAACCCCTTACCTGAGCGCCAGCCCACCCCCCTCCGGGTCAGCCCAGCCCGGAGGAGCCACGGCAGCGGTCCTCCGGGGGGAGAAGCGCAGCAGCCCTCGTGCTCGCCCCTATGGCAGCCACTGCCCAAGCCGGGAGGGGCAGAGGGTGGTGCAGAGCCCGCCCGCCAGCCAGGCAGGTTGAGGCCCCCGGGCAACCGGCTGCGCTCCCCCCACGGCCGAGCAGCTGTGCACAGCATTCAGTGCCCCAAGGCGAGCAGTGGGGGCACAGGGTCTCCACGGCCCCTCGGCCACATGCCTCGCTCCTCCGGGCAAGCCGGCACCTGGACGGGATGCCCGGCCGACGCTGTTGGCACAGCGGGAAAGGCGGATGGAAGGAGCCCTCACCAGCAGCAGCAGCAGCAGCAGTAGCCTCCACCGCAGTGACGCGCCTGCAGACTGGCTTCCCACGGGACGTGGCACACGAGTGCCCGGCAGGACAGTCTTCGTCTCGCTGGCACGGGCCTGTGAGGAGGGAACGGGCTCAGGAGAGGCAGAGGGAAGCGGAAGCCGGGCGGCCAGGGGGGTCCCGCCACATCCCGCCAGAGCGAAGGCAGGCTGGCCCTGGGGGCCCAAGCGAGCCCTTCCACCGGGTGGGCCAGGCAGCCCCGGGGCCGTGCCTGGTGGACTCGGAGGCCACGCAGCCGCCCCGAGAGGCCAAGAGCCGTGTGTGGCAGAGGCCTGTGTGCGAGGGTGCCTGTGACCCCTGCGCCACGAGGCTCACCCCCTGAAATCCCCCATGCACCCGCCGCCCCACACGGCAGCTAGGAACAGCGGGGGGGACCCCTGTGGCTCCCCCGGCTGCCCTCTGCCCGCCCCCCCAGCCGCCACTCACGCTGGGCTGGGGCAGCCAGCAGCCCCGTCCAGAGGGCGCAGGAGCCCAGCAGAAGCAGGAGGCCGCCGAGCTTCATGGCGCGTGGAGAGCGAGCGCCGGTGCCGGGCGCTCCCTCGGCCTGCAGCATATAAGCAGGCGCCTGGGCGGAGCTGCCCGAGGGGTGGGAACAGCCCTGGCAAAGCCCCGGGAGCGGCTGCCAAGCCACCTGCGCCACGAGCTGCAGGGCGCCCTCCCGGCCTGCAGCAGCTTGGCCTCGGCCCACCTCCCGCCGGATGGCAGCCCCAGGGCTCTGGCAGACAGGCCGGCTCTGTGCCAAGAGGACGCGGGCTGCAGCTCCACCGCATGTGCAGGTACAAGCCCCCACGTCACGGACCCCGTGCCGCGCTGCTGCCGGCCAGCGGTTCTGATGGGGCTGGGGGCTGAGGGGCCCTTCCCAAGCCTTCCTGCCTCCAGCATTTACCTGGGCTGGCTCCATGCGGTGCGCACACGACAAGATCGATCCCCAGTGGGAATTCTCCGGACAAGGAGACTTACTTTCACCCGTGGTTTGCAATTAAAAATCTGTACCAAAATATCAGCAGTTATCATAAGGATGGAAGTCAGTATAGAAACAAAGAAGCAGAGCGAGTCCGAAGGGGCCTCCCGGGCCATCTAGTCTGACCCCGGCTCCAGCCGGCCCCGCTCACGACATGCCCACCATGCGCGTGTCCAGCCTGTCTTTGAGCACCCGCACCGGTGGGGCCTCGGCCACCTCCCGGGGAAGGTGGAAGAGTTAAAAGTAACACGCACTGAAGAGAATGAGCATGCGCACTGTTCACAAAACTGCAAGGAGAGCGCCAAGGCTGGGCCAGGACAAGGCCCGGCTGGGCCGCGTTCTGTTCACACACGGCCTGATCCGCTGCCTGGAGGAAGCACGCAAGCCGGACAGGCGTGCAGCAGGCCCTGCTGCCCATGTTCCCCGGCTGCAGCCCACCCCAGATCCAGGCAGTTTCCCAGGTGCCCTAGGATCCGGGAGGCGTTTGGGGGAGGTGAAGAGACATGTCTCTCGCATCCCTCCGCGGGCCTCCCTCGGAAGCAAGGTCCCAGGGGATGTGGAGGCAGGCTTCCTCCCGGGGGCCTGGAGGCGGCCCCCTGCTCCGGCCCACCCCAGGCGGGTCGCTGCCCCTGCCGCGTGGCTTGGAGCACCTCGGACAGCCTGTGCTGGGAGACGGACGAGGCGCATCGCTCGGCTGGTCCTCCATTGTTCCCAGTTCCACCAGTGATGCGTCTTCCCAGTTCCCCCGTGGAGGGCAGGCCGAGGAGGGGCTTCGGGGCGCTGCGGGATCAGAGTAGCCCTCCTTCCCCTGCGGCTCTCCCTGAAAGCACGGCGGGGCCGACTGGGGGGCCAGTGGGTCTGGCCGGTGCCGGGACCCCCCATTTCCCGACTTCACCGCGGGGGCCTCAGCATTGGGAGGGGAGCGTCGGGAACACGGACACCTTCCAGCTCGCCTTCAGCACGTCCGCGAGCCCTGTACACATTCTGTAACATGAGAATATGTTGTTCTATGCTATGCTGATAAATCAGTGGAGACGCTGGAAAAAGACTAAGAGCTGATGGAGTGCAGCCATCATGGGAGCCGCCCGGGGGTGCTCCGCGAAGTCCCCGGCTCCAGCCAGAGAGCCATTTTTAGCAGCAGCGGCAGCAACAGCAGCAGCCACAATCGAAATCGTGGCAATGGAGTGACACGCCAGCACGGGCAACAAGGAAGCGGCAGCGGCAGGGAAGCTGGTGCTCAGGGAAAGGCGCTGAGTGTTTGCAGTGTAAACACCCTCATAGAAGGGTGCTGGGAAAACTCCGTAAGAGACTGCGGGCACTTCTCCAGAATGGCACTCCTCACACACGCACGCACGTACATGCACACGCACCCCCCCCGCACCCACCCACACACACAAAGCGAAGCCTGGTGAAAGAGGAATCCCGGACGGGCAGCTCCGCTCGCCTGGCGGGTCCCCCCTTGCCTGCTTAGCGGAGGCCGCATCCAGGGTGCCCTTGGCCCACGTCGGGCGAACCCAAAGGGACGGGCACACGGGGTGGGGGGCAGAGCCGCGGCTGCGCAATCTGCAGGTAACCGGGAGGACGAAACCCAAAGAGCTGTTCCAGCTCATTAGGAAATGAGCTATTAGCTCTGGGCTAATAACACAGACAGACAGGCAGGCAGGCAGACAGACAGACGATCACAGGGGGCACAAGTAGCAATGAAGGCAAGTATCACCCTTCGGAAGGATGCAGCCCCCGGACGCTTCCGGCTGGGCCCCCCCGCCCAGAAGTCGCCGTCTTCCATCTGCCGCCTTCCCCGGTTCCTCCTCCTGTCCTGCTTTCCGCAGAGGCAGGCTCTGAGGGGGCCAGGAAGGGCGCTACGGGGCATCCTGGCATCGGATCCTTCTGGGGCAGCGCCTGAAGGAGCATCCGCCGCGCGTGCCTCCCCAGCCCCAGGCAGCAGGGCCGGTTTCCGGCGGGGCTGGGGGCACGAACTCCCCATTTGAACTCCCCAAGGCCAAGCGGGGAAGAAGTGCGGGGGGGGGGGCATGGCCAGCAGCCAGATTTGTCCCGGCTGGACTTACACCTTTGTAGGGCACAGAGCAAGTTTGGATGGGGAAGGGCTGCTCCTGAGAGAGGGGAAGGAAAAAGAGGAGAGGACAAAACGCAGCCACAGACACGCATACACAACTGTCGGTAACGGAAGGTCTCCTCGGTGTGAGGCTGCATTTTGGGGTTTTGTATTGCATAACCGAATCATGAATTGCTCCGATTGCTTTATATGGCTCAATTTATCTGTATTGTATGTTTTTTCTTTAGTTGTTGATGTATTTCTGTGCTGTATTATCAAGCTGGTGAATGCAAATTAAAAATAGTTTTTTCAAAGGAGACCCTTGATGGGTGTCCCTTCGTGAGCGGCAGCAGCAAAGGGAAAGGATTCCTGCCATCCCCTCTCCGGCAGGACCGAGCGTGTGGAGCGTGTGCATTTCAGCGTGTGCTTGACAGGGGCCTGGCCAGCTGCCGGGGGGTGGGGGGCTTGCGCTTAGGTGTTTCCCAGAGGTGTTTGCTCGTGTGCGTCCCCCACTGGACTTCTTATCCTGCAGGGATCTGAGAAAACCTGCATGGAGGGAAAACGAGCTGCTGGTGGGAACCGGTTGCAGACCGTGGCAGCCAGCAAAACCGCTTGGCATCAATCGATCGGCGCTGGAGGCGAGGGGGGCCGTGGAGCCGCACGGCCCGGCACGCCCTGCCTCAGTGACCCGCTCGTGCAGGGGGGGGGCGGGGATGGAGGGAAATGACCCTTTTGAGGGAGTGCGGGAAGTAAACCGCGGTGGGCTAGAGCGAAAACACGCCGGGGCGCTTCTGTGCACGCACGAAGCATTGGCGTAGCCTGTGCACCGGTTTGCTCTTTGCCCACTCACTCCCAAGGCTGGTTCATGGCACTATCAGGCCGCGGTCTTTTGGGTGACAGGGACACACAAATGCGCCATTCGTGGTTTTAAAAGCACCGATTGCTCTGGAAGCAGGCTTGGGAGGCAGCCAAGCAAAAGAGCGCAGATCACAGAGCAGGAACTGGGTCCCTGCAAGGCTGAGCCAGCCCTGCTCGCAAGGAGGCGTGTGTGCTCCGGGGCAGGAAGGCCAGCCGAAGCAGCGGCTCAGCCTGGCTGAGCGGCTTCGGTCTCACCCAGGCCCGGGAGACAGAAGCCCCCTTTCCCGATGCGGAGGACCTGGCACCTAGGCTGGGTCTAGGGCGAGCGCTGCCGTCCAGTAAGCCACGTAAGCCGGTCAAGTGCCGGGTGCCTGAGCAAGAGGAACTCAGAGCTGGGCACAAGCCAGCCCTGGACTCACAACAGAGGAAAGACAGGACATGCCTCCGAAATCCCCTCCTCGGCGAAGGAGGGGGCGGGGCAGAGGAGCTCCGTGGCTGCGCCCCAGGTGCGATGCAACCCGCAGCCCCACTGAGCTGCGAAGAAGGGCCCCCGGGGGCGTCCTGGGCCGGGCACCCCCAAGGACCGAGAGCAGTGGGAGCAGAGGCTCGGGGCTGGCCTCTCCAGGCGCTGCGACCAGGAAGGAGCCCCCGCTCAGCACAGCGAGAGGGGCTCGTGGCTCGTGGGCCGTGGCAGGGCAGGGGGCAGACGGCCGAGGGGGGACCCCTGGCCAGTTCCGTCGAGGGGGATGGAAGCAGCAGGGCCTGCTGCAGCCAGAGTGCTTCAACTTGTCCATCAATGGCCTGGAACTGGGAGTGAGCCGCGAAGTGCCGGGTTGCTGATGACGAGCCTGGAGAGGCCTCTCAGGCTGGGCAAACGGGTACCAGAGTGGCACACTGAGTCCCGGGGACGCACGTGCAGAGCAAAGCGTGCTGGGGCGGAAAACGCAGTGCCGAGCGCGGCCCGATGGGATCCGCGCAGGCGGCGACTGAGCCAGAAAGGATCGCGGACCAGTGGCAAACAGCCCGGTGAGAACACTGGCCCAGTGCGCAGCTGCTGCGAAGGAGGCGAACTCCACGCCAGGCAGAGCTGGGAACGGGACAGAGAACGCAGCTGCCGCTGGACGATGGCCCTTTCGCGGGTCTGTGGCACGACAGCGGGTGGATGCTGCGCACGGCTCCGGTTGCCACACCTGAGAAAGCAGGTGGAGGGCTGGGAAAGTGGCGAGGACGGCAACGAGTCGAGACGGAGCCAGCGGCTGGAGCCCCTCCCCTGCGGGGAACGGTTGCAACACCTGAGATTGTTCCTCTTGGAAGAAAGGTAAGAGGAGACGTGACAAAGGTGTAAAAAATTAGGCAAGGTGTGGAGCAAACGGAGAGGGAGGTATTTCCCCCTCCCCCATTATACTGGAACGGGAAGGGTCCTCCCATGAAGCTGCCTGGAGGGACATGCAGGACTGATCAAAGCGAGCTCTGCAGTCGGACTCTGCCCTTCTCTACCCCAACATGCCGAGACGGCCCCCAAAGGGGATCGGGCAAATTCAAGGAGGCAAGGGCCTCTGGTGCTGCCAGGCCCTCCAGTATCAGAGGCCGCCTGTCCAGCTACACCTGTTGTAGGGAAGGTGGGCAGAGGGAGCTCTTGCCCTCCTGCCCAGCCTCCTGGGGGCCTTCCTGCGGCAGCTGGTGGGCCCGTGTGGAGAGGATGCCGGCTGTGATCCAGCCTCAGGCTCTGCCCTTGCTCTCGTGGAAGTGAGGTTCTGGCAGCCGCAGGGACAGCCACCCCACTGCACTGCCCGGAAGTCCCCACGGCTGCTTCAGACTGGAAGAGGCCAAGGCGAGGTAGCATTTCTCTTGGCAAGATGCTGCGCCCGTTCTGGCACAGAGCGGCTGCCGAGCCCCAGCCCTCCTCCAGCCCAGCCCAGAGCAGCAAAGCCGGCATGCAGCAGGGCTGGGGCTTGGGCTGAGGCGCTCTCTGGGGCCAGCTGGTGGATCACCCCCGTGGCCCACCTCCCTGGGTTGGGGCCAGCCAGATGTCCCTGGGGAGCCCACTGCAGCGAAACAGCTCCCCTCCCGTCGCTCGTCCTGGCGGCTTCTTTGCTGGAACACGGGTAGCCAGTCCGTCATGGCCCGGCCTTCCCACCGCTTCCCAAGCCATCAGGCTGGAGGGCTTCTCTCCTCTTCTCTTCAATCAAGACTCCCCGTTCTCAAGGAAGCCCCCTCAGCCGTGCCCTGGACTCCATCCACGCAGGCGCCCATCCCTTGGGGCTCGGCGGCAGCAAGTGACCTCCAAGTGCCCGGAGAAATGTGACCCACTGCAGTCCCACCCGGCTTCCTTTTAATCAGCCACTCCATTCTCAAGTTTCCTTTCCTTAAAACGCCAAATGTTTAATGGGTGTAGTACACCATGAAATTCTTTAGAATGACGCTTTGGGGAGTCTTAAATACACACTAAATAGACAAGTGCGAGTGTGTTGGGCTTCCTTGGAAAATGCCTGCCTGCATGCAAATCGTTTGTTGGCACTGCAGTTCTGCATTCCACCAGCTCAGCAACGTTTCCGCTTCTCCCCAGGTCCCTCCTTGGCACGCCTTTCAATTAGGCCCAGGGTGGCTTCCCACCGGCCGGTCCCACATTCCAGGCCACCCTCAGTTCCAGTACCTAGAAATGCGTCGTCCCCCCCACCTCTGTGCGGGTAAATTAAGTCACCTGTTCTTAATACGCCCCCTGCTTTCGTGGCAGCCCCGATTCTCTGTCCACCTCAGGATCAGCCCCTGCCATTTGGTCGCGGGTGGCGCTCCGTCCGGGCATGCTGCTAGGCCACGGCCCACCAGGCCCAAACCCCACACCTATTTCCCAGAGCTCCCATGTGCCGTGGAAGAGCTCCTCTCCCTGCCCTACGGTCACTCTCGCCCAGGAGGGCAGCGAGACGGGAGGCCGCCAGCTGCAGCGATGGGCCCATTGATTCCACAGTCCGAGGCGGAAGAGTGGATTCTGTGCAGGATCAACAGGAAAGCGATGGGTCCTGTCAAAGGAACCATTACAGAGAAGTACACAATCTGCAGCGGCAGGATTCGGGCCCGTGGCACACGGGACGGGGAAGGACCGATCATGGAGCAGCAGCACAAAATGCACGAAGCGGCCGAAGAGCAGCGGGCATCGGCCCTTCCCCAGCAGTGTCGGGGCCTGGGTGCGCATGGGCACGTGCTGCGCGGCACGGGGAGGCAGTGCTGATGCGGGGCTGCCGCCCGGCTGTGCCTGCCTTGTCCTCCGTGTGCGGCTGGCGTGCCGGGCAGGGGCCGCTGATGCCCCCACTTCCGGTCCCCCCTTCCCTTCCATCCTTCCTCCCTGGCTCTGCCGGCCTCCCCAGGATGTCTGGTCTGTGCTGCAGCCTCCTGCTTCCCGTGACCCCAAGTCTTTCTTTCTTTGCTTCCTCCCTCCCTTCCTGAGCGGCCTCCTCGAGTGGAATCCTGCACCGCACTGCTGCGGGTAGAGGCGACTGGCAAGTGTATGGATTAACTGCACAGGGAGGGGGGGCATCATTAAATGTTGGCACAAGGAAACAGTTCAGTGTTCAAATGTTTGGAACTGCATGTTGGTGCAAAGCTTGCCATTTTTAGGGTGGGGGAGAAGACTCATGAAAAAGCTTCCTGACCACTCTTATCTATACATTTTTCACACCTGTTCACTTCCCTGTCATTTAATTGGAATTGAACAGAGATGGGCCTGAGATGATCAGAGGTGGAGCACTGAAGAATTTTATCTGGCAGGATTTGGATAAGCAATTGATTAGTGTCAACTTCTGTGAAATTTAAATAAATCTTAGTAATTATTCCTGGAACTGCTTATCTATACAGTGGCACATACGTTTTCATGCAGCTTTGTTTCCCACGGCTGGCCATGTCCCCTCAGACCCTCAGTCCCCAGTAATGCCTCCCCTGGGAGTATGTCCGCTCTGCTGCTTCACTTCCAGGGCCTCCGTGGAAGATGATGCTGTGATGAATTTGCTTAATAGATTGGATTACTTCAGTCAGACTCGAATAATGACAGAAGAGCAGGATTGGATCCCTGTGAAAGGGATCTCAGGGTCCTGGTCGGCTGCAGGCCGAACATGAGCCAGCTGTGTGATACGACAGTTAAAAATGCGAACACCACCCTTGGATGCATAGCCAGAAGCGCAGCTTCCAGAACTAGGGTGCTGTTGACACTGCTGTACACGACTCTGGTGCGCACACAACTGGAGTCCTGTGTCCAGTTCTGGGCTCCACAAGACATAGCTAGGTGAGAATCAGTTCAGTGCAGGGTCACAAGGATGGTAGCCGGGCTGGGAGGGATGACCTATGAGGAGATTGAGGGAACTGGGTCTTTTCAGCCTGGAGGAGACTCTGAGGGGTCCCACCTGTTGGCAACTTGTAAGGTATGTGAGGGGATGTCATGTGGAGGGGGGCCATGGCCTGTTTTCCCCTGCAGGAGGGCAGGACGCGCTCCAACAGAGCAAAGCTCAGGGAACCCAGGTTCACTTTGGATGCCAGGAAGTCCTTCCTGACAGTCAGGACCCCGAGGGTATGCAATGGGCTTCCACGGGAGGTGGTTGAGGCCCCATCGGTGAGGGTGTTCAAAGACAGGCTGGACATGCACATGGTGGGCATGCCATGAGCGGAGCCAGCTGGTGCCGGAGGTCAGACTAGATGGCCTGGGAGACCCCTTCTGACGCACTGTTTGTTTGCATAACAACCCCTCATTGTCTGTGCTACAAATGGCCTTGGGATCAGAGCCACCCCATTTCTCCTGAGTTTTTCATTTCCAACGTAAATGCCTTCTGTCTACCTGGCTGAAAAGTCCCATTCCAATCACCTTTAGCTTGCTCACACCAACTACTATGATGTTTAACTGTTCCAGCACTTGCCATTCATCATTCCATTCCTCTCATGTTCTACATTCCAATTTTGTGTGTCCTGCAGCATTAGGCGTCCCTTCCGCCCCCGTGCAAGTCAGCCAGGCGACTTCCTTCATCCTCGATCCGGCTGCATTACTAGCAACAGTGGCATTTGTATGCGTCCGCCGCTCTTCCCCAGTAGCTGGCTGAGCGCCTCCTGCTCTGGGAGTCAGAAGTGCCTAACCCCCGCCCTCTGCACAGTGCCAACCCGAGTTATCTTGTCCATCGCATATCGCTTCTGCCCAGTAGCTGCCCTTCAGTGGTTCCTCCACCCCACCACCATTAGAGTTAGTCCCTTGTCTTCTGCTGATGCGAATGTCACCCCCCCCCCGCCAAGGTGGGCGCATCTTAGTCCGGGGCCCCAGGTTCGCCCACTCCGCCTTGGGCGACCCTGCTAGATCAGCCTAGTGAGAGAATCTGGCCTACGGGCAGCATTGCTCTCGGCAACTCCGACACTCTCAAGGTAATTCAGATCAGTTTCACGATCAACGTGTTGGTTTAAGAGTACACCGGACCAATACATTTTAAAGGGGGCGCATCTTGCCCTTCACCCAGGCCTGAAGAACACGTCTCCCCGGGACATCGCTCAGCAGCCTCCCCGCCGGCCGTTCGGAGCGAGAGGGCGGGAGCGATGCGCGAGGAATCCAACTGGGGAAGGGAAGCCACCCGCTTCCCCGGCTCGCTCCCCAGGAGGCCCGCCCTGGCGAGGCCGCGCGTCCAGGCTCCCGGTGCGCGCGGCCCGGACTTGCGCGGCACCTCCCGGGAGCGCAGCCGCGCGCACCGCACGGGCGCGTCTCTCCTCCTCCCGCGGCCCGCGCAGCGGCCTTCCTCGCAGCTCGGCCACGGCCCAGGAGGGGCCTGAGCACGGGACGCGCCCGCGGCCGGGCTTTCGGAGCCGGCGCTTCGGCCTTGCGCAGGCGCGCTCCGCAGTGAGCCGGCCGAGCGGCAGGCCGCGAACGGCAGCGGGCCCCGCGGCGCCCCGCCCCGCCAGGCCCGGACGCCCTGCAAGCCGCCCGCGCTTCCTCGCGCTCGATCCCGGGCGCCCTGCCGCCCCCACGCTCGGCGCGGCCCCGCCCGGCCCGGGAGCTCCGCGCATGCGCCCCGGCGCCCGCGCCACCTGCGCCGATCTGCGCGTGCGCGGAAGCCTCCCGATCCACGGTCGCCACGGCAACCGTGCGGGGCTGCGCCGCGCTTCCGGGCGCGCCGCGATGACGCCGCGCCTCGGCTGAGGGACCGCGCAGGAGGATGGGAGCCGCCCGGGAGGCCGAGGCGCCGCCGCCTCACCGGGAGCCCGAGGGCGACGGCGACGAGGAGCAGCAGCAGGAGGAGGCGAGGGGCCCCGGCGCCGCGGTGAGGGCGGCTCGGCTGCCGGGCGGGGGGAGCCGCGGGGCGGCCCGGGGCCTGCCGCGGGCCGGGCCCGGGCCCCACGCCGCGCTCAGTCCCGCCTTCTCCCCTAGAGCCCCTGGAACATCATGATCAAGCACCGGCTGGTGCAGCGGCGAGGACGGCGCTCCCAGATGATGACCAGGTACGCCCGGCCGCCCCGACGCGCGCCCCCGCCGTGGGGATCGCGGGCGGCAGCCCGAGTGACTCGGCGGGGCTGCGGAAAACCCGGCTGCCCTCCTGCGTGCTCCCGGCTGGCCTTTCCCGGCCCGTCCCAGGACAGAGAGGCCTCGGGAGCGAGCAGCCCGGGGGCGGCGCCCTTTGCAACGCGGCTTTTCAAACCCTCCGGGCCAGAGGATGCCGCTGCCCGCTGGGGAGGGTGCGCCCTTGGCCCTTCTCGTAACGCCGGAGCGCTGGCTTGCAGCGCTCCCTGCGCGCCAGTTGCCTCCCTGCCGGAGTCTCCGAAGGCCGGGCACGTTCACGCCCCTCCTTTTATTCCCTTTCCTCTGAACCGGTATCCCCGTTTCATCGGCCTGGCTGGATGAGTCTGTATTCATGGAAAAGAACCGCTCTGCTCGCCCTCCATTGTCATGCTGGTTGGGAAATGGTGCGAGCTGTAGGACTTTTTCTGCCTCTCTGTCAACTAATCTAATTTAGATTCCACTTCAGTATCTGTGGATTTGTCACTGTAAATTATATACATAGCGATGTTAAGTCCTGTGCTATTTGAAGTCTTCTTCAGGTTGTTTGCATTTTCAGTCAGTTTTGTGGTATTGATCTTTGAAAATGCTGGAACACTGTATAATACACAAAGGACTGCAAATAGCAGGGAGCATTTCCTCCCCCCCCCCCC